>OY720349.1:49649308-50249308 GCA_963082975.1 Labia minor | reverse complement strand
CATGATTCGTGGTGATATGTAAAAAATCTCCTTTTGTGAAATTTGGTGCGAAAATAACCCTTCCCTTCCTATCGTCGATCGCTAATACTACCACTTCCGGTTTCCGGATTTGCACCAAAAGTTGATCAATTCATCCCACTGATGCATTAAGTAAATATACCAAATTTCATCAAAATCCATTGAGCCGTTCAGGCTGTACACATCTATACGGACGGACAGACGGACAGACGGACGGACAGACGGACGGACAGACATCATGCTAAAAATACTTTTTTCTGTTAAGAAAATGCATGATTCGTGGAGATATGTAAAAATCTCCACATGTGAAATTTGGTGTGAAAACAATACCTCCCTTACTATCGTCGGTCGGTAAAAATTTGATCTCATAATTGGATTTTCACGTAGAGTTTTAATTATTATTATTATTTTTATAGTAGTTCTAACTAATTTCTTTATATTTGATTTTATTTAAATTGTTTAATTTTTGTTTTTTTTTTTAAATTAAAATATATAAAACAATTATTTTGCCGGTAAGGGTATGAGGCATGGCGCTATGACCCTGAGAGATAAGAGTAGATTTAGTGTTTGAGAATAGAATTCTTCGCAGCATTTATTGGGCAAAGAGAAATGAGGACTCCGGGAAATAGCGCAGACTACATAACGAGGAATCGCATGACCTCTATGCATCTTCAGACATAGTTAGGGTTGTAAGATCGAGAAGGCTGCAATAGGCAGGGCACATGGCTAGAATAGGATGGGAAAAAGATATTGGTGTCGAGAAACCGATTGGAAAACGTCCGCTTGGAAGCCCATGGATGTCGACAACGTAGGAAGGGACGTGAGATAGATAGAACAGGGTAGGAGCTCCGGAAAGGAACACTTGAAGAAATGTGCTTGTTGCGGTCAAGGTGGAGCCACAGAGATAGATAGATATAATATACAATAATAATATATAATTAATTTATTGATTAAATTAAAATATATTTTAAATAAGAACACAAACACAAATGAATGTTTTATGTAATATACTGATTGAAACACAAAATGGATGAAAACCTTTTAATTCTAGTCACTTTTGGATTCTAGAGGTCATAAAACGCGAAGATATGCGAAATTTTAAAATTCTGTAGAATGTGCAGACAAAAGCCTTTTTATATATATATATATATTTAGATTAAGAAGATTATTATTAAAAGTTTTACATTATCTTTTTAGTTCTTTTAAGTATTTTAAAAATGAATAAATGTTAATTTAATCATAAAATTTTAAAATCATAAAATCTTAAATTTGAATTAACATAAAAATTTTTCTTTTTAAAATTGAAAAATAAATGATAAAATTAACAAATAATTAAAATAAAAAATTAAATAATTTAAAATAATAAAAAAATCAAGACTAAAATTTAATATTTTTTATTAAGTATATGTCCTTACTATCCAATTAAACAATTATTTTTATTATTGAAATTATTGAATGTTAATGTTTATTAGGATTTTTTTTTCCTTAAGCAGATTACTTGTTAACCAGGAACTTAAAGTTCCCGCTACTGTTTTATAAAGAGTTCTTGACGATTCGCTTGAATCGCTTGTAGCCTTGCTTACGTTTGCGTCGATTTCGTTTGTCAGCTGGTTGTTCCTTTAAAAAAGGCTTACATAATGAAGTGTTGTTTGAAGTTTTTGAAAGATTATACTGGTTCCCACACACAATTTACTACGTTCTTCTAGAATGGATTATTTGATATTTCCTGTGGCCTCTAATTTCAGTTCTTTATTCATTTCAATTAAGAACAAAATAAGTTGACCTGTGGCCAGGTCCGAACTGACCGATGGTTGGAAGTAAATTAATTTCCAGCTACAGAAACAATTTCAAATAATTTTAATATATCTATTAATGTAATAAAAAACAGATATGGATAGAACATAAATATTTTTAATTTTATTATATTTATAATATATAAGTAGTAGCTGGCTGTGAAGTCATGAAGGGCTGGGTGACGTCATATAATTTTAAATTAAGAAAAAACTAATGAAGATGATTTTTCCCGAGGATAAAACCAATACAAAATGCATGATTCGTGGTGATATATAAAAATCTCCACATGTGAAATTTGGTTTGAAAACAATACATCCCTTACTATCGTCGGTCGGTAAAAATTGAATAATATTGGGTTTATTCACTGATGATATTATTATTTATGTAAACCGAGACATTTTTATCTCCCGGAGAATTTTTGCGGAGAAACTGGGACACACACACAGAGAGAGAGAGAGAGAATACACATAAGAATAAGCAAAATGATGGTATGGGATTTGTAAGTCAGCTAAAGAATAAGAATATTTGATCTATCAAAATTAAACAAATTTTTAGGAGATCTAATTTTATTTATTTATTTAAAATAAGTTGTACCACATGTTTAAAATTAACAAAAATTATACATTAAGTTAATTTTTTAAATAAGCTTAACTATATATATATATATATTTTATTTCTTTCCAAATATAATTTATCTGTACAATGATAAGAAAAAAATTTGATAATTTATTAATATTAAATTATTATTAAGTATAGATATATTCGATTACAATATATTTATATTCATATGAAATAATTTCCATAATAAAAAAAAAATAAAATATTTTTATATTTGGTAAGTTAAAAAGAAATAATAATGAGAAATAGAGTTAAGAAAATAATCGCGATATTCAATTATTTTTTTATTATTAATTAAATTAAAAAAACAATTGAATATTTAATAGGGCCTCCTCCTTTCCCCATAAATTAGCCCTTCCAAGCCTCGCCTTCCGAAATTTAGAAAAAGTAATAATAAAGAAAGTTTGCCTTAAAAAAAAAAATTAAAAAAAAATAAGGCGTTTGGTCTGTAGCCTCTTTGAATCAGCTGAGAGTGCCTTTGATTTTTTGGATTTCGAAATGAAATCGCGACATTCGGGGCAACCTGAAATAAAACCTACCTAGCAAGGGAGTGCATAGCCTCCATCAAATTGGATGGAAGGCCCATGCTAATCGAAAAAGCCCTGCGCTCAAAAGGTAATCAACAATTTGTTCCTGTTCAGGCTAATCCCATTTTGGAACTGTGCTGAATTACCTTCCCGAATTCCCGTTCATCCAATCCACCTCAAATACACTCTCAGTAATACAAAATGGCACAATTCAGACCTGACATGCACAATTCATGCAAACCATCCCTTAAATAATAGCATGGCATTTGTTTTAACCACCCACATTTTATTTATTTATTAATTCTAATCTAATCTATGAATTAGTAGGATGAGAACATGCATGGATGTAGGAGGCAACCACCTGAAAATTCCTAACAACTATATATATCAACAAATAGCCACCCTCCCAGTATAACGCATCGAAACCTACTAATTCTAAAAATACCTTTGTCTCTTCTGCCTCCTTTATCAATGCTTCTTCTTGAAAGATGTACTCTGAAATTCCCTAATCTCACTAAATTCTGTGATATAATTTAATATATTTTTCTATAATCTCCTAATGAATATTATCAAAAGCAAAAAATCATTGTAATTTAATTCTACTTTCTATATTATATTAAACTTTACTTTAAATATTATATTTCCATTTTCTATTTTAAAGTGCGCCATGCTAAATAAATAATGATTATTACTTACATTTGGAGAGCTGTATTTCAATCATTTCATCGTCATGAAGGATGGAGAAGATAATCAAGAATTCAGTAGCAGGAACGAAGATTGAAACATGAAATAGAAGAAGAAAAATAACTTATTAGTGTTTATAATCAATAAATTTAAATTGAATTAAAAATAAAATTAATAATAAATACTGACCTCGGAGTTAATAAAGGGTTGATATTTCTCGCAGATTAAACTCGAAGACTAGCTCGTAGACTTGAATGGATGTCCATCACTCTCGCCTCGATAAAGAAAAAAAATAAATAAGATTAAATATTTATATTATATACAGGAAATAAAAAAAATAAAATATAAATAAATAAATAATATTAAAAGGATTAAAAAAGTGTATAGATTTTTAAAAATATTATCTTATTTCTGTAATATTAAAATACTAAAATTATTTTACATCCTATATAGAATCATCTTATCTTATTATGCTAGCTAAAATTGTATATATCTATCTATCTATATATCATGGTTCTCAAAAACCGCTCTAACGATTTTTTTCAAATTCACACTAGATATAGTATTTATAAAGAAAAATTAAGTTTTATTGATGATATCTCTTGAAACATTCAGCTTCATTATTAATTTCTTAATTGAAAATTATATATGGAAAACGTCAAAATTGGCCTCCATTTTTATTTGTATTAATATTTTTTTTTATTTAAAATATTTTAAAATTTATTATTTAATTTCGAAATAAAATTAAAAATATTTATTTTTAATAAAATATATATAGATATTTATTAATCTCTCTCAAAAAAAAAAAAATAAAATAAAAAACATCAAATCTGCCTGCTAAGACAGTAAAAAAATGACAATTTTTTATCTAAATATATTTAGTCAAGATGGTAAAGTGATGTTTTAACGAGTGGATTTCGTCGGTTCGAAACTCTCCGGGTGAATCGTTATTTAAAAATGAAAATGAAAATAATGAATTTCTTATTTTTTTTCTTTTTATCTATTGTTTACATTTTAATAAATTACTATTTTATATTTATTTATTCATTGTTCTTTTATTAAATTTAATATTTATTAATATTATTTATTATTAATTTATATATTGATGACATCACAAATGACATTTATATTGAAATTTGACTCCCGCCTTTTTTTAAAGAATATTGTATTAATATTTTTTTTATATTTAAAATATTTTAAAATTTATTATTTAATTTCGAAATAAAATTAAAAATATATATTTTTTTTATATTTAAAATATTTTAAAATTTTTTATTTAATTTCGAAATAAAATTAAAAATATATATTTTAATAATATTTTATAATTATAAATTACGATATATATTTATCAATAATAATGAATTTTTTTTTTTAACTTAATTACAGAGCCGAGGCTCGGGGTCCCGGTATGATCTTAATATATTGTGAGAATTAGATAAATAATGTAGAGAGAAAAAAATATTTAAAAATAGATATTTATTTAAATGAAATAAAATTATTTAATTTACAGAATGAAAATGTCTATAATAATGTCTAAACATTTTTTCTTTATAATTTTACATTATAATAATACTAATTACAGTAGTTATAATATATGGGGAATTTTCAACTTTGACTGCCGATTTGACCATGTTCCCAAACGAATTTTAAAAAAACCAAGACCACTTTACATTTACACATTTTAAGCTCTAATCGAATCCAAAATCAAAATTTAAAAAATCGACAAACAGACACACAGATATATAGATTTTATAAATGAACATTTATACAATTTATTTTAATTAATTTGAAATATTTTAGGAAACAAATTTTTAATGGGTCATTTTTAGAAATCCCATTTAACAATTATAATAAATAATTAAAAAATTGTAAAATTTTTAAAGTATATAAAAATAAATTGTATAAATTGGTTAAAGGGTCGAGTGATAGTTCGGTGTCCCAGGTATATATTTTATATTAACACGCCTACTTTTCTGTATAATAAAGAGTACCGGGACCCCGAGCCTCGGCTCGGTACTTAAGTTAAAAAAAATGATTCATTATTATTGGATTTGGCTGGTAATATTAATACCTGGGACACCGAGCTCTCGCTCTACCCTTTAAAAAATATTGATACACAATTCTTTAATTATTTATTACAATTATTAAATGTTACACATTTGCATCAATCTGATTAAAATTAATGAACTTGTGCTCCTCAATAATACATAAATATATAATATATAGGTACATATATTTTTTTTCTATAGTGTTTTTTTGAAAAACTGTTTAGCGCCCCAAGTGGTTATAAAACAAACTAAAGACAAAAAAACGTGCTTTGCAGCTTTTCGGAATTAAAAAAGCAAAATTGGCAGTCGTGGGACTGGCCGACAGAAGTGAAAACTTCTGCGTAAGAAATTTTAAAACAGACGAAATTCGCGCTATTTCACGAGAAAGATGAATTTCATATGCATGTATATATATATAACTTATATATTATTTTAAACATATATTTTAAACAAATTTGTAACTTATATTTATATATATATAAATACACAACTTTGTTTAAAATATTGCAATACGAACTGTTTTATAATTCTTATCTCTAACATAAAATATATATTTTTTATGTGAAGTTCATTTCGTATAATTTTGATTATATATGTATATATGAAATGAACTTTACATAATAAATATATATTTATATGTTAGAGATAATTTATAAAACAGTTCTAATGACAATTCAAATTTCGCGCTCTGTTATAAGAAATTTGAAAGCAGACGTAATGTGCTAGCTTCATGGTGTTGGTCACGATCACGCGAGTTCTATACTTTTTCCCCATCCCGCAAAAGTGCTCAACGCCGCTAAAGAAGTTTTCACTTCAAAAATTATTTAATATTTGGAAATATATCTGACTTATAGAAAAAATGAAAATTAATTAAAGAAAGAAATTGTTTTTAAAATATCCTGAATTATATGTAACAATTTTCAAGATAGAAATTTATTACAATATTACAATTATTAACTGTTGCATCATTGCATCAATCTGATTAAAATGAATGGAACTTCGGGTACTCAATAATAATAAATAAAATAATATTAATAAATATATTAAATAATATTTTATTGAAAAAATATTAAAAATTATAAAACTATCTAAAACTTAATTAATAAAAGAACAATGAATAAATAAATATAGAATAGTAATTTATTAAAAAGTAAACAATAGATAAAAAGAAAAAAAAATAACAAAATCATTATTTTCATTTTTAAATAACGATTCACCCGGAGAGTTTCGAACCGACGAAATCCACTCGTTAAAACATCAGTCCAACCTCTGGACTATATGTATTTAGATAAAATATTGTCATATTTTTACTGTCTTAGCAGTATTTGATGTTTTTTATTTATTTTTTTTTTTTTGAGAGAGATTAATAAATATCTATATATATTTTATTAAAAATAAATATTTTTAATTTTATTTCGAAATTAAATAATAAATTTTAAAATATTTTAAATAAAAAAAAATATTAATACAAATAAAAATGGATGCCAATTTTGACGTTTTCCATATATAATTTTCAATTAAGAAATTAATAATGAAGCTGTATGTTTCAAGAGATATCATCAATAAAACTTAATTTTTCTTTATAAATACTATATCTAGTGTGAATTTGAAAAAAATCGTTAGAGCGGTTTTTGAGAACCAATATATATAGATAAATAGATATATACAATTTTAGCTAGCATAATAAGATAAGATTAATTCTATAAAAAAAATTAATAATTAGTTTAATACACAGTACCGGGACCCCGAGCCTCGGCTCGGTACTTAAGTTAAAAAAAATGATTCATTATTATTGGGTTTGGCTGGTAATATTAATACCTGGGACACCGAGCTGTCGCTCGACCCTTTAAAAAATATTAATCTACAATTAATTATTTATTACAATTATTAAATGTTGCATCATTGCATCAATCTGATTAAAATGAATTGAACTGGGGTCCTCAATAATACAAACAAACAATTTTAGCTAGCATAATAAGATTAATCCAAGTAATATCGTCTATTTCTATTCGACACTATTTTCAGTTATGAAATGAACAGTCAGTAGAGAGTAAAAAAATTGTAATTGAAGACCGTTGTTTTTAAAAATAATTAAATTATTTTATAGATTATAAAATAAAAATTATTGTATTAACATTAAAAATATTGAAATAAAAAAATAATAGTTTGATTTAATAAACTAAAATATTATAAACATTTTTAATGTGAATTTCTCAGGGAGGTAGGGAGCCCAATTCATTTAACCATCCATGTTGTATAAGGAATCTTAATTTCTTAACACTCCGTTTTTTCAAATTTAAAATAGAGGGAGAGAAAGAGTTTCAATTATATTCGAATAGTCTATATATTCTATATATGAGTATTTTTTTTTTCTGAATTTAATACCAAGTTGATTTTCAAAATTTTCTATTCTTTATGCATATGATTGATTACATGTGTTAAAATTTAAACAAATTCAAATATTCTAATTTATAAATTTATATAAAATTTAATATTATTTTTTCGAGACTAATGGCAAATACCGGTGGCCCTAGTCAGAGCAAGAGAAGACTCCTTTTGGTAGCGGCCCAGTCGATGATGTTATATGGATCGGAGATTTGGGCTTTACAACTATATTTTAAGTGAAAAAATGATTTCTTGGTTATATAAAAATTAAAATATGATTCTTTATATCTTTATTATACAGAAAAGTAGGCGTGTTAATATAAAATATATACCTGGGACACCGAACTATCACTCGACCCTTTAACCAATTTATACAATTTATTTTTATATACTTTAAAAATTTTACAATTTTTTAATTATTTATTATAATTGTTAAATGGGATTTCTAAAAATGACCCATTAAAAATTTGTTTCCTAAAATGTTTCAAATTAATTAAAATAAATTGTATAAATGTTCATTTATAAAATCTATATATCTGTGAGTTTGTTTTTCGATTTTTTAAATTTTGATTTTGGATTCGATTAGAGCTTAAAATGTGTAAATGTAAAGTGGTCTTGGTTTTTTTAAAATTCGTTTGGGAACATGGTCAAATCGGCAGTCAAAGTTGAAAATTCCCCATATATTATAACTACTGTAATTAGTATTATTATAATGTAAAATTATAAAGAAAAAATGTTTAGACATTATTATAGACATTTTCATTCTGTAAATTAAATAATTTTATTTCATTTAAATAAATATCTATTTTTAAATATTTTTTTCTCTCTACATTATTTATCTAATTCTCACAATATATTAAGATCATACCGGGACCCCGAGCCTCGGCTCTGTAATTAAGTTAAAAAAAAAAAATTCATTATTATTGATAAATATATATCGTAATTTATAATTATAAAATATTATTAAAATATATATTTTTAATTTTATTTCGAAATTAAATAAAAAATTTTAAAATATTTTAAATATAAAAAAAATATATATTTTTAATTTTATTTCGAAATTAAATAAAAAATTTTAAAATATTTTAAATATAAAAAAAATATTAATACAATATTCTTTAAAAAAAGGCGGGAGTCAAATTTCAATATAAATGTCATTTGTGATGTCATCAATATATAAATTAATAATAAATAATATTAATAAATATTAAATTTAATAAAAGAACAATGAATAATGAATAAATAAATATAAAATAGTAATTTATTAAAATGTAAACAATAGATAAAAAGAAAAAAAATAACAAATTCATTATTTTCATTTTCATTTTTAAATAACGATTCACCCGGCGAGTTTCGAACCGACGAAATCCACTCGTTAAAACATCTCTCTAGCCACTGTACTATATATGTTTAGATAAAAAATCGTCATTTTTTTACTGTCTTAGCAGGCAGATTTGATGTTTTTTATTTTATTTTTTTTTTTTTTTGAGAGAGATTAATAAATATCTATATATATTTTATTAAAAATAAATATTTTTAATTTTATTTCGAAATTAAATAATAAATTTTAAAATATTTTAAATAAAAAAAAATATTAATACAAATAAAAATGGAGGCCAATTTTGACGTTTTCCATATATAATTTTCAATTAAGAAATTAATAATGAAGCTGAATGTTTCAAGAGATATCATCAATAAAACTTAATTTTTCTTTATAAATACTATATCTAGTGTGAATTTGAAAAAAATCGTTAGAGCGGTTTTTGAGAACCAATATATATAGATAGATAGATATATACAATTTTAGCTAGCATAATAAGATAAGATTTTATATATTTTCATATCTCTTTACAATTTCATAAAAGTTTATTTATCGTGCTCAATTTTAACTAATAAATAAATATTTTGTAAAAATAATACATTATCAAAATTTACTGCATTTTAATATATGAAGAGATACGGTAAAAGTATACTAAACTTAATTATGGTAGAGTTTTAATTTATAGAGCACTAGATAAAAAATTTAATTAGTTTTCGTTAATCACCTTTTTATTTCAGTTACCTTAAAAACCCAAATATAATAAAAATAATAATAATAATAATAATAATAATATTAATTGTAAAAATATTTTAATAAAATGTCTTCTATAGAAAGTAATTTATAATTTTCTTTGGGTTAAAGACCATAATAAGAATAATAAAGAAAATAAAAATTATTTTCTATCACTCGGTTCCTTAATCCTGCGAAAAATCATTAATTACCTACCTATATTAGAACAAATGAAAAATTAACATTTCATTAAGAAACATTAAATTTTAAAAAGCATATTATATGAGAATTGTTCGTCATTTGTTGGGGAAAGCCAATATCATGTCGCAGTCTACTTTGTTAACAATTCTAATTACTGTTGAGGATCACATTAGAGAAAGAGATAGGAAATGTGAGATTGAGAAATGAAGAAGAAAGTATTCAATTAAGAATCTTTTAGACAACCAAAATTAAGAGATTAAAACTCGTTAATAAACTCTTTATTAATTATATGTAAATATTGGATATTTTTTAATTATATTTTGAACAATTTTAATTTTTCTGAAAACATTAATAATAATATTTTTAAACATTATTATTGTTTATTGGTGAAATTGTCTCTGACTAATTTAAAAAATATTTATATAAAGAATTTTAAATTATAGTTTATATTTACATAATTCTACTTTTTATTGTTTTCATTAAATTCATTTTATGTATGACACATTAACCAATCATCAAAAGTTTTTTATATTGATTGAAGAAAAATATAATATCATTGAATAAAATGTAATAATTTTCTTTTAGTTTTCAAGAAGAATATTTCGTTTACCTATCGTACTGGGTGTGTTTTATTTGAAAAGTTTATTCCTAGCAAATGAAATTTCTTCTATTTAAAATTCTCTCCTCGTATTTTATTCGGAAATTCCCAGTTGATACGTTTAAATCGTTAGCTTTTAGCTGATTAAAATAAACATGGCTACCTTAAATGGAATTTCTTTTAATTAATTAATCAATTCATAAAATTAATGAGAATGTAAAAATTGCTCATAGTATTTAGATAAAAAAAAATGCTAAATACTAATATAAAACATATTATATTAAATATCCAATTTAGTTGTAATATGTATATGGAATAAAAAAGCATTTACATTGGATAAAATTTAAATTTTAGCTCAAATACAGATTTAAAAAAAATTAATTGAGTTCATTAAATTCAATTTTAAAGAAAAATACCGGGACCCCGAGCCTCGGCTCGGTACTTAAGTTAAAAAAAATGATTCATTATTATTGGATTTGGCTGGTAATATTAATACCTGGGACACCGAGCTCTCGCTCTACCCTTTAAAAAATATTGATACACAATTCTTTAATTATTTATTACAATTATTAAATGTTACACATTTGCATCAATCTGATTAAAATTAATGAACTTGTGCTCCTCAATAATACATAAATATATAATATATAGGTACATATATTTTTTTTCTATAGTGTTTTTTTGAAAAACTGTTTAGCGCCCCAAGTGGTTATAAAACAAACTAAAGACAAAAAAACGTGCTTTGCAGCTTTTCGGAATTAAAAAAGCAAAATTGGCAGTCGTGGGACTGGCCGACAGAAGTGAAAACTTCTGCGTAAGAAATTTTAAAACAGACGAAATTCGCGCTATTTCACGAGAAAGATGAATTTCATATGCATGTATATATATATAACTTATATATTATTTTAAACATATATTTTAAACAAATTTGTAACTTATATTTATATATATATAAATACACAACTTTGTTTAAAATATTGCAATACGAACTGTTTTATAATTCTTATCTCTAACATAAAATATATATTTATTATGTGAAGTTCATTTCGTATAATTTTGATTATATATGTATATATGAAATGAACTTTACATAATAAATATATATTTATATGTTAGAGATAATTTATAAAACAGTTCTAATGACAATTCAAATTTCGCGCTCTGTTATAAGAAATTTGAAAGCAGATGGTTTCATGGTGTTGGTCACGATCACGCGAGTTCTATACTTTTTCCCCATCCCGCAAAAGTGCTCAACGCCGCTAAAGAAGTTTTCACTTCAAAAATTATTTAATATTTGGAAATATATCTGACTTATAGAAAAAATGAATATTAATTAAAGAAAGAAATAGTTTTTAAAATATCCTGAATAATATGTAACAATTTTCAAGATAGAAATTTATTACAATATTACAATTATTAACTGTTGCATCATTGCATCAATCTGATTAAAATGAATGGAACTTCGGGTACTCAATAATAATAAATAAAATAATATTAATAAATATATTGAATAATATTTTATTGAAAAAATATTAAAACTTATAAAACTATCTAAAACTTTATTAATAAAAGAACAATGAATAAATAAATATAGAATAGTAATTTATTAAAAAGTAAACAATAGATAAAAAGAAAAAAAAATAACAAAATCATTATTTTCATTTTTAAATAACGATTCACCCGGCGAGTTTCGAACCGACGAAATCCACTCGTTAAAACATCAGTCCAACCGCTGGACTATATGTATTTAGATAAAAAATTGTCATTTTTTTACTGTCTTAGCAGGCAGTATTAAAAATTTTGACGTTTTCCATATAATATATAATTTTCAATTAAGAAATTAATAATGAAGCTGTATGTTTCAAGAGATATCATCAATAAAACTTAATTTTTCTTTATAAATACTATATCTAGTGTGAATTTGAAAAAAATCGTTAGAGCGGTTTTTGAGAACCATGATATATAGATAAATACATATATACAATTTTAGCTAGCATAATAAGATAAGATATAAAGAATCATATTTTAATTTTTATATAACCAAGAAATCATTTTTTCACTTAAAATATAGTTGTAAAGCCCAAATCTCCGATCCATATAACATCATCGACTGGGCCGCTACCAAAAGGAGTCTTCTCTTGCTCTGACTAGGGCCACCGGTATTTGCCATTAGTCTCGAAAAAATAATATTAAATTTTATATAAATTTATAAATTAGAATATTTGAATTTGTTTAAATTTTAACACATGTAATCAATCATATGCATAAAGAATAAAAAATTTTGAAAATCAACTTGGTATTAAATTCAGAAAAAAAAAATACTCATATATAGAATATATAGACTATTCGAATATAATTGAAACTCTTTCTCTCCCTCTATTTTAAATTTGAAAAAACGGAGTGTTAAGAAATTAAGATTCCTTATACAACATGGATGGTTAAATGAATTGGGCTCCCTACCTCCCTGAGAAATTCACATTAAAAATGTTTATAATATTTTAGTTTATTAAATCAAACTATTATTTTTTTATTTCAATATTTTTAATGTTAATACAATAATTTTTATTTTATAATCTATAAAATAATTTAATTATTTTTAAAAACAACGGTCTTCAATTACAATTTTTTTACTCTCTACTGACTGTTCATTTCATAACTGAAAATAGTGTCGAATAGAAATAGACGATATTACTTGGATTAATCTTATTATGCTAGCTAAAATTGTTTGTTTGTATTATTGAGGACCCCAGTTCAATTCATTTTAATCAGATTGATGCAATGATGCAACATTTAATAATTGTAATAAATAATTAATTGTAGATTAATATTTTTTAAAGGGTCGAGCGACAGCTCGGTGTCCCAGGTATTAATATTACCAGCCAAACCCAATAATAATGAATCATTTTTTTTAACTTAAGTACCGAGCCGAGGCTCGGGGTCCCGGTACTAATTATAATAAGTTATAATACGCACATTTAATAGAGATATAATAAAAATATCTTAGAAAACATCAGAAAACTAATTATGATTATATTATTAATTTCACGAAGACTTTATTCTGTTTCATTGATATATACGAGTAGGTAATAGAAATATTATTCAATTTTCAAAAGTGTTATAATAATATGAAATTGACAAAACAATATTCATATGAGTTTTGAAAGGAACGGTGTGAGCGATAAAGAGATTAGAAAGAATATATAGAATATTTAAAATTATATATTCCTATATGAATATAAGAAATTTATATTTTTTGATTTATAATAATATTATATGAATTTTGAAAATAATCAGCACATCTTCATATTTTTTAAATAAATAAGTTTTAATAGGATTAATATATATATATTGAAATTTAAAAAATATTTAAATAAATATATTTGAAAAAAAAAAAAAAATTTGTATATGATTTTTTAATTTTTAAATAATTTTAATTTAACTTTTAATAAAATTTAATTAATGAGATCTGATAGAATATTTAAGATTAATTACATTTCAAAGATTTGAATGAAAAATTTATAAATTATTTAGGTATATGAATAAAAAATTATAAAAATGCACTTTATAAAATTTAATTTTTATTGAAATATTTTTTTTTTAAAGTTCACTAATCTTCCTTTTAATTAATAAAAATAAATAATAAAATTACAATTAATTCTTGATTAGCGACTGATTAAGGGATGATTTCAGTGGAGAGGCCGTCCAGTGTCTCACACTACGCAGGGAAGGGGAACTGACTGCGTACGAGTCGCCCTCCTGCATGAGGAGGTCAGTTCAGGCGGCGGAGGGGCCCGGAGAGGGGCGAGCGGGGAGTGCAGAGGTGAGCGCTCTACTGCAAATTATTTCAAATAAAATACATAATAAAATAAAATAAAATAAACAAATATTTAAAATTAGTGGTGTTTTAGAATACTTCTTAAATCGAATCAATAAGGTTAATTCTATTCTATTAAATCAATAAGCTTAATTTTATTCAAAGATCTTAATGAAAATTTAAAAAAAAAATTATAAATATATCAGTAAGAAGTTCATTAATGAAATTATCATATTTTGAAAAAAAACAAGGAGGTGGCATATTAATGTAAATGATACAATTTAAATTTAAAATTGTTTGCCGAATGTGATATAATTTTAATTTAATGTAAATATATTTCATAATAAGTTGACCTGTGGCCAGGTCCGAACCGACCGGCGGTTTGAAGTAAATTAATTTCCAGCTACAGAAACAATTTCAAATAATTTTAAGATATCTATTAATGTAATAAAAAACAGATATGGATAGAACATAAATATTTTTAATTTTATTATATTTATAATATATAAGTAGTAACTGGCTGTGATGTCATGAAGGGCTGGGTGACGTCATATAATTTTAAATTAAGAAAAAACTAATGAAGATTTTTTTCTCGAGGATAAAACCAATACAAAGTGCATGATTCGTAGTTATATGTAAAAAATCTCCTCATATGAAATTTGGTGTGAAAATAACCCTTCCTTTCCTATCGTCGATCGCTAATACTACCACTTCCGGTTTCCGGATATACACCAAAAGTTGATCAATTCATCATATTGATGTATTAAGTGAATATACCAAATTTCATCAAAATCCGTTGAGCCGTTCAAGCTGTACACATCTATTCGGACAGACAGACATCATGCTAAAAATACTTTTTTCTGTTAAGAAAATGCTTGATTCGTGGAGATATGTAAAAATCTCCACATGTGAAATTTGGTGTGAAAACAATACCTCCCTTACTATCGTCGGTCAGAGTAAAAATAATAAAAAATATTAATAAAACCAATCCTTAGTGCATTTTAATCCATTTATTTATTTTAAACTCATTTTAGGTTGATTTTCCATTACTGGATCAAAAAGTGGCCCACTACTTAAACTTTCGATTTTCATTTGACCCACTACTAGAACAAAAAATAGGTTTTGAAAAAAATTAAAAAAAAATATTTAAATATTAATTAACTGAATGTTTGTGTTGTAGTGATAATTAAAAATAGTTGTACAATATGTTAGCAATTGTTTTGTTGTTATTCTCACTTTTATTACAGAATAATAGTGTTTTTTAATGAAAATTTCTTTTAACTTGGTCCACCACTGGTACATTTACCTTATATAAAATAAATTAATAATATATTAACATTTGGCTCAATTGAATTTAATTATATCTTTTTTGTTATTTTAATTACTTCTTTATATTTCACAAATGAAACTATTTAAACAAAATAACTGATTTGAATTTGTATATAGAATTTCTCCCTCTCTTCGATATTGACAATCATAAGAGGGTCTGGACATCCGCATTTTAGAATAAATTGCGCATAAAATTTACCATTTTTTTCAATTAAGAAAATTCGTAATTATATTATTTAGATTTAATTAAAAAAAAATGTGGAAAAAGTTATTTTTAATTGTTTTCTCAACGAACATTTAGTAGGGATTTAATTTATTAATTTGAATGATTTATCATTGTTTTTAATTTTAATTAAATTTTAATACAATTAAAATGAATACTTATAGAAACTATTTAGGCAATTTATTCCAATTTATTATGATATAAAATCATATAATAATTTTCTTAATATATTTTTATTTTTAAACAAATTAGTTTTTAACCTCATTTAGTACTAACAATATATATATATATATATATATATATACACGGTATATACTAATATATGTTTTTGAACTTGAAAAATATCCACATGACTTTGAAAGGCGAATCAAACTGTTTAAGTCTCATGAGGAAATTCAATTTATGTATTTTTTATTAATTAAGATAAATTAATAAATAGTATTAAGAAATATTAAAATCAAAATATTTATTTCAGGGTGACTTAATTATTAGATTTTGGAATATATAATCTTAATTTCTATTAAAATATTAAATAAGTTTGACCTAATTTATGAAATAAATTAATATAATTATTTTTAGTATGATTAAAATTTTAAATGATATTTAATTAATTAAAAACTTATAATAAATTAAATATTTTAATAATCCAGCCAATTGATAAAACATGAACAGTGACTTCTAATTGAAATAGACATCAGATGAATTCTTATTAAATGTATTATAATGAACATTAATTTATCTCTCTCGTTTAATCAAATTATATAAAAACCCTTAAAAAGTGCCATGCATCAGAATAATCTCGAATAAATATAAAAATACATTATATTATTATTTAGATTATCCCAGTATAAAATATAAAAGATAAATAAAAAAAATGTATTCTTATGTAATATATTGAAAAAAAGATTTTTATAAGTTTATATAGAACTATATAATTTTATTTTTTTGTTATTTATTTAAATTAAAAAAATATTTTAAATTAATATTAAATAGAATAAATACATATTGAAGTTATATTATGCGTATATAATTAAATGAAAAGAATGAAAAATTATTTTGTGACAATTTTACAATGATAATTGTGAGGAGGAGTTGAAAGGGTTGTAATTGGTTATCGAGTTATAATAAATGATAATAAACCTCACCCCGTGGTTGAATTTTGACAGGGATAGCGCCACTCGCCGAGCTCCCTGGCTATGCGTGCGCACTCACACACCAACACCGATAGACTGACTACCACTCGAGCGGCTAGGAAGAGCCCCTGGCATTTAGGCAACCAGCTGCGCTAGTTTCCAAATTTAACATTTTCATATTTAAAGTACCTGGATTATCCAGCAGCCGCTCAGAAGATTAAAAATGTATACTTTACTAACTGTTTTAATAATATTAATTAATTTTAATAATATTCTTAAATTTGAATTAGTAAATTGATTGATTGATTATGATTATACTCTCTTCTGGTATTTTTATCTTATAATTAAATAATAATCATTATTTATATATATACAATCTATATATTTATTGAATAAACCATAAATTAATATTTATTATAAAACATTTAATAAGAATTCATTTGATGTCTATTTCAATTCGAAAACACTGTTCATGTCATGCTTTATCAATTAGCTGGATTATTAAAATATATAAACTTTATATTAATTTTAATCTTTATTTAAATTATCTAATTTATCATAAAAGTTAATATTTTCATTCAATTAATGTCATTTTATCATATTTATTAAATTTTTTATATGAATTAAGAAAGTTATACACATTTATTTTAAATATATACTAATTTTTAATATTTGAAAAAATAAATTATGTTTAAAAAATAAATAGGTTAATTTCCAATTTAAACCACGCGATTAAATGGGTAAGAATTGTAAATATATAGAAACAAACTGTAAATATAAAGAATAATTAAAATAAATTATAAATAAGTTGACCTGTGGCCAGATCCGAACCGACCGACTGTTTGAAGTAAATTAATTTCCAGCTACAGAAACAATTTCAAATAATTTTAAGATATCTATTAATGTAATAAAAAACAGATATGGATATAACATAAATATTTTTAATTTTATTTTATTTATAATATATATTCCTCATGTGAAATTTGGTGTGAAAATAACCCTTCCGTTCCTATCGTTGATCGCTAATACTACCACTTCCGGTTTCCGGATTTGCACCAAAAGTTGATCAATTCATCCCACTGATGCATTAAGTAAATATACCAAATTTCATTAAAATCCGTTGAGCCGTTCAGGCTGTACACATCTATACGGACGGGCGGGCGGACAGACATGCTAAAAATACTTTTTTCTGTTGAGAAAATGCATGATTCGTGGAGATATGTAAAAAAAACAACAAACAATAATTTAAAAGAATAAAAAAAATCAAGTCTAAAATTTAATATTTTTTATTAAGTATATGTCCTTACTATCCAATTAAACAATTATTTTTATTATCGAAATTATTGAATGTTAATGTTTCTTAGGATTTTTTTTCCTTATGCAGATTACTTGTTAACCAGGAACTTAAAGTTCCCGCTACAGTTTTATAAAGAGTTCTTGACGATTCGCTTGAATCTTTTCGTTCCTTGTAGCCTTGCTTACGTTTGCGTCGATTTCGTTTGTCAGCTGGTTGTCCCTTTAATAAAGGCTTACATGATGAAGTGTTGTTTGAAGTTTTTGAAAGATTATCCCGGTCCCGACACAATTTACTACGTTCTTCTAGAAGAACAGCCAATGAATTATTTGATATTTGCTGTTTTAACTTATCTATATTCAAGAAAAAAATATAAATGAATACTCTTGTTTTAAAAATTATTATATAAGTCATGATTATTATCATATTAATTATATTTATCATCATTTATCCAATCATTTAATTAAGATAAGGTTAAGAATAGGGATGGATTTGTAGTTCGAAGTTAGGATTATTCCGGGTAGGAATGAAACGATACCACGAAGGGATCGATATTTTTACTCGATACCGTATCGGTCGTAAAGTATCGTTACTAATTCGATCTCTATTGAAAAATATTGATACTTACTCGTATCGGTCGATTTTTTCTAAGAACTTTAGGTAAATAATAAAAGCAAAAAGTACTGATATTCTATTTATTGAAATAGACTATTATATATATATATATATATATATATATATATATTGAACAAAAATACATTTATGATCGGATAGATTAAGCTAAGAAAAAAATTCATTTTTTGATGTGGTCCCTAAAAATAATAGTTTTTCTAAATGTTTTTTGTAATCGTAAATTTTTCATTAATAAAAATATGAAATTTCATTTATTTTAGTTTAATTACAATTTCAAATATGTATATCATTTTCCAATTTAATATATTGTTTACAAACTCGAAATGACAGTTGCATAGGAAAGAGAAATAAAATGAAAGTCAAAGATAGATAAAATCTCAAATTGCTAACAACCAACAAAAAAAAATTTAATGTTATTGTTCTTCTGAACTAACTTCAGCTTGCGTACAAACTATTCTACTTCTTTCTAGTACAATTATTTGAAAAATTTACGAATTAAAATATAAATATTCTTCCTTTAAACTAATTATGTGTACTGAGTATCGCTACAAGTATTTTTGTCCGATACCTACTTGGTACTAGCTTCTAAAGATTGGTTCCAAAAGTACTTGGTATCGAGAGAAAAGTATTGAATAAGTACTTGTATTTAATCATATCGTTTCATCCCTAATTCCGGGTAGAGTGATTAAAGAGGTGTTTTCGTAAATCAATAAAATTATTAGTTTTTTTTTATTAACAACCATTTTTTTTAAGTCATTAGTGAGTAATTACTTTCAGAGACCTAATTGTGAAAACGAGAGTTCGATCTTCAAATAATTTACAAAAAATAAAAAAATCTCTAAAAAATAAAAAACAATTTAACAACTGAAATGAACTTCGACCAAAGCCTTGAAAATAAGAAAATAGCGCCTTGTTATTATGCAACTAACATGACATCCTGGCCAAAGTTTGGCAAATATTTCAGTCGTTCTCATTAGGAAATAAATAAAATTCATTTTTTTAAATTGATTTATGTTTAAGTTATATTTAGTAATTATATCAAATAATTTAACATACATATTTGTTATTTAGATATTTAGATCCTAACAGACTCATCAAACATAATTATAATAATTATTCTTTTTAATCAAAATGACCGAAATGAACTAAATGAATCATAAACAAAAATAACTTTCCAAACAAATTTTTTTGAAATATTGATTTGACAAAAAATGTTCTTTATAAAGTCATATTTTATTTTCTATATTTAATTATTGATTAAGATAGTTAAGTAAAATAAATAATTAATTTAATTAATAATTATAAATTGTGAAATTTCCTAAAATTAATTTATAAGTTTTATTAACTTCAAATTAAACAAAAAATAAATATACTAACTTGCTTTCATATCAAGATCTTTGCGTTCTTTTGAAACTTTTGCATGTAATTGGTTAAGTCGTACTCCTAGAATTGGATCCACAGGTACACGAGATGATCGTTTGAACACTTTAACACCTTTTAGTTGACCAATTTGTTTTAAAGAATGCCCTACCGATGAACCAGGCAATAAACATAAACCGTCTTCACGAGATTTTACATTTGGATAACTGACATCTTTTACAGGAATTTCATCTATTTCATCTTTGGTTTCAATTGGGCATACCCTTATTGGAGAATTGTGAATTTTATTTAAATGATCTTTGGAATGTTGCTGAATTTGTAAGCTTTTCAAATTTGTAGTTGGAAATCTGCCCCAAAAATTTGTTGTTCAACACATGTTGCCGCATCTTCAAATATTGGATTTCTAGTAACCTGAGAAGACTTATCTTGATATTTCGGTTTTGTGTTTTCACTAATAAATAGATTCTTCTTGGGTAACTTTATTTTACTTTTAAATAAACTAAGGTAAACATCTGAAGGTAGATTGTTATATTTATATTGAATTTCAGATCCAGATTCATAGTGATTATCTAATCTCTTATTTTTCAATTTCGGTTCATAAATAATATCAAGTAGATTTCGATGATGAAGATTATGATGATCATCCGAGTTTTCACTGCTTGAATATAGAACATTAATTTTCCGATGTTTTTGTTTGGGTCGAATTCTTTTTGTTTTTCTCATTTGAAAAAGATACCTTAAAAAACTTCTAGGTTCTATTAAAGAATTTTTCAATGGCTGAAACAAATTATCATATTTTCATTTAATCAAATTAATCATTTAATCACTTATACCATCATATATTATTAATATTTTGGATGAAATTAGTTTATAGTAGAAACGGTTGGAGATTTTCGGTTAATTGATTTACTTAATTTTTAATTTTTTAATTTTAACAAATAGAATAGCTAGATGAATATTCTACTAATAGTAGTAATAGTAATAATATTTTAAACGATACATTTAGTATTTATAGAGAGGAGAATAAAAAAGATAAAAGTTTATAAGAAAATACCATTTCATATGTGTCTAATGACGATGATGAGCTTTTTTTACTTGAAAATCCTCGGTGAGTTTGTCCTCTAGATGTTGATTCACTTGAATCATGATATTGATGATGATATAATTGTCGCCGATGATGCCGATGAGATTTGCGTTTTTGCTTTAGTTATTATTATTATTATTATTATTATTATTATTTTTTGATGCCGTAAAAAGATGCCGTAAAAAATATATTTAACCATTGAAAGAATCATGTGCATAAAATTAATTAAAAGAAAAATTAATAATGAGGTTTATCATGCTTAAATAAAAATTAAATAAATGAGAAAGCATTTAAAAATAATATAATTATTAATAAAAGAGTCTAAATTGAAAAATGACTTATGATTAGTGTATGTTGATAAATAAATAAATTAACTATAAAAGATATAATTTAAAAAAGTGAAGATTTTATTGTTTAAATGTTAATTTTTAATTTATTATATTAAAAAGTACGTTGAGACTTTATTTATTTATTTATTTTATAGTATCTTACAGTAATTCTAAGATTATTAGTAAAGTAAAAGAACTTAATTATAAAATAATAATATTAAAGTACTGTTATAAAATTTCCTATAATATTTCATATGTAAATAAGTATATTTTATTTTTTAAATTCTATGAAATTCAAATAATTGTTATTTTTTTAAATCTAATTCTGATTTGTCATAATCATTTTGATAATAAAGTTATCTAATACTTATATATTATATATAGTATATATGTATTTATAGAATATATATATGTAAATAAAAAATCTCTTCGTTTAAATCAACAAAGAAATGATTTATTTTTTCTTTTTTTAAAGAAATAAATTTAATGGTGTAGAGAGAGAAGCCATAAAATCTTATCATTTAATTGAATTTAATATGAATTAAATCTGAAAGAGGTTTGCTTAACTTTTATGACTTTTTTTTTTTATAAATATATAAAGAAGCAAAAATTACAAAAAACTGAATTGTGAAATATTATTTTAGTTAAATATTTTTATTTTCATTAAATTTATAATCTACATTTATAGCTTACATGTATATAAAAAATATAAAGTTTAGAATTTAAAATATTTTATATATCTATTATCTATATAAGTGTCGTGGCCTTGAGAATTCAAATATAACTAAAATTTTACATGTCTGTTTGCCCGGGAAATAGTAAGACTATATACTGGTGACATCTATACAGGGGGTTCTGCTCCCTGTACCCACGGAATGATGCATAGTATTTTGTTGAGACTCAATGTAATAACTTTTATTTTATTTTATATTTACTTTATTTATTTCATTTTATTTATTATAAGTCAATCAAATAGTGGTATTTATAAATTAATGCACATAAATAAATTATTAAGTTATTTAATCAATATTAATTAATACACAGAGTAAATTTTTTTACACATATTTGTATGCACTCGTAAACATATTTATATAATATTTACTCTTCTAGCTTTCATACTAGAAAAATCGTGTATAATGCTCTCAAAATTTATATTTATATTTTTTCCGCCGGCCCTTCTTTTCAAAAGAAAAATCGATGATTTAAAAAAATATTGGTATATCACTTCAAAGTAATCATATAAACTTTTCAAAAGAAATGACATTTATAAACTGATATCAAAAAATTTTAGTTAGGAAAAATTGCTGAACAAAATCGTAAAGATGCGTTTACGAATTCAACGAATTTTAATGAATACAATAACATAAAATTATTATCCTGTTCTTGGAATTAGAATTCAAAATTTACACTAAAATGCATTTATATACACAGAGGAATAATATTCGAAATCATATAGTTGATCATCTTATATATAAATCAAATAGTAAACTTATAATAATTATAATAATCATTTATTATTCAAGAAAGAAAAAAAATAAATATGAAATGAATAAGTTGCTTTTTACAACTATAACTAAATATAAAAAATGCCGCCCCAAGATAAGTGCCGCCCGGTGCGGACCGCACCCACCGCACCCCCCTAGGTACGCCACTGAATTTAACCCTTTATTTTTTAAATTAATCAGAAAATTAATTAGCCTATATACTAAAATGGATATTATAAAGTGATACAATATTCCTTATTATTCATTTGATTATACTTTTTCATTAAAATTTGACAAATGATATGTTCTCAACATCCCTCATCTTTCAACGACCGTTAATATAATAATAATAATAATAATATTGTAATTCATACTATTAGATTTATTGAAATATTTTAATTTATACATTTTATAATTAATTTGTTTAACATCTTTTAATTCATGTAAAATTCTGTGAATAAATTATTTTTATACTTAAATTTAAAAAAAAAAATTAATTTGATTCCAAATATATTGATTTTAGAAAAACATATTATTTATTGATATTTAGTATTAGGGCTATCTAATAAAAATAATATCTATTATTATCTAAAATTATTATCTAAACCACGGAAAATTACCATGATTTTAATAGTATTTTAATTTGCAATCTGAATCTTAAAAGAGAGGTCACTGAGTGTGGGTTTGGCTGAAAGAAAATGGTCCAATATTTGTTATTGATTCGCTGAAAGAGAATGGTCCACCATTAGCTATTGATTCTCCACTCTACTGAAGAAAACTAGGGGGTTATTCCAGGCAATTGAAAGAAAACGACCCCAATTGAATGATAGAAAAGATGTTATCTTCCATCATGATGACGTCCGACCACACACTCATTTGATTCTCCCCTTTAAAAATTGTAAGTTCTATCGTTTAGTCCAGATATTGCACCTTTTGACTATTGCTTGTTCTGATCTATTATAAATTCTTTCAATCGAAATAAGATGGTAACTAAAAATGACTGTGAAAACCACTTGATTCAATTTTTCAACTAATATCTATGGAATTTCTTCACCGATGGCATTAAGGCTTCTAACCAATGAATTGGATTAAATAACATATATTAATTTAAATTAAATTAAATTAATTAAATTATAAATTAGAATTAATAAATAATATTTATTAAACCAGCGCATGTTTGGTTCTTTGTTGATGACACCACGCCACGTTTTGGCGTGTGAAATTTGCAGTGTAAAAAAATTAATTCTGGTACTTTCAGCGATTCAATCAAGCTGAAATTCTATATATAGCAGTTTTATAGAATTATTAATCATATGAAAAATTATCAAACATATATCTTTATTTTTGCGGTCACTTTAGAAGAAAAAAAATCAAAACGTTGTAGGTAATGACCCTCTTCCGGTTGAGGTACATTTCTCAAAAGTTGATAGAAAACTATGAATTTTGAATAATGCCCATGTACCAAATATCATCATTCTAGCTCAAACCTTAGTGAAAATGATTCAGGAACCTTCAAAACGTATAAAAACATCAAAATCTCAACATCGAAAATTTTCGTGATCGCAATACTATCTCTGGCGAGATAGTAAAAATGACGAAAAATTGTTGATAATAGAGCATATTTGTTCTAAACCAGTTGAAAATTTCAACACCCTCACCTCCTCCTCACCCTACAAAAACTTAGAGATCCCTTATATATATTAAAAAATTTTAATTGATTTATTTTACAATAATTTTATTTAATTTTTTTCTTATGGGTGAGTAAAAGTATATACATATGTGAAGGAATTCATCCCGCCAAGGAAAAGAATTTTATTCTCCTGCCTTTTCATTGGATTTGAGAACAATTAAATAATTTTATACAAAAATAATATGTAATTATTTTTTTATCGTCCATATTTATATAATAATATAATTTTATGTATAAAATGTGTGAATAAAAATTTAATACAGAATTTTGGAAATTTTTATGAATAATCTTAGTATTGAATAGTATTTTTATAAAGTTAATAATTAAATATCAGGAAGTTATTTTTGAATTATAAGAATAAGGTTATAATAATATACATATTTCATTATAAAATAATATTTAAGAAAATTTAGAAAAAATTTCTCATAAAAAAATTGAATTTATTTATTATATAATTGTAATATTTATATAGGAATATATTACAATTTGTTACATTGTGGTTAGTCAAAATTAACATCATATATGACATCATTTGGCCTTTGGTGTTTGAAATGTCTTTTAAAATCGTCCCAGGTTCTACTTATAAAAAGTTTGAATGATTCACAAAAATGCATTTCTCGATTAATGATATGCCCACGGTGATACTAAAAAGTAAAGGTTTTCATTTGATATTGTTAAGTTTAATAAGAATGTAATATTATTTTAAAATTCCTCCAAAAAATTTTAATGCATATTATTAATATTAAATAAATTAAAAAATCTCTTTTATTAAAATTAAAATTAATATTATTATATATAAATTTTGAATTAGAGGCCACTTAGAAGAGTTCTTGTGGAAAAGAGTTGATTGTTGTTTATATATATTTTATTCTTATTAGAATATAAAAATGATTTTACACATAATTAACTGTCAATGTTTTCCAGGAAACACAGCTACACATTTCTAAAATTATTTTCACATAGGCCCTTCAAAATACTCAACCAGTAAAGGCACGTTTATATTTGATTGACCCTCGCAGCACCCAAATTAATCATACACTTTGTGGACCTCGTTCCTACAAATCCCAACTAGGGAAAAATTTTCTTATCAGGACTGGGACTTGAACACGGATCTATGAGTTTAAAAGGCAAGCGTGTTGCCCTCAAACTGCTTGGAGCCGTAATGGAAGATATTGTTGCCCTAAAACCTTATTTTATTACTAAAAAAATGTTGCTAATTTAAATAAAGAATTAGTAATAAAAAGATATTAATTTAACCTCAAGTAAAATTTCAGAATCATATATGGAAATTCTTTTAAATATTAAAAAATAAAAAAAAAATAATATAATGAATTTCGTACCTTATCCCAATTATTATACAAAATAAATGAATATTTCTGAAAAAAAATTTATTTACTTTAAATATTTTATTTAAATTCTAAAATATTATATTAATAAATTACCTGATCAGGAATATATTCATCAATATTTGCCTGAAAGTCATCTGGCTAAAAAAATTGAATGAATAGATATTACTATTGGATACCTACTTATATATATATATATATATACCTACTTACTTTTATATATATATATATATATTATTATATATATATATTACCATATAATCAAATATTATCTCTATAAAATGAAGGCTATATATATATTTGTTAACCAAATCTATATATTATCAAAATACCAAATATTAATATAATTAATTGAGATTCATCCAATCAATACTCAATAAGAATAACTGAATATAATAATGAATTATATATATATAGACATATTAAATGATAAAAAAATTATTAAAAGTTTTTCTACAATTAAGATTATTAATTAAAGAATAGAGAAGGAAATAAGGGAAATTAATAATAATTTTAATATTTTAAATTCGTTGGCAAGTGAGAAAAGTAAGCTTCTTTTGAAGAAATTTCTTAAATGACTGATATAATTACAAAATACATAAGGTGAAACCGAGGAATATGCCGCACAATTCGGGTTTTTGCCAAATCTCAAACGCTATATAGGTTTATTCTTAAAATATAGGAACTACTAAAATTTACCAAAATAAAAAAGTCAACTTTTGCTCAATATCCGAAACAGGGGTGGTGATATTGCGGAGCCGGTGTGGGGGTATGCCTTATGGGAAATTACATGTAAAGCAAAAATAAGAACCGATAAAGTTGAAATGTTTAAATATTTTATTATGTAAGTTTTAAGAATTAATAGAGTACATAATATAAATAATATATATACTCAAGTCTAGGAATATAAATATTTCCCTCGTACAAGGTGGTGCAGAAAATCCTATCCGATTTCAAAACGTTATAAAATTAAAACCAACACCAAATGAGGCGACCTGGAAACATTTCCCTGAGAATGTCCATTGATCGTTGCGATGTGTGGGCGGTTGCATCATCCTGTTGAAACCACACATTTTGCACGCCATTTTCTTCCATTTTGGGTCGAAGAAAATTTTCCAGCATGAAACAATAGCGCTCGCTGTTGACCGTTACGGTTTGCCCATTTTCTTCAAAAAAGTAATGCCCCCAGACGCCTAGGCGGGAAAGAGCACACCACAGTTACTTTTGGGCTATGGAGAGGTTCCTGATGGATTTCACTCCAATATCGAAAATTCTGCCTGTTTACGGCACCACAAAGGTGAAAATGAGCTTCGTCCGTGAAGAGCACAACATCGTCGTTTGGAAGTTCTCGGAGATCGCGACACAGGTTCGTACGGGTTTCAAAATCCCTTTCACTTAATTCCTGTGGAACAATTATTTTGTAGGGATGCATTTTGAGGTACCGGTGCAAAATTCGCCGAATACTGCGGTTGGAAATAGCCAAAGCGAGCGAATGTTTTCGCGCCGAACGACGCGGGGAACGTTCAATCGCGGCTCTCACTTTGGCCATTTTTTCAGGTCCTGTTGCTGTCCTGGGACGTCCAGGCGACTTCTTTTTCAATGCTGAACCCGTCTGTCGAAAATTTGACCCCCACACTGTAGTCGTAGCGTGATGTGGAACAGGATCAATACGCCCGAGTCCGAAATGAATCCGAAAAGCACGTTATGTAGCAATTATTGAACCGCCGTTTTCGATAAACCGCTCAATAACAAAAACACGATGTTCACCAGACCAAGGCATGTTGACTACTGACAAATGGCATAAAACCGGGTTTTACCCCACTTCTCTACCTGCTCCCTCTTCCGAGAAAAAGGGATTTGAAATCGGATAGGTTTTTCTGCCCCACCCTGTATTTCTAAATTATTTGGGAGTTTCAATTTTTCACTGTTAAGAATTCCCTCGCCCACACAATGCGTCATATCATTCCTTCGACATAATTTGTGATAATAGTAAACGATGAGATATATCTGAATAAATAATTCTTAATATTAATTTTAAAGAATGAATGTAAAATACACTATTCTTAAAAAAATTTCAAAGGAAAACAAATTACGAGCTTGTGAAATAAATTTGATGAAATTTCGCTTTGGTTTAACTTCAAAATGATAGACAAAACAAATACAATTTGCACGACAATTTGCCTATAACTTAGGGAGACACTCTTCATCAAGTCGTTACTAGTCTCCCAATTCCTTTCTCACACTAAAAAGGTTAGTTTTCGAGATATAGAAAACATGTCCTATATCTCGGCTTTAACTTATATATAGTTAAATGGAAGTGCAATTAAGGAGAGCTTAAGATTAATCTTTCAATAATCGGATTATCATTAAAATAGAATAAAATAATAATAAATAATAATAGAATAAAATAAAATACATAAAAAATAAGTTTAAATTGTATCGTGATTCTGAGAGGGTTCAATTTTATATTTCAAAACTGCAAGGTTTACAATCGATAGTACAAGGGGCTCAGTCAATCGTAAAATAGCCACCTAGTTCCAAACCCCTCTCCATTTCAATGTGTGAACAGCAGTTTATTCAACTACACTTATGTTAAACAAACATGTTATGGCAAGATAAAATAAAATAGTTTTTAATATAAGTGACGGAAACAATAATTTTTAAAGATATATATCTTACAAGTACCTTAAAGGAAGAAATAAAGAAAATTCATTTTTGACTAAGAAAGACTAAATAATGATGGAATTGATGATCTTATAAAATTAATTCAACATTCCTTGCTAGAACAAACCGCAGAGAAGAGAAAGAAACTTTCTATTAAAAATTTTCAAAATAAGTAATATAATCTAAAAAGCTTTCATTGAATAATTAAACAAGACAATTATTCATAGAAATCAAACAACATTACACTTATTGCAACTAGAAATATGGGGTGCTGATTAAAGCTAGATTTTTACAATTAATAAAATACTTACTTGATATACCGGATATTTTTGGATGCATTGTCCTTTGCCAAGGCATTGACACTAAAGATAAAAGAGAAATTAAAATCATCCAAATTAATAAACAATTTAAACTTTTCGATCAGCTTTTTTATTGATTTTGTTAATTGATATATTACTTGTATATAAATCTAAAAAATTATATTTTTTTTGTATAATGTTTATTGAATATTAATCTACTAACAATTTCATAACCAATTCAAACACATGTTTAAATAATAGTTTAAATTGACATAGGTAAATTAACAATTGTTGAAATGTTTATATTATTTATTTATTTACCTGTAAATTAATATTCATTAATATATACAAAAATCTAAATTTTAGATTTATATATTATCTAGTACAACTTAAAATGTATTTAAAATTCAAATTTTAAAAGTGAAATGTGATAGATATCTAGGGGAAATTAATTTAAATATATATATCTAATGAATTATCAAATAAAATTTTTATTGATTTCCATTTGAGATAATATTTTAATCATTTGTTTGCCTCCTTACGTGAGGTAAATAGATTACCAAATATTGAATTTGATGATGATAAGATTTTATAAAATATCAAAATAACATAGAAAAGTAATATTTTTAATTTAACAATTAATTAGAGGATTTTTTAAGTTTAAATAGTTTTTTTTTCGGATTATAGTTCTTCTAATATAAAGAAATTTTATTGAAAAAAAAAATAATTTCGATTTTTTCATAATCATATATGATAAAGAATACTAGTTTTTTTTTTAAAAAAAAAATAAATGAATAACTTATATTATATTAGAGCGAGTAAAAATGTCATCAAAGTATATTATTTTAATTATAAAATAAATTATTTTCTAATTATAAAGCTCTTGCTGTGATCTATTTACTTAATGTATCGAATTTAATAAGGTACTTTCACTATTATATATGTCTTTGATAGATTTGATTTGGTCGAGTGATTAAACCTTATAGGAGTGAAACCTTTATGAACCGGAAGAGCAATCAAATGTGAAGAACAATAAATCGCGACAAGTGATTTGATTTTGCAAATAGAAGTTTCGTAAAAATAGATTTATTTTTAAATCGAAACAAGCCTATATATTTAGAATATATTTTATAAATCATAAAATAACTTCCTGATATTTAATTCTATAATCAAATTAATTTAAATAAAAATATTATTACACTTACTTTGGCTGGTGACAACTCGTTGTTAATCTAATTGAGAAAACAAAACAAAAAAATCAAATATATTATTATAACGATAATAATTTTTTAATAATATACTTAAATGTAGTATATACATATATATATTTAAATTAAATAATCTAATCCAAAATTTTTATTATAAAATTATTATAAAGAAAAATAATTTAACCAGAAATAAATTTTAAAAAAATGAAGAAAATTACTAAATAACTAAAGAAAATTTTTTATTTTATTTAGAATTATAAAAATTATATATATAAAACCTCAATTACTAAGTATCATTATAATTCTACATCTATTTCAACACCATTTAACATTCAACTATTTACCTTCTTCTGATCTAGACGTTGCTCAATCAGATTTAATTTGGTCATAATCCGAACCAGCATTTCTTCATCCTAGTAAAGGGCAGATTGTGATTATTTAATTGAATTGAGTGAATGTTGATTTAGGGTTAAAAGCAAACCCTTAAAGAGATGAATATTCAATTGGGTATTTGATTTGTACGAGTAGTTGGTCGGATGAGTTAACGTATAGCATCTCAACATTTCCCATTAAATACATTCTAAATGTCGACACCAAAGTGAAATGATAGGGAAGTAATAACAGCCATTTAAAAATACTTCTCTATGTTGCAGTAAAGCAATATGAATAATGCTCGGATTTATATGATTAACCTATTTAAGAATGCTGAATTGAAAATTAACTATGAAAAAGATAAGCAATATACCCATAATAATAAAAAATTTATCGCATTCAATTAATTACACTCAAATTATATATTTCATAGAAAATTTTAAAATAAAAATATACTAACCTCTTGTTTAACAGAACTTGAATTCTGAAAGGGAATAAAATATTTTAATATATTTTCAAATTTTTAAAAAGAATTAAATTTATATTTTCTATTAGTTTATATATATTATTTATTGTTAATAAGATAAAAAAAGGATTGAAATATATATAAAATATAATTTACGTTCTTCTAGAAAAAATAATATTAATTAATTTTAATCATTTGAAATTTATCTTTTTTAGCCCTTGAGATATAGCCCATTAATGAATTAAAAAAATAAAGCACAACTTTTTTGTATAAATATATATAAGCTCTTTGATAAGAATTAGAAATGTAAAAGATCTAGTGCAGAACTGGATGCACTAAAAGAAAAACTTAGGATAGGTTGAATGGTTTAGTAGTTTAAATTATATTATATTAATGAAAAATCCTTAATAACTACTGTAAAAAATAAGATTGAATAAGATAGAACTGTGATTCCCAAACTGTGAGCCGCGGTTCCCCAGGGAGCCGCGAAAAAATTTTCTAATACATGAAATTTTTGTTTCTAAAAAAAAAAGGTAAGATGATTTTGCATTGCTCTAAACTCTAAAACATTTCCGATGGAGGGAAGAAAAGTTTTCCAATTTTTCAAGAGAGTAAAAATTTATATAAAAATCGGATGTATTAAGGGAGCCTCGGAAAAAATCCAATTATTTAGGGAGTCGCAAACTAAAAAAGTTTGGGAACTTCTGAGATAGATCATTTACCTGTATTTTAGGTTTTTCATCTGATTTTTCTTCCTAAAATGAAAATTTAAAAAAATTATTTTAAAAAGAAGAATAAATAAATAAATTTTGGATAATTTGAAAATTTTTAAAAGCCAAAAAAAAATAAAAGAAATTTTAATAAGAATAGAAAAGTTAATTTCAAAATTGACTATTATTATTAAATTAGATTAATTAATTCAACATATGTTCTTTCTAAATACAAAATAGAGGACACATTTTGGAAACTCAAATATTATTTTACCTTCATTTTAAATTCTTCTTTCTTTTCATTTGGAGGAGGAGTCTTACAACACTAAAAAACAATTGATATGTAATTAATTAAAATATCAATTTAATATGAGTAAGAAACCACAGTTTACTAACCAATGGTACAGAAGAAGTATTGGAATTATTTAATGGAACTGGTTGTTCAGGCTCTGACTGGCCTAACGAATCACTTAAGCACTGAAATTCCAATGAATAGAACTTAAAATTACATTTTAACGAGTTTCAATGGCGAAGGACAAATGATTACATTAAAAACTATAAGGAAATATTTTGAAAAGAAAGTAAATAAATTAAGAGAAAGAGTGAATTCATTTTAAAAATAAAAATTTTTATTCTTAAAAGAAAAATTAAAATTTTAATCCACAAAACATATTGTGGTATTTAAATAGTAAAAGAAGAAAAATATTAAATTATTATTCTACAATAAAAATAAATAAGAAACCTAGATTTTGTTTTGTAACCATTGCTAACACACTTTGCTCAAAACGAAATATTTTCTACTAACTTATTTATTATATTTATTAATTATGATAATATTACTATATAATAACATTATAATATTTATTATTTACTATAGATTGACCTACTTGATCTTGATTGATGTCATGTGGTGCGCAACTTTTAAGTAATTTACAACAAGGATTATTACATCCTGTGTTCTGAAATAATATAAGAGTTTTGAAAATAAAATCAATTTAGTATATTACTTTCGATATAAAAAATTTGAGTGGGAATCCATTTATAAAGAAATCGATATTTATTTTAAAAGAGGGTCTAAGAATTCTCAAATATATTAAGCGGTTAAATAAAATATATTTTTAAAAAATAAAATGGTGTTAAGATAAGAAAAATGAATTTTTTCTTAATTAAAAAGCAATGGAAAAGATATGAAGAAATTTTGAATAAATAATTATAATGTAAGGATTAACAACTTTTTTCTCTACAAAAATAAATTATTTTCTTATATTCTACATATTTTAAACTTGTGAAAGTCTATAAGATAAATTATAGAAGTACCTGGTTCACCGAACCGCTGCTCGCTACTTTAAATAAATCTGGAGTGTCTCCACTCGACTATCTCGCAGTTTGAATTGGATTAAATAACATAATATATTATATTTAAATTAAATAAAATTAATTATAAATTATAAAAATTAAAATTAATAAATAATATTTATTAAACCAACGCGTGTTTGGCTCTTTGTTGATGACACCACGTCACGTGCTGGTGCGTGATTGGCAGGTTTAAAAAATTAATTCCGATACTTTCAGCGATTCAATCAAGCTGAAATATAGCAGTTTTATAGAATTTTGAATCATGTGAAAAACTATCAAACATATATCTTTATTTTTAGGGTCACTTTAGAGGAAAAAAAATGAAAACGTGGAAAACTTCCGGATGAGCTACATTTCTCAAAAGTTGATAGAAAACTACATATTTCGAATAATGCTCCTGTACCAAATTTCATTATTCTAGCTCAAACCGTTTTTGCGTAATCTTGTCTACATACATACAAACACAGACATTTTTCTCAATCTTAGTGAAAATGATTCAGGACCCTTCAAAACGTATAAAAACATCATCGTTATTTTCGTGATCACAATACTATCTCTGGGGAGATAGTAAGAATTATTAATTATGGACTGTGTGTCTGGGAATATTTAAAAATTTTCTGGGGTGTTTATAATACACAAATATTAATTTATTCTAGCAATCTATATATACACACTCACACAATATATATTATTCAATACTAATAAATAAATTTTTATTTCTACTAATCAAAATACCACATTTAAATTATTTAATTTATTGTAAAAATTGTCATTCTAATTAATTAGATCTTATTTATTGATAATTTGAAATGAAATTACATATTATCTTTAATTAGCATTTTAAATGATAAAAACAGGGGAGTTACCAGAAAAAAATTTAATCTGTATTTTATTCATAATAGTATTATTATTATTAAAAAGTTTTTCAAAGTAATAAAACCATTTCAACCCAAATATTTCTTCCCTTTCTAAATTGTTCTACGCGTCATTCTTTTTTCTCTCCTTTCAATAATCATTTTATTTTCTCTCCCGTTTCAATTCTAACCCAATATTTGTACACGTGTAATTTTTCAACTTGAAAAATAAATGAGTTATTAACTTATATTAAATAAATAATAAACTTTTGTTGTTGATGGAGATTGTTTATAAATGTTGTTTGTTGTCTTTCCAATATCAGTCTTAATTTTTAACTAAATAATATAACTTCGATAAAGAAAAAAAAAATATAAGAGAAAACAAATCATTCGATAATAAACTGATAAATTAATTTTTGATTAAATATAATCCATCCCCACCCAACATTTTTTTTTATAAACATTTATTTTATGTTTTTTAAGGATTTATGTTTTTATTTCCAAATAATTAACTATTTCAAGTTTTATATAGAAAAAAAAAAATTGAATTTATAATAATATAAATTTTCAAAGTGTAAAAATATTTAATGAAAATTTTAAAATTGCAAAATTTCTAATATAATATTTACTATATATTCTATTTTAATTTAAAAAATGAAAACAAAAGGTCATATATAATAATTATACACCAGATATTTCTATCTTTTAGTTTTATTTTAAGGAATAAATAGAAATCATTGGATTTCTCTCAGACTCGTGGGAGTAGAACTTAAAAATCTTTTGCCCTTAATTTATTTTCATTTCAAGCTTTTCATAAGCACTCGCTTAATAAATCTTCTGTAAGGCCATCAAACGCTTCTTTAGAGATAATAATATTTGATCCACCCGTATTAGAACAATAAAATATATATATATATATATATATATATATATTTAGGTATATTATCATATAAAAATGTTCATGTATATATAACTATATAATATATATACATATATACTATATTACATATACATACTATAGCAAAGAAAGAAAGGAGAAAGACAATTTTATACATATATACCTTTTCAAAAGGATTCTGCAGCTCTTGAATTGAATTCAATGCCTGTTTCGAGATATAAATTCAATTAAAAGATTAACTAATTCGTATATAAAATTAAAAATTAAGAGAAAATTCAACGCACCATTTCATTCAACGCCCGTATTTCATTTTCATATTCTTTCGCGTAATTCTGTTTGAAAATAAATTAAATTAGCTTTCACTTTCAATTCAATAATTGAATTAATCGAAATAATACAATAATATATAATATATAAATTAAATTATTTTAATTTAATTTAAGAAATTAATAAATATATAATAAAAATATAAGAATTTTATTAAAATAATTTTAAAATAATGGAAAAATCGTTTTTTTTTTAAGATAAAATTCAATAAGGATGAAGTAGAAAAATTTACATTTGGTGGTAAGTGATCAGTTGCAAGAAGACTGTTGATGCTGGGTAACTCTTTAGGCCAGTATTCATACGATGTTTTTTTGCAGGGGGTCATATTATTCATCTAAAAAATGAAAATGATACCTATTCACACTATTACAAATTTCAAATGTGATTAAATCCTCAAAACTTATAGTTATTATTTCAATTTCATTTACATATCCTTGGTAATACGAGGGCAGGACAATAAGTCCGTTTAAATAAATAAATGAAAAGGCAACACTGCCTCAGCCAGCAGGCAACTATCAGCTGACTCCTGGCGAAATTTGAAACAGCTAGGTCTTTTAGTTTTTGTTTGGCATCCATTAATAGCAGACTACCTCGTGATTTGAAACCGCAATATGGACGAGCTTTTATGCCGTTTTGTAACCGTGAATGAAACATGGATCCACCACAACACACCAGAGCCCAAACAGCAGTCTAAACAGTGGGTTTCTCGGGGTCAATCGGTACCAAAGATGTCCTCGACAAATCTTATTTTTTAGAAGGGATAAAAAAATTGGAGAAACGTTGGACGAATTGTATAGAACTACGGTGAAAAATAAAATAATTTTTTATCAAAAAACCTGCATTCATTCAAAAAGTCACGGACTTATTGACCTGCCCTCTTATAATGAAAGTAAAATTAATAATCAATTTTAAAAATTCTAAAGTTGTAAATTATATAAATATAAAAGGTTTTTAACTACACATTGCTAGGAATTTAAATTTTTTCCACATCCTTATGTTTCATAACCTGGAGAATCCAAATATGATTTTAGAATTTTTTATATCAGACTTTCTTTTCGAGAAATTATAGAGCTATCACATCACAAAACTGGCTGAATTTATTTTTTAAAATTTAATTTTAATGTGAATTCTGGTAAATAAGATCAATTTTAAATTAAATTTGCTTTGTATTTTTTACCTCAAATGTTTTTGATTTCATATAAGAGGAGTCTGGCTGTTGCTTCATATTTTTCTTACAATTTCTTATTTTTCGTTCTTTTCTTTTTATTTCTGGTTTATCATTTCCAAAGAAACTTAATTGGTCAAATGAATTTTTCTTCATCTAAAAATTTATAATAATATAAAAATTAATTCAAAATATTCAAGTATTTTGGTGGTTTAATTGAATTTTTTAAAGGGTGATCTAAGAGCAATGTTAAATTAGATTGGGTAATAAGATAACGACAGTCAATGGTTATTTAATATTTTTTTGACGGTGAAATTCAGAGAGTAAACTAATACATGATTATTATATAGAATATTGTTTTTAAATGGCTTTAAAGGAGTTAAAAAAGTGAAAAATAGTATCTTATATTAATAGTACTAATAATAATTGACTCATCACTATTTGCTCTAACTAAATTAATACATTTAGATTAGTTTTTTTTATACATTATTGTCTTTTCGAGAGTTGGAATTCGATAATAATATCATTAATTAAAAAAATATTTTATACTTTGCAAGACAAATAATAAAATAAATTTTAATATTTATTTGGGATATCTTTATAAGATTTACATCATAATCACCCTTTAAAATAAAACCAGATAATTAAAAAGAATTATAATTTTTTTGTAATTTAAATATTAAACTTCCTCCTTTATGAAAGTAATTCCTTAATACATCGAGGACAATTGGAAAGAAATCTCAACTGTTTTCTAAATATAACCACAATAAATATTTTTATTATCAGCCACCTCCCCCGTCACCGCCAGGACATTTGTGACAAATATTTATCACCTGTAAACGCGGAAGTTCATATCGAAATACGGGTGAGAGAAAAAATCGTTTCGAGTCAGGGCGACGGGAAAAAGGATTAGAGGCCAAGGATCAAATGAACAAGGATAATATTTTTTTCTTTTATTTTATTTCAACAAGAGAGTGTTTTTTTTTTATTTTTTTGTCAATCCAATTCAATAAATTTTCTCTTTAGTTTAATTAAACTTTTATTTTTCTAAATAAATTTAAGAGATTTATAAAAAAAAATTCTAATTTATAATGAATTGAAAAAACTTGAAACCAATATAAATAATTTAATTAACTTACCGAAGAATTGTCAAATGCATGAACAGAAATAACTTCTGGATAACAAATACACGGTTTGGAATTCTAAAAAAATTTTTTTTAAATATTTAAAGAAAGAATTAATTTTTACAAATATTTTTAAGTAAAAAAAGTACCAAAATGTAATATAATATTGATTTCTTTCAATCTCTTTCATTTGCTTAGTTATACTTATATTTAAATATTAAAATTTGTATAAAACTTATTTCAAAACTATCATTATTAATATTTATTTTGTTATGGACAGATAAATACTACTTCACTAAAACAGTTATTTATATATTTATTTATTTTTAAAGAAAATATTTTCTTAAATATTAAACTTATCGAATGCAAAAATTTCATTATCGTTTCTGGGTAAAACACTAATGGGGTTTAATAATTCAGTAACTTTTTAAATTTTCCTCATATATATATCTGACGAAACATAGAAGAGGTCAAGAATTCGTCAAAACCGTGGATTTTTCCGGGTGATCAAAGACCCACTTGGGCCTATTGATCAACAGAATCTTGCCTACAAATTTCAGAAGCACTGATTACGCTTAAAAGAATAAAACGATCATTGATTTACAATGGACAAGATCCAGTAGTCATCCACAATGATAAAAACACTCCTTTAGTCCATGCTCCATGGTCGCCACGGTTATTGCAATCGTGGAATGAAAATGTTTGAGTCTAATGAAATAAATGCTTATTTTGAGGGTCTTAATAAAAACTATTATTTGAAAGCGATATAAAAAATAAGAAAAACTAGATAGTAGACTATGTTGAGAAACAAAACTATTTTTTTAGGGAAAAAATATATTTATAAAGTTAATGCTCTATCAAACTGACCCTTATATTGTTTGTATATGTATGTAAAATCATTTTAATGGAACATCACTCAATTCACTTTAATAGGAATAGACAATTATTGGTTAACTAAGAGAGGAATTCAAATTGATTATTATCAAAGTGATTGTAACTTCTCGAAATATAATAATAAATGAATAAAAATATTTTTATTGAAAAAAAAAACACATAAAGAAAAGAATAATTGCCATTCGAGGATAAACTAAAAATAAGGAAAAGAATATTCTACTATTAAATCTTTTTTTTTTAATTTATAAATTTTAACTTCGTTTTATTTTTTATTAAATACATTAATTAGTAACATTTTATTATAAAAATCATTTAAGTTAAATTAATATTTATTTAACTATTAATTTTTGAAGAGAATTTAATTCGATTAGATTTGTTGATATCTTTTCAGGCTACAATAGGATGAATAAGCTTTTCCTGATTGAGAAAATTTTATAAAGACTTAGTGAAATAAATTGGTAATCTACTAAAGAAATATAATTTTTTTTTACCACTAATTATAATAAAATAAATGAAAAAAAATAATTGAACTTATTATTATAATTTATTATTAAATTTATTTTTTCATTTTAATCCTAAAAGATTAATATATAAAAATTATTTTTTATTTATGTAAAAATCCATATAAACAAATGCAGACAAACAAACATCCAGCGAGTTAAATTTTTAATACAATATGTTTGTCTTAAGATAATAAAGAATTTTTTGTTTATTTTGTTCTTCAATTTTATTCTTAATAAAAATAAATTGTTTATGTAATAAAAAATGTATGTTTTTAATAAGATTTAGGACTGTAATCTCTCTTTTTTAATTATTCTAGATCTCTCTACAACACCGTTACACACAACACATAATCTAAGAACCTATTAAAATTTAGAGACACATATAAACACATAATACATAGTTTAAATTGCATTAAATGTTTTCTTTCTCTCAAACATGACTGAATTCCCTTAAATTAATAAAATATATGATAACGATTTCTCTAATTATGATTATGTCATGAAAAAATAAAATATCAATTTGAAACCATTAATAATTTTGTGTAAAATATATTTATGGTGGTGAAGGTCAAACAAAAACTAAAAGACTCAGATGTTTCAAATTTCGACAGGAGTTAGCTGATAGTATCTGCTGACAGGAGCGGTTCATTTCATTTAAGAGACGGGAAATTCAAAAAACCGCGTACTTATTGACCTACCCTCGTAATATTAAGTCGACAGTAAAAATTTGGTTATTTAAAAGCAATTAATTTAAATATAAATACACTTTATTAATACAACTCTAGTTATTTTAATATAATATGAATATTAAATCATTGTAGATATTCAATTCCCAAGTGAATATTTAAATAAATTCTTCTTTAACCCTCAACCTCCTTTATCTCTATTTCTTGAGAGGAGTAGTGACATAAATTTAAACTTTTAAAATGAACACAAGTTCCAGTCAGGAAACAGGAAGTAACTAAACTTAAAGAACGACAATACTGTTTATTCTTGACACAGTAAGAAATGTCAGTTCACAATATACTTGGTGTTCATTTTAAGTTATTATATCTCTGGAACTATAAGAGACAGTGGCGTACCTAGGGGGGTGCGGTGGGTGCGGTCCGCACCGGGCGGCACTTATCTTGGGGCGGCATTTTTTATATTTAGTTATAGTTGTAAAAAGTAACTTATTCATTTCATATTTATTTTTTTTCTTTCTTGAATAATAAATGATTAATATGATTATTATAAGATTACTACTTGATTTATACAAATTATGATTAACTATATGATTTCGAATATTGTTCCTCGGTGTATATAAATGCATTTTAGTGTAAATTTTGAATTCTAATTCCAAGAACAGGATAATAATTTTATTTTATTGTATTCATTAAAATTCGTTGAATTCATAAACGCATCTTTACGATTTTGTTCGGCAAAATGATCTTCGTTCTACAATAAGTCAATTAAGACTACAAAATCTTGCAATATTGTCAATAGAACAAGAAATTACAAATAATATAAATTTTGAGAGCATTATACACGATTTTTCTAGTATGAAAGCTAGAAGGGTAAATATTATATAAATATGTTTTCGAGTGCATACAAATATGTGTAAAAAAATTTACTCTCTGTGTATTAATTAATATTGATTAAATAACTTAATATTTTATTTATGTGGATTAATTTATAAAAACCACTATTTGATTGACTTATAATAAAAAGGGCGGAAAACCGGAGATCGCCCCGGGCGGCAAAAGTTCTAGGTACGCCACTGATAAGAGATGGTTATAAATGGACATACCATTTTGATTCAAAAGACTAGATATTTTTTCTCAAATGTTTTTCAACGGAAAATCAAATTATTTTATTTACAGATTAAATTATTTTACATGCTATCTAGAGAAAAACAATTTAAAAGTAATTCTGACCTGGAAAGTTGTGGGTCGTAGCAACCAGATTCCTCCATCCCCCCTAGCTTTAGATATTATCATCCTATCCTATTCTCTCCCAATTCACTTAAATTGTTAGTCTACTGTTATTTTTTTTTAAATTGATTCCCCTATATAACAACTTCTTAAATTATTAGATCCAAATGGTTATGTGAATCTCTTTGAGTTTATGTTACGGGATGCTTGAAATCATGTAATTGTGTGTGTGTGTGTGTGTTCCCTGAAGATTTTTTTTAATTGCCCTATTTTCAAAATAATGATCATTCTTTTTAATTTTAATTTAGAAGAAAAAGAAATTAAGTTAATGAAATTTACTGCCAAGATGGAATTTTTAAATATAAAAGATAAAACACCAAGATCAATTTATAGTGTATATCTACTGGCTTAAAAAAATCTTAAAATATTTTCATCAACTTTTTTCTTTTATAAAGAATGTTTCTATTGATCATCAATATATGTTACTAATTATTATTACTAATAGATGAAAAAATATGTCATTCACTTACTTCCATATTTCCCTTCTCGTAAGCCTTTTTTAGATGAGAATCACGAAACGCTTGCGATGAATAATTTGTTTTGTTTTGCTAAAAAGAAATTATTAATATATTATTATATAGTTATTTACCAATAAATATATATATATATATATCTATAAGTGTCTATATATATTAAAAAATAATATCACTTATTCCTTCTAAGAGAGAGATTATTTTCAATTCAAAATTGTAATTATAAACAATTTCAAACCTAAAATTGTAAATAGTAGGTCAAAGGTATTAAATCTTTTCCACCTTTCCATTAATTCCTTTCATTTTCTACTTTAATATTTATTGATATTTTGGAGTTTAACGAACTTTGACTCTTGTTCTTTTAATCTTTTACCATTAGTATAAATGGCTTTTATTTAATTTCATTCAATCCCTCTCTCTCTCCGTATACATATATATATATATATTGGGTAGATGCAAAAATAATTCAGGTTTTTAACCTTCAACTTTAAAAGAGACCATAACTTTAGAAATTTTTCAACTTTTGATTACATCAATTTGGCCTCTTAATTAATTATTGTATTTTCATTATTTTTATTTTTCCTAAATCCTGATTTAATTTTGAATAACTGAATAGTTGGTCAAAGTGTCGAAAAGTATTTAGATTTAAACTTAAATAATGTAAAATTACAAAATTTGAAAATTAAAAAATTAGATACTTAACTCCTTGATTCATTGGTATCTTTTGACAATTCTCTTTTCCTGAACATAAACCAGAACATTTTCCACCTTTACAAATATTACCACGTATTTTCTTTGCTCTATTTTCTGTTGGGACATACTCCGAATGCAATCCCTTAGTCCATTTAGAACTTTGAATTTTTTCACTGACAAAAGAATCCTGTATAATCAATCGTTTAATTTTTTATCTTATTTCAATTAATAGAAGTTGATGATATATGGACTATTTTAAATATATTTATTATAATTTAAGAATACATTAAAAAATATTAAATGTAATAGGGTTTTGTAATATGTAATTTGGTCATTTAATTCATTTATGTAGATATTTATATTGTAAAATTGTTAAGTAAGTAAATTTTTCAAAAGCCTTCTCCCGTTTACATCGTGTTCCGTACTTGGTTAGCTTATTTATAGCTTATGTATACAATTTTAAACATATCTCCTTTAATTATAATTTTTAATTTGAATTCATTTTCTTCCATTCTATTTTTAGATAATATTTTTTCATCTTAAATTTTAATATATTCATAATATGAATAACAAAATAATATCTTAAGCAACCAATATTTTTCTTCACTTCATTTGAAATAAATGGAGCATCATTTAATTTTGTATTATTATTTTTATTACTGGAGGCAATTTTGAAAGAAATCAATACCGTGTTTGATTCATCACTGAATGATTTTTCATCCCCTTCATCGGAAAAATCATCTTCATAAAGAGCCGATGGTGATGTGGGAGAGGATGAAGTTGCAAACTTAAAAATGAGAAAAAAACAATTGATCAAAATATAATAAAAGTCCTTTGTTTATATATATATATATATAATGGGTCTTAACAAAAGATTTTAATAAACTTTTAATGATGATCTATTTCAATTAGATGTAAAATAAATTATTATAAATTACATTGAAATTAGGACAGATTTGATATTGCTTATTGAGTAAAAATTTAAAATTATTGTAATTTTTTATTATACTCTCGGGCATTATCCTAGGTAGAAATTTATTATTATTCATTCAATTGTAAATATAAAACAATTTTTGTGTGATATTTAAAATATTTTTCAAATTATTTTATTTTATATCAAAATTTATTTATTAGAAAAAGTCTTTTATAATTTTTTAATTAAATATAATATATTTAACCATTATTAATTGGAATCGATTAAATGAATATTTATATTAATAAAGTTTATAAGAATTTAATTCAAAAATATAGAATTTAACATAGATTTTGTATATTTTTAAATGTATATTGTATTATATATCTATAATTATTAAGAGAATTTTTATTAAAAGACCACATTATTTGTATAAAATTATTTATTAAATTAAAATAATTGTACAACGTTTCAACTGCTTATTCTGCAGTCGTTTTCAAGTAACCGTACGCTTGCTCCGATTCAAGCGGACTGATGCATGTCGGGACACGTCACCTCTTATATAGGCAGTGATATTGGCGCCAATTTTTGGCTCCAATTTTTACCGCCAATTCTTAATCTCAACATGAAGTCAGCAGCAATTGTCAAAGCAAGCGTTTACAATCAAGAAGTATGATAGTGCATTATGTCTCTAAAATGAAGATACTAAATTATTTCCATAATCAAGATATATACACAAATACACATTAGATTAATTATATTTAATTTAATTTGACAAATTTTACTCATCCAACACTATGTTCCACATCTTATTAAGTCTATATCCATCCTCTTTGTTAATATTATTGGGATGATTATCAATTTCTATAGATTCTTTTATTTTTCTTTTCCACCAATTATTTTCAATATGAAGTGTTTCTACATTATCTAAATTTATTTTATGTCCTGTTGTTAAGGCATGTTCTGCAATTGCTGATTGATTTGGATGTTTCAATCTAATGGCTCTCTCATGTTCAGACAGTCTTGTAGAAATCTTTCTACTTGTTTCACCAATGTATACTTTTTTGCATTCACAAGTTACCTTATAAACTCCATTATTTTCGTTTTTAATTTTGTCTTTTATATTTGAGGTGAGAGAAGATATTTGTTTATGAGGTTTATATGTTACTCTGATGTTGTGTTTCCTCAATTTTGACGCTATTTTTTCTGTTGTTCCTTTTATATAAGGTAATGTTATTTGTGATCTGTATATTGGTTTTTCATTTTCATTTTTGATTTCTGTCTTTTTTGTTTTACTGAATTTCCTAATTTCATATTCCGAGAAGCCATTGTTTATGAAAGCTTCCTTCAATCGTTGTTTTTCTTTTTTAATGTTTTCATTTGAGCATATCTCTTCGGCTCTTTTGTGCAGTGTTTTTATCACTCCATATTTTTGTGATGGATGGTGGTGGGAATCTGCGTGGATATATCTGTTGGTGTGAGTTGTTTTCCTGAAAATATCAAACCTTAATCTATTCTGTTTCTTTTTAATTAATACATCAAGAAACGGTAACTCTTCATTTATTTCCCATTCAACGCTTAGTTTTATATTTTTATGTAAATTATTTGCTGCTTCTACAAATTTAACTAAAGAATCCTTACCATGAGGCCAAATCATCAAAATATCATCCACATATCTAAGAAACAGTTTTGGTTTCTTTATTGCATTATTGACCAATTTTGATTCAAATTCTTCCATGAATATGTTAGCGAATACTGGGCTTAGTGGACTACCCATAGCACATCCTTCTTTTTGCTTATAAATCTTTTTATCATAAATAAAGTATGTAGATTTTTGGCAAAATTCTATTAATTCGAGAGTATTTTTATCTAATGTAATGTTTGATTTTATAATCTCAATGGTCTCGTCAATAGGAACATTTGTGTACAAGGAGTCCACATCCAGACTCACCAATATATCATTTTTTGTAATTTCTACTTTTGATAACATTTCTACTAAGTGGGTGGAATTTTTAACGTATGAAAAATTAGTACCTGTAAATGGTTTTAACAAATGTGCTAGATATTTTGATGAGTTGTAAGTCACTGAATTGATTTGACTAACTATTGGTCTTAAAGGTTTGTTGGTTTTATGGATTTTGGGATTACCGTATATTTTTGGTATTTGTGGATCTTTCGGTTTTAATTTATCTTTATCTTTTTCCTCAATAGGTAGATTCTTTATTATTGATTTTAGTTTTCTACAGAATTTATCCGTTGGATCTTTTTTCTGTATTTCGTAGGTAGAAGAATTCAAAATATTTTCCATTTTTTGTTTATAATCCGCTGTATTCATTACAACAGTGGCGTTACCTTTGTCGGCAGGGATAATCTTTAGAGAGTCATCGTTTCTAATTTCCTTCAGAGCACGCATCTCAGATTTGGTCAAATTTGGTTTGGGTGGTTTAGCATTTTTCAGTATGTTAATCGTATCAAATCTAATTTCCTCTGCAATGTTGTTTGGTAAGTTATATAAGGATGATTCAATTGAACTAACTATCTCAATTTTTGGAATTTTATTCGGTGCTATGGAGAACTTTGGTCCTTTTGCTAACACTGAGATGGTATTTTTGTCAAGACTTTTATTTGATAGATTGACTACTAATTTGTTATTATCAAAATTCTGAATAGATGTTTTAGTCTTATTGAATGAAAGTTTATCAAATTTTGATTTTTGAATATCGGATTGTTTTTTATGTGTAAATTTAAAGTGTGTCTGGGATACGTGCTGCAAATAAGAAATTTCTTCCTGGGTTAAAACAGATTTTAGATTATTATATATATTGAATAAATCAGTGTCTAATGTAAATAAAACTTGCCTGATATTTGTGATGCGTTCTCGTAACAGAGCCAAACTAGCATTATTATATTTGCATTATTATATATGCATACAACATTGCAGAGGAAATTAGATTTGATACGATTAACATACTGAAAAATGCTAAACCACCCAAACCAAATTTGACCAAATCTGAGATGCGTGCTCTGAAGGAAATTAGAAACGATGACTCTCTAAAGATTATCCCTGCCGACAAAGGTAACGCCACTGTTGTAATGAATACAGCGGATTATAAACAAAAAATGGAAAATATTTTGAATTCTTCTACCTACGAAATACAGAAAAAAGATCCAACGGATAAATTCTGTAGAAAACTAAAATCAATAATAAAGAATCTACCTATTGAGGAAAAAGATAAAGATAAATTAAAACCGAAAGATCCACAAATACCAAAAATATACGGTAATCCCAAAATCCATAAAACCAACAAACCTTTAAGACCAATAGTTAGTCAAATCAATTCAGTGACTTACAACTCATCAAAATATCTAGCACATTTGTTAAAACCATTTACAGGTACTAATTTTTCATACGTTAAAAATTCCACCCACTTAGTAGAAATGTTATCAAAAGTAGAAATTACAAAAAATGATATATTGGTGAGTCTGGATGTGGACTCCTTGTACACAAATGTTCCTATTGACGAGACCATTGAGATTATAAAATCAAACATTACATTAGATAAAAATACTCTCGAATTAATAGAATTTTGCCAAAAATCTACATACTTTATTTATGATAAAAAGATTTATAAGCAAAAAGAAGGATGTGCTATGGGTAGTCCACTAAGCCCAGTATTCGCTAACATATTCATGGAAGAATTTGAATCAAAATTGGTCAATAATGCAATAAAGAAACCAAAACTGTTTCTTAGATATGTGGATGATATTTTGATGATTTGGCCTCATGGTAAGGATTCTTTAGTTAAATTTGTAGAAGCAGCAAATAATTTACATAAAAATATAAAACTAAGCGTTGAATGGGAAATAAATGAAGAGTTACCGTTTCTTGATGTATTAATTAAAAAGAAACAGAATAGATTAAGGTTTGATATTTTCAGGAAAACAACTCACACCAACAGATATATCCACGCAGATTCCCACCACCATCCATCACAAAAATATGGAGTGATAAAAACACTGCACAAAAGAGCCGAAGAGATATGCTCAAATGAAAACATTAAAAAAGAAAAACAACGATTGAAGGAAGCTTTCATAAACAATGGCTTCTCGGAATATGAAATTAGGAAATTCAGTAAAACAAAAAAGACAGAAATCAAAAATGAAAATGAAAAACCAATATACAGATCACAAATAACATTACCTTATATAAAAGGAACAACAGAAAAAATAGCGTCAAAATTGAGGAAACACAACATCAGAGTAACATATAAACCTCATAAACAAATATCTTCTCTCACCTCAAATATAAAAGACAAAATTAAAAACGAAAATAATGGAGTTTATAAGGTAACTTGTGAATGCAAAAAAGTATACATTGGTGAAACAAGTAGAAAGATTTCTACAAGACTGTCTGAACATGAGAGAGCCATTAGATTGAAACATCCAAATCAATCAGCAATTGCAGAACATGCCTTAACAACAGGACATAAAATAAATTTAGATAATGTAGAAACACTTCATATTGAAAATAATTGGTGGAAAAGAAAAATAAAAGAATCTATAGAAATTGATAATCATCCCAATAATATTAACAAAGAGGATGGATATAGACTTAATAAGATGTGGAACATAGTGTTGGATGAGTAAAATTTGTCAAATTAAATTAAATATAATTAATCTAATGTGTATTTGTGTATATATCTTGATTATGGAAATAATTTAGTATCTTCATTTTAGAGACATAATGCACTATCATACTTCTTGATTGTAAACGCTTGCTTTGACAATTGCTGCTGACTTCATGTTGAGATTAAGAATTGGCGGTAAAAATTGGAGCCAAAAATTGGCGCCAATATCACTGCCTATATAAGAGGTGACGTGTCCCGACATGCATCAGTCCGCTTGAATCGGAGCAAGCGTACGGTTACTTGAAAACGACTGCAGAATAAGCAGTTGAAACGTTGTACAATTATTTTAATTTAATAAATAATTTTATACAAATAATGTGGTCTTTTAATAAAAATTCTCTTAATAATTATCAAAATAACCACAAAAGCTTTAATAAATACATATTATATATCTATAAATAAAATAAATAAATATCAAATTAATTAATTTATTAAATATTGAAATATAATATTTTGTATATTAAATATTGAAGAAATACATAAGTAATAATTTAAATTTTAGAATATATTAAATAATTTGAATATATTAAAATTTTCAAATCGACAAATGGGATAAATTTATTGAAAAATTTAAAATAAATTAATCAAAATCAAGATTATATATTAAAAATTATTATAAATAAAATAATTTAAAAATAAAAATATAAATCCAAATTTATATATTAATTCTGAGTGCGAAAATAATTTAGACTGAAAATGATATTGAATATTGAAATTGATATTGCAAACTTCATTATGAAATTGGCATCAACGAACAAAAATATCACCAGTGATTTTATCTCATTATTTCAAGAATCAATCCCTAAGTGCCTTTGTTACATTTTTTATCTAATGTGGGATATTATTTGAAACAGGTTTTATACATTTTTTACGAGGTAAAATTAATTAAAATAAACAAAGAAGTTACAAATTTAAAATTCTTTAAAAATAATGATATTTAAATTTTTTATTCTTGATTACTAATGAAAGAAAAAATATTTTTAGACTTTGATGTGGGTTTCTCTCAACCTGCGAGATCAACTTTGAGAAGCTTCTTGAAATAAAAAGTAGCGCCCATTGTTCTAGAGAATCAAGGTAAAAAAGGTTAAAAGGATCCTTTGTTGTAACTATCATACAACACATCTACCCTGTTTAGATCAACTTATTTGCTTGGCTAAATCCCTACAAAACATGCCAGTGATTTTATTGTTATTGCACCCTATGTAAAGTTAAGGGTAACAAATACCACTGTGCAAAAATTACGGGGAACTACTGAACACAACCCGCCCACCAGGCCAAACTCAGCTTGTATTATATATGTATTTAATAGAATAATCTCCCTTAATGTACCTAATAATACTAATATAGAATAGCTTATACCCTCATACTACAATTAATTATTCAATAGTTTATAATGAAATATAGAATAATTAATTATTATGAATATTTTTTCAATTAGCGAACAATCAATAACACATAAAAACAAGACAATTTAATTTTCTTAGTCAGTTTGGGCCATTTAATTGTGCCGAGTCATTAACTTGCAGAATGCCATTTAAACATTAAGATTAACGTTCCATGAATGTGGAGTTTTACGACGACAAGCTGAAATCGACCCCAAGTTTAATTGATTTTTATATTTAATTCTCTAATTCTTTAAAATCTATATTGTTTAAAAGAGGGTTAAAATTGAGAGAATTTTATTACTATATTATCTATTATCCTATCTTATCTTATTATGCTAGCTAAAATTGTATATATGTATTTATCTATATATCATGGTTCTCAAAAACCGCTCTAACGATTTTTTTCAAATTCACACTAGATATAGTATTTATAAAGAAAAATTAAGTTTTATTGATGATATCTCTTGAAACATACAGCTTCATTATTAATTTCTTAATTGAAAATTATATATTATATGGAAAACGTCAAAATTTTTAATACTGCCTGCTAAGACAGTAAAAAAATGACAATTTTTTATCTAAATACATATAGTCCAGCGGTTGGACTGATGTTTTAACGAGTGGATTTCGTCGGTTCGAAACTCGCCGGGTGAATCGTTATTTAAAAATGAAAATAATGATTTTGTTATTTTTTTTTCTTTTTATCTATTGTTTACTTTTTAATAAATTACTATTCTATATTTATTTATTCATTGTTCTTTTATTAATAAAGTTTTAGATAGTTTTATAAGTTTTAATATTTTTTCAATAAAATATTATTCAATATATTTATTAATATTATTTTATTTATTATTATTGAGTACCCGAAGTTCCATTCATTTTAATCAGATTGATGCAATGATGCAACAGTTAATAATTGTAATATTGTAATAAATTTCTATCTTGAAAATTGTTACATATTATTCAGGATATTTTAAAAACTATTTCTTTCTTTAATTAATATTCATTTTTTCTATAAGTCAGATATATTTCCAAATATTAAATAATTTTTGAAGTGAAAACTTCTTTAGCGGCGTTGAGCACTTTTGCGGGATGGGGAAAAAGTATAGAACTCACGTGATCGTGACCAACACCATGAAACCATCTGCTTTCAAATTTCTTATAACAGAGCGCGAAATTTGAATTGTCATTAGAACTGTTTTATAAATTATCTCTAACATATAAATATATATTTATTATGTGAAGTTCATTTCGTATAATTTTGATTATATATGTATATAATATATTATATATATATATTATATATTATATATGTATATATTATATATGTATAAGAATTATAAAACAGTTCGTATTGCAATATTTTAAACAAAGTTGTGTATTTATATATATATAAATATAAGTTACAAATTTGTTTAAAATATATGTTTAAAATAATATATAAGTTATATATATATACATGCATATGAAATTCATCTTTCTCGTGAAATAGCGCGAATTTCGTCTGTTTTAAAATTTCTTACGCAGAAGTTTTCACTTCTGTCGGCCAGTCCCACGACTGCCAATTTTGCTTTTTTAATTCCGAAAAGCTGCAAAGCACGTTTTTTTGTCTTTAGTTTGTTTTATAACCACTTGGGGCGCTAAACAGTTTTTCAAAAAAACACTATAGAAAAAAAATATATGTACCTATATATTATATATTTATGTATTATTGAGGAGCACAAGTTCATTAATTTTAATCAGATTGATGCAAATGTGTAACATTTAATAATTGTAATAAATAATTAAAGAATTGTGTATCAATATTTTTTAAAGGGTAGAGCGAGAGCTCGGTGTCCCAGGTATTAATATTACCAGCCAAATCCAATAATAATGAATCATTTTTTTTAACTTAAGTACCGAGCCGAGGCTCGGGGTCCCGGTACTTATATCTATGATATGTATGTTAAAATCTATGCTACATCAAATGTAAAAATAAATAATTACATTAGTTAAACACTATTATTTTATAATAATACAACAAATAAACAATAAAATTTAAATTTAGTTCTTTAAATGAATATTCAATTATTGTATTAAAATTGTTTGTGTTAAATTTCAATTCATTTCTTCCATTCATTTGAAATTTGAAATTTTCTTACCATGTTATTCTTCTGCATTTCAGTTTCCGTCATATACTCCTCCTGAGCTTCTTTACCATTAAGTAATTGGGATATTGCATCCAAAAGTTTTCTCTTATCAGCAAGACGACGTGTTTCATTCTCTCCATCTTCCAATTTCGAAGCAGCCATTAATTCATCTGCTAGTGTCAAATATTCATGATGTAGCCATTTAAGGGCACAAGTTGTCAATGTCCCACAATCACTTCCACAGGCACATTCCCCCTCACTACTATAACAATTAATAATCAATTTTTTTTTATTAATTTTACTTAAACAATTCAATTCTTAAATATTTTTAATTAAAAATATAGAAATTTTTATCATTTAATATTTATATAATTTTCTAAAATATAGTATACAATGATTACATTCTTTTTACCTGCCAATGTTTTTCCAGGAGGTAAGCCACCTCCTGACAACACCGAAAAGTCGGAAAAGAGCATCATCAATGGACGGTCCCAAACAAGACCGCATCGTATTCTGGTTAACAATGGCCAGTTCTTCCAAACGATTTCTTAAAAGGTTCTTAACATCCTCAGGACACTATTGGAATTGATTTCAATTAAAAAAGAACATAAATAAAAAATTAAATAGATATTTCATTGTTATTATTATTTAATGTCTAATCATATTATTCATGTCAAGCCAAATTCTATGTAGGTATGTAACTATATATTTATATAAAATATATTTATTTATTTTTTCTGATTTTTAATAGCAGACAGTTCAATTTACTAACAAGGTTAGAAAGTTAATCAGCAGTTAATGGAAATTTCATTAACACTCGAACCTCTCAATAAAGATGGTCCCTTTGTCTTATGTTACTTACATTCAAAAATGATATAATTAAAGATAAATAAAGATTAAAGATGACTTCATTCGATTTTAATGGATCTCATTTTGAATCAAATTATATATAAAATTTCTATCACAAATAAATATAAAAAAGAACAACACATTCAAGTTTTTATCATCAAATAAATAAAACTAATCATTAAATACTTGTAAAATATTTAAACAAATGTAATTTTTAACTCTCAGAAAAACAATTAATATAATATGATGAGTTATGAGGATTAATATTTCTGCAAAAGTTATAATTTTGAATAATTTAAAGTAATTAAAGACGTATTCGATTGAAACTGAATAATCCTCTGAATTACATTAATATTTAACATATACAGATTGTAACGAAATGAGATAGATGAGGGAAACCCTGACGCAAACGGCCATTTTGCCCAAATTTTGATATGATTTCATCAATTAAAATTAAAAGTGAAATTTGGCCCAGGTAGGATTTGAACTTCTTATGGCTATTTGATTGATTCTTGAAGTTAATAGTTAACCCTTAAATAGTATCGGTTATTATTTTTGTTAACCTATGTATCAAAAACTACCTTGAGAAACACTTCCCGAATAGTGTCTTCTTCATTCTTCATTTTGGATTGTCTGTTATTTTCATCAATTATTTGATTCAATGAATTGTCATTAATACTCCGTTGTTTTGTTCTTCCATTTTCATCTATAAAACCTGGCTGTGAAACATTATTATCCATATAATTATTCAGACTCGTATTCATTTCGGTATCAGGTAAAATAGAAGTTTCTAAGGATTCTTGATCTTCAAGTACAGAAGTAAACACCTGCTTATTATTCATCCTTTGATTCCACTTAGTTGGTTCATCATCATATGCTCTGAAATATTAGATATCATTTGAAAAAAAGAAAAATAAAATATAAGGATGTATCCCATTAAACTATATTCCAATCTACAAATAATAATTTTTACTTTTCTAGAATCTTCTAAATTTATTATTATTATATATTATTAAACTTGATTTTTTTTCTTTTTATACTGAAATATCAACAGAAGTAAAAAAATATAATTATAAAAATAGGTGATTAATTTCTTTATGATCATAAATATGGAATAATTTTCCTTATTGCTCAAACGATTGATAAATTGAAATATATTAAGGAAAATGATGGTTTATAATTTATACAAACTAATATATTTGGTGATTAAAAAAAGATGTTGATTTCTTTATTAAAGTTTAATAATAGTTTCAATTTTAAAATAGATAAAAAAAATATATTATTTTAAAACAATTTTAATAATAAGAATATATTAATATGTTTTGGAGCAGCCATATGTAACATGCGAATGAGTAATAATTTTCTAATAATTTTAATCTTGATTCATAGAAATCAAATAAGTTGACCTGTGGCCAGGTCCGAACCGACCGACGGTTTGAAATAAATTAATTACAAGCTACAGAAACAATTTCAAATAATTTTAATATATCTATTATTGTAATAAAAAACAGATAGGCATATAACATAAATATTTTTAATTTTATTTTATTTTTAATATATATGTAAGACCAGGCTGTGACGTCATGAAAGGTTGGATGACGTCATATAATTTTAAATCATGAAAAAACTAATATAGATGATTTTTCTCGAGGATAAAACCAATACAAAGTGCATGATTCGTGGCGATATATGAAAAAATATCCTCATGTGAAATTTGGTGTGAAAATAACCCTTCCCTTTCTATCGTCGATCGCTAATACTACCACTTCCGGTTTCCGGATTTGCACCAAAAGTTGATCAATTCATCCCACTGATGCATTAAGTAAATATACCAAATTTTATCAAAATCCGTTGAGCCGTTCAGGCTGTACACATCTATACGGACGGACGGACAGACATCATGCTAAAAATACTTTTTTCTGTTAAGAAAATGCATGATTCGTGGAGATATGTAAAAATCTCCACATGTGAAATTTGGTGTGAAAACAATACCTCCCTTACTATCGTCGGTCGGTAAAAAGGAACCCTTGTGGAGGAAGGAAGGTAATAGATAATTTATTTTCATTTGTATCCAGATAAGGACATAAAAAATCAATATTTAGTTATATTTTTTATTTTACATTTTTATTAAATTATTTTATTTTTATGTATTTTTCAATTACTACTTTGTTTAAATAATTAAATAATTTAGTTAACAGTTTATTGGAAATATTTATTTTTCTTTGTTTAAATTATTTTTTATAAAATACAACACTCATTAAGCTTCCATGATATAATAAAGTATGAATTTGACCAATTTGAAAAAATAACTTGAAAAATAATTTAATATAATATAATTACATATATATATATATAATAAAAAATAATACAATCAATTATTTTTAATTATCCAAAAAAATTATATACGTGTCAAGGTAGCAAAAAATAAGTAGATTGAAGAAAGAAATTATCAATTTTGAGAGTCAATATCATTATTAAATTATCTATAACCATTAATTTTCAAGATTAATCTCTATGAATATATATTATGAAAATTAAATTTAGTCTCAAATGTTCAATTTTATTTAATAATCTATCTATCTTTGTAGCTCTACAGATCTCGAAAGTTCTTGGTCTCTGCAACCACATCTCTCCAAGTATCCCTATTCTGAGCTGCACCCACTCAACTCCTATTTTCTCCCATCTCTCTCACTTCCCTGCCTACATTGTTCACCCACCACGTCCTTGGTCTTCCAATCGAAGGTTTCTTAATTGGTCTCCCCATAAATATTAGCTAGTCTATCATCACCTATTCTTGCTACGTGTCCTGCCCATCGCAACCTTCTTGATTTTATTTCTCTATGTCTGGAGATGCAATTCCACGTTATGCGGGCTCAGCCGTTCCCATGTGACCTCATCTTTCTTTGGCCCATAAGAGTTCTATTTTCAAATACTCTAAATCTACTCTCGTCTCCAAGGGTCATAGACCATGCCTCACACCCATATAATACAACAGGTGATTTATTTAGTAAATAATTTACTTTTAATAAAAAAAATATTTTAAATTAAAAAAATATTTGAATTAAATCGATGTAAAGATCAGTACACATTCATGTAATTATTTTATTTCCCACTAGCTGCTCAGAGCGCCTTCGGCGCTCTTCACACCTAGACGGGGGCTCCGCCCCCTGTACCCCCGAATTGTACATAGTATTTGGTGGTTGAAAGTATTAAAAGGTTTTCATCCATTTTGTTTCAATCAGTATATTACATAAAACATTCATGTCTTTTTGTGTTCTTATTTAAAAAATATATTTTAATTTAATCACTATATTAATTATAAATAAATTATTATTGTATATGTTATATCTATCTACCTATGTGGCTCAAAGATACTCTAAAGTTCTTAGCCGCAACAACCACATTTCTCCAAGTGTCCCTATCCTGAGCCCTTATTCCATCTCTCTTACGTCCCTTCCTACGCGTCATTGGTTTTCCAAGCGGACGTTTTCCAATCGGTCTTCCCACCAATATCTTTTTCCTCTCCCATTCTTGCCACGTGCCCTGCCTATCGCAGCTTTTTCCCTTTTATAACCCTAACTATTTCTGAAGATGCAGAGAGGCCAATTTCTTGTCATACAGTCTCCCTCATACCCGGTGACCTCATCTTTCTTTGGCCAATAAATGCAGGGAAGAATCCTATTCTCAAATACTCTGAATCTACTCTCATCTCCAAGGGTCATAGACCATGCCTCCCACCCATATAATGCAACAGGCAAAATAATCTTTTTATATATTCCCTTTGATAATAATTTTGAAGAGATAAGCCTCTTTATTGCAGATAACAGGCGTTTCCCGATTGCAACCCCGATTTAAATTCTCCTCAAATATTATTATCCTTCGTGATTACATTCAATTTTTCTACATATTCAAATTCTACATTTTGCATCTTAAGATTTTGTATGTTAATACTCTTCCTCTTTGTTACTAAATATTTTTTCTTATCACTATTAATTTCAAACCTCCATTAAATTTTCCTCGCTATCTGTAATCGCAATTGCCGAATCTCCTATTATATTTAAGTCGTCTGAGTAACCTAATATTTTACAATTGATTTCCGCATCTTATTCTTTCTTTACTACCTTCAAGAGAAATTTGAAGATTGAAAATTTGAAAAAGTTTATCCGGATCTATTGAGTTATGCGTATGTTTTACTAAAGTCTACAAATAATTAGTGAACAGAAATATTGAATTCGCGGTTTTGTTCCTAATATCTGTCATAATGAAAATATCTTAATTAATGTTGGTCGATTTGGCCTGAACCCGCAATGATATCTCCTAATATTTCCTCCTCCTATAGTTTATAAGTATTGTATATGTTATAATAGAGTATAATATTTCTTGATCATTACATTTTGGTATTTTATTTTCATTGCTAGATTATTATTGAATATTTTTAATTATAATGAAACTTGAGAAAATGCAAAAATAGAGACTTGAGACAATTTATAAAAATTAACGGTATAAAACTATAGATAAATGACCAATATATACATTCATTAATAGTATTAATTTAAATTAATTGATTTATTTGTTTTTTTTATTATAAAGTTCATTTATTAATTTTTTTAGATCATAGTTATTTTCCTTAAAAGAAACTTAAATTCTGTGGTGCTAGGGGATTTGAAAATTATTCGTCGCAATATGAAGATTTCGCTTACAGTTTCTGTCATGTCCGACCTCCATCCAACAGTTATTTTCTGTTAAGTTTTTTGCTTCTCTTAATCATGTGATCTATATATTTAATTTTTTTTGATTCATTATAATAAAATTTAAACAAATAAAAATTTTTACTTTGTTAATTTATATAAATTTCAATATAAACTGATTGTGAGTGATACGCTTAGCCAATACTCTGAATATTTTGTGTACAAAAATATTGAATGTTCTTAGCGAGATTTGATATAAAGTTGTACGATTTGTCCTAAATCTGAATTAGAAGAAAATTATAAATTGCATTAAAATGAGACCTTTTAGAATAAATTATTTAATTGAAATGATATTTAAATATAAGAATTTAAAAAAATATTATATTCTTTGTTTGGCAATTGTTATTTAATTATGTGCAACATGATTCGACTTGCACAGAGCATCATTATTTTTTATTAATATCACATAATAAAAATGAATCTTTTAAACATAATAAATAAAAAAGACATTTTAATAAATTTAAAAAATATACCCAATTTAAAAATGTCAAAAATTTAAAACAACTTTATATCATCATATTTTAATTTTTATATAATATATATATATATTTAGTAATTAATAATAGAGTAATTAAATTAAAATAAAAAACAAAGATAATATAATTCAGTCATTTTAATTCAGGTTAAATAATATTTTTTTTTATTATCCAATGATAAAATTTATATATTATTATATATATATTATAGAAAAGAAGAAATATTCAATTAAATAAAAAATAATTTAAGATAAAAATATGATCTAATAAATATTTTAATTAAATTGAGAACTTTTAGAATAAATTATTTAATTGAATTGATATTTGTATATTAGAATTTAAAATAAAAAGGGAAATATTATAATAATTCTTCGATTGGGAATCTCTATGATAATTCATTGTTTGAAATGATTCCGCTAGGCCGACAGTGAGCCGCGAGCTGCTCTTGAATGAACAACACGGAGAATTATATAAACTTTAAAAAATTAATTTCTGCGGTTATTGATAAGATATTAATAAAATTTATAGCCTATGTTACTCTAGAGGTATATAAGAATATTGTGATGTAATTTCAAAGAAATCGGTTCAGCCAATTCTGAGTCTATAAAATAGTAATTTTCCGGACAGACAGACAGACAGACAGACAGACAGACAGACAGACAGACAGACAGACAGACAGACAGACAGACGTGAAAAATTCTAAAGTCACTTTTGGATTCTAGAGGTCATGAAACGCGAAGATATGCAAAAATTTTTAAATTCTGAGCAATGTGCAGACAAAAACCTTTTTTTATATATATAGATTTAATACTTTTTTTTTAATATTAATATATTTTATTATTATTTCTTTAAAAGAGAGACATTGGTATTCTCGGACTTGGAAAATCACATATTTTATTATTAATAATAAAAATTGTATATTACATAATATTTAAATAAGGTTTAAAGTTTTTTTTTATTTTACATCGACTCAATTTTATTATAAATTTTAAGTAAAAAAAATAAAAAAAAATTTCGCACGTTAGATTTTATTAGCTTTAACGTGAGTAATTTTCAAGATATATAAGATCAAACAAAAATAATTACAGATATAAATATTTTTTTAACATTTCACTTATAACAAAAGATTAAACATTTTACGTATTATAAAATTTTCCGTCATTAAAAATCAATGAGTTATTAATATTCTGTCAATCAAATTAAATTAGTCTAAATTTAGAAGATGTTTAGCCTGGAACGTTGACGTTGTGGAAAGATTAATTTAAATTCATTTTTCTTTTTTTACTTTTTTAAACAATATATACAAACAATTTATTTATATAAAATAAATTTTTAAAATCTTATTATATAAAAAAAATATTTTTTTTCATTGCCATGCAAAATTATCTTATTATACTAGCAAAAATTGTAGGGGAGAGTGGTGATACTTGATCCCCACTTTGGTTTTTTGCATATATTTCGGGTTATATTCGTGAATTTGAAATTCTGCTTGAACGAGTTGATGACATGGTTCCTTACATTCCACTTGACACCAGATTTGTAACCAATAACTTTCACGATTACGAAAAAAGTGATGTTTATTGTAATGTACTCCCAAGGATCAAGTGTCCCTCATATGAGGGATACTTGATCCCTTGGAGTGGGATACTTGTTCCCGGGGATCAAGTATCCCGTCCCTGAATATTAAAATCTTGAGTAGGACTTGCAAAACGAACAAAATGCTCTAAAAACTTCGGGAAAACGTCGTTTGTCATCCAACCAGTTGCATAAGCTGATCCATCACTACCTGGAGGTGAGCCTTTAAAAAATTTGTTCTGCCAATTCTTTCTTGGGAAAATTAAGAATGGCGGATTGTGCCCACCCGCAGCATATATGGCAGCGCACACTGTAACAAGTTCGCCACGTTCAGCTGATGTTATTTTGCCGACTTGCTTACAACCTTTCGTTGCTAGTATTTTGGTCGGCTTATGAACCGTTGTCAATCCCGTCTCATCTATACTCCAGACGCGCTCGGGGGGAAATTGAAATCGTATAATAACATCTTTGAGTTTTCCAAAAATTTCTTCACGTTGGTTCTATTAAATGCTGTGCTTCTAGCTAAACTAGTAGCTTCCGCTGTTCTGAGTGCTAAGGTACCATTTCTTTCAACGAAGCCCCTATACCAATCTCTTCCTGCTTCCTTGTTCTTATCCCAAGAAGGAGGGTATATCAACTTATTTTTTGATTCATATGCGTAAGCTAGTTGTCTAAAGTCAGGCCGTAGTACATTTTTGCCATATCTTCCAAAAAATTGCCCAGTTCTTTCTCCTGAATGCTGGTAAATACCTGGCGCACTTTGTAGCCTGGAAGTGCTGTCAAACCATTCTTTCACAACCTCTTCAGTGTCATGACGTTGATCCCATAGTATTTTGCAGTTGTTTTGAACTTGCCACCTTCTTTCACAGCCTTAACAGCCTTCTCAACGATATCCGGATCAGGTGGAACCCTTTTCTTGGGTCCTTACTTTCGTTTATACCTACGTCCCATCTAAATCAATAGGTACTGATATTAATATATAAATAATACAACAATAATAATTATCAAAATTGCCTTCTTAAAAGGAGAATCTCGTGGTGGGTGATACTTGATCCCAGGATCAAGTATCACTTAACGCTAAGGGATCAACTATCCCCCACATAACACAAAAAAAATTAATAAATTGGAAAATGTCAAAAAAGTCGGCCTGTACGAAAAAGCTATGTCATTTTAAATGGCCAATAAAAGGTGCAATTTAAATGTATCAACCAATTCTTTACAACATATAACACAAGAAAACAATATGACTTACCGTTAAGTTGAAAAAAAAACTTTGAGGTAGCAGTTAAAAGAATATATATATTATTGGTCTATGTCATCAACTCAAGCGGCTACCATTACACGGATTCGATAAATAAACAACACTACCACCCAGTGATGCTAACAAAACGGCGACAAAACGTTCTAAGACGGGAAATTTGAATGGGGATCAAGTATTACCCAGGATCAAGTATCACCACTCTCCCCTATATATATTTGTATATTTTTGAGTTATTAAACCTCTCGATGAATTTTTTTGAAATTCACACTATAGATAATATTTATAAATAAATCGATCTGTATTGGTTCCAACCTCGAGAAAACTTTATTAGTATTTTCTTAATTTAAAATAGTAAATCCAAATGGCGACATCAATAAGGTCATCCATATTTTCCTCTTGCCATTCTTTTTTAATTGATATTGTATATATATATATATATATATTTTATATTTAAAATATTTTAAAATTTTTTACTTAATTTCGAAATATAATATAAAATATTTATTTTAATAGTATTTTAGAATCAAATTACTAAATAAATTTTTTAATCTCTCACCAAAAAAATCTAAAGTTTATCTTATTTGTCTTGGAAACATTGTAAGTATCAATTATCTTTCTGTATTTCTATCTTGAAAACATATTATTTATGATATGATTAAAAAACAATTTATTTCTTTAATTAATATTCATTTAAAATGATAATTAAAAAATATCTTATTCAAAATAAATTGTTGAATAAATAAGATCTAATAATATTGAATAGGAATAGAAAAGCATAATTGATAACTGAAATTAATATTATTATACTCACTTTTCATTCGAATGGTAGGATTTGTTATTTGGATATTGTTCATTTATGGGAGGAAATGGTGTATTGACACTATGGGTAGAGCCTGGAGACCAATACCTTGAAGAATTCGACATTTCTGATATAAAAAGAAAAAAAGAAAATTAATATTAGAACATATAATGGAAGAGATGCTGTAAATCAACCAATTGTATCTCTTTAATTCAAAAGTATTTCAAAATGAATTTAGTAGAAACTATGCACTACTCATTTAGTAATACATCATTTAAATGAAACCCTATTTTTAAAATTACATTTAAATGTCTAATCATTTCAGGTCATCTGATTAAAAAAAGTTTCATTTCTTTATCTTTTTATCTTTTTTATCTAATCCATATGATTAGAGGAGAAAAGTCGATTTAATTGCAAATGAAGACATTAACTGAAATGCCTAAACGTTAGTGAAAAACACTTTGGATTATTTTTCCTACTTCGATGTAATTGCTCTTTTTTGGCGTTGTTGATGTTGTTTTAATTTATCTACATTGCTGACTTTTATTACATTTGAACTTTTAATATAAACACTTCCTGTATAATCAACCAGAATTAATTTTTTTTATATTCCGATAAAACGATTATCAATTAGAACAAAGAAATTAAAGAGAAATGTATTATATTGGGTCTTTTTTTATTTTAAATAATAAACTATATATAGGCTGTTCAATTTTTTGCATTTGGGTTCTACTTGTTTATATATATTGTTACCAAGATCGATGAGAACACAACCGATCTCCGGAGGGTATAGAAAAAAAATAAGAAAATTATATAAAGTTTATAAATATAAATGTATCATAAATATTATATTAAAGTTATAAATTTACCGTTAGCTTTTGGTGTAGAATAATATTCATCAAAAGGGTCACGTGATTCCGTTAACCAACCTCTCGAATCCTTAAACCAGTTTAAATTATCATGCCAATTGGTAGTCTCCAGAAATTCCTCATTGTCTTCATCCTCTTCTCCATTGTAACCATAATAGCCATGATTATGAGGAGAATGATAATGTCGATGTCGATGTCGGTGTCGGCGATGAAAATGTGCCATCGAAGAAGACACAAGACAAGTGTCCCCTAATAAAAATTTATGAAAAAATGAAAATATTGTATAATTTCCATTTTTATTAAGTTTAAAATCTCACACACTATGTAATAGAATTAAATATCCTCACATCAGTATATATGTCTATACTCTTTTGTATTTATGAAATTATAACTGAAAGAATTTAGACTAATATGTAAACACCTTGGCCAAAAAAATAGGCTTCTTTCAAGATGACAGTGGCATCAGTCCATTCACAAAGGTTGGTTGCCGTTTCAGAGATACTCCTCCGCGGCCTTAATTCAATCTGAAGAAAATAAAATAAATTAGAAATAGAATTTGATAAAAAACTGATATATATATATATATATATATATATATATATATATATATATATTTTATTGATAAATAACAGATAACAAACTACCAACAACATATTAAAAAATTTTCATCCTAGAAAGACGTCTTAGAAAATTTATGATTAATAATGAAAACTATGGCCATTTATTAAAATTAGAAAATATTTTACAGAAAATTACATTGAAAAATAATGAATAAATTTAAAATTTACTTAAGTCAATTTTTTAAATATTAATATTAACTTATTTATTAACTAAATGGTGCTCTGCCTTGATAAAAATATGTATTGATGATTTATAAAAATGAGAAAGTTTTTTTAAGAAGGAATTTTTTTTAAATTATAATTTAAATGTTTTATTTAAATATTTTTTAATCTTTTAAAAAATGGAAAATTATTATAATTAGTAGTTAATTCATAGTTCAGTTCAAATATGGTTTAATTAAGGGATAAATTATAGTACATATAAGATTAAGTAAATTGTGCAAAACAAAGAGTCTAGTAAAATATTTTTTAATTTGAAAATGAAAACTTTACCACAGTTATAGGTAGATATATAAATTATTTGAGTTTTGTTTATAAATTTTTTTTATTATATATTTTACTTACTCGCTTGGTCCACCGGTCACAACTCATCGGCTTGAAAAAGTTTCCCTTTTTAAATCCAGGCCATCCCAAAGGATAATCTATTTTGTCAATACATATGTATATTATTGTATGTATATCTATACATTTATAAAAAGAGATATATATAAATATGAACTGAATCTAATATGGAAGTGTTGTGTTTATATGTGTTGTTATTTTTATTTCTTTTTATTTTTGTTTTTATTTTAATCCAATGAAGTTATGATCTTTATTTCATTGCATGGATCACGATTTTTTTTAATTTTATACATATTTATTCTTCTAATAGAAAAGTCAACGATTTGCTTCTAATATAAATAATTTTAATTATATAATATATTATTATAAAAATTATTAATGTGAGGCTTACAGCGCCTGGAAAAAATTCTTAACAAATCATATTTATTTTAATGTATATAATAATATAAAGTTCAAAATAAATAAATAAAGATTGTGCTGTAAATTTTATATCATTCTTATGTGAAGGATATCTTTCTACTATTGGGGTCACAAATAAGGAGGTTGTTGTAACATTTTAAAACAGAAAAGAAAACAATATTTTAAATAAGCTTTATATCTTTATATAATTAAATCGATGTTATATTAGTATTTACAACATAATTTTGTTTGGTTTCATTGTTTTATAAGAATTATTATTATGATTATTTCTTTTCGCCTGGGAAGGGGGACTATTGGCGTTCCTTTTGAGGTTTCCATGCAAAAACTGTCATCTTGTAATTTGCTAACTCTACAACCTCATTACACACTACCTTCATAATTTCACATAACTTCATCTATTATTTATTAAAGTTTTTACTCTAGAACGTTTTAATTAATCAACTCCCACTAATTAATCAATTATTTATAGGGCTTTTATTGTTTTTCATAAAGAACATGTGGTATGCGAATTTCAGATCACTTGGTTTATTGAAAGTTATTAAAGAAAGTAAAAGAAATGAAAATAAAACGTCCTCAACATATACTTAATATAAAATATTTTGGTGGGTCTTTTTGTATAAAACAGAACTAATATAGTACAAAAGGTATATAGATAAATATAAGAACATTTATATATAATAAAAGTTAATTTCATGTTGTTTTCGCTTATTTTGATTTGAATCTTGACGTTCCGAGGTCCATTTTTAAAGAGAATTTTGGAGTTCTTGGTTTTAGTTTGTGTCACCAAGAATCATTTTTGGTATTTTGGGTTTGCATAATATTATTTAAAGGGCGCCACATGGTGGAAGCTAGCGCAACTGGCTCACATTCTGGCAAGGGAATTTCTCTAGCTGGGGTCTATGGAACGGAATCAACCTAGCCTCCGGAATCGACATTGGGAAGCTACTTGATAAAAAGTAGCGCCTCCGATCAAGAAAATCAAGGTAAAGGTTGATAGGACCCTGATCATAGGACACCTAATTGACATAACCAACTTATATGCGTTGTCCTTAGAACGTACAAAAGTCAGAGGATTATTTTTATAATATTATTTGACTTACTGTGTTTTGAAGATCTAGCACTGACACTGACGCTAACCTAAGGGCTCGTACCCGAAATTCTTATTAATTCCTAATCAAAACTTCCAGGGAAACCTTAACGAACATTATATATATATATATACAATAAATATGGAATAGTATAAAAATTAATTTCCAAGTTATTTTTTTTATTAAATCTTACTTGTCTAGTTCTTTTTCTTAAACGTTTTCTTCGTTGTTGTTATTGCATAGCATTTTTTGTTTTTCTTATTGGCTTAATAATGTATACGAAATTCCTAACATGTTTTTCCATCTCCTTCGTCGTTGTTCTCCTTTAGAGAAGGCCTTTTTGGTATTTTTCGAAGAGGAGGCGTTAATGGAATCTATGTGCGCGTGTCTTTGAATATTTCGAGGAAAGATATGGGTCAGGTGTTCGCTTGTTGGATATCAAACCCTACTCTTTTATTTGCCCTCCCTTATCATGGCATCGCTACCCCCACAGCTCACATTCCCTTCAATCCTCTTTTTATAAAAAATAAGAAAGGTGATTTAAATTGAATCAAAAAATGTGTTAGTTAAAAATAGATTTATAAAATAAGAAAAATAATTTTCATTTAAGTCTTAAATTTCTGACTTAATGAAAAGCAAGAAAAGGAATTGAATTGAAAGGCTTTTGAATCTCGACCTTTTAGTTAATACGTTAGAAAAGCAATTCCTAACAATTATGCTGTTAGAATTTTTTTTATTTATGTTAATTAAAGTTTATAAAAATAAAAATAAATTATTGTCACTGTAAAGTAATATTATAAACTTAAATTTTTTTGAAAACATGAGTTATGGAAGTTGAGGATTCAAACCCAACAAAGTTGACAAAAATTTCATATAAATAAAGATAAATGTGGTCTAATAAATGTGGGAAGACTAAGTCAATAGATATATATTAGGCTCAAAGGCCAATAAAACAAAACAAAAATTACACATTCTTGAAAATAAAAAAATATTTTGTAAAAATATAAAAATAAAAATTAATATTATATAATCCATATATTTATACAATATTGCATTTTTATATATTCATAGGAATAAGAATAAATTTATATAAAAAAGATAATAAGATTTTTAAATCATTTAAATCTTAAGAACTAATTAAGAAAAAAGACAAAAAAATGAATATTTATGTATTAAATATAGTTAATGGAAATCTCACACACACAAATATAGAAACTTAAATAAATTTTTATCACTCAAACTCAAGTTAGTTTTTTTTAATATATTTAAGTAATTATTTTAATTTAATTTTCTTTTAATTTAATTAATTTATTTTTTGAAATCTTTAATCTAGTTTGTTGATTAGATTATTATATATTTCTTAAATATTTAATGTAAGTTGATTCATTTTTACTATCTCGCCAGAGATAGTATTGCGATCACGAAAATTTTCGATGTTGAGATTTTGATGTTTTTATACGTTTTGAAGGTTCCTGAATCATTTTCACTAAGGTTGAGAAAAATGTCTGTGTGTGTGTATGTGTGTATGTGTGTGTGTATGTATGTAGGCAAGATTACGCAAAAACGGTTTGAGCTAGAATGATGAAATTTGGTACATGGACATTATTCAAAATTCATAGTTTTCTATCAACTTTTGAGAAATGTAGCTCAACCGGAAGAGGGTCATTACCTACAACGTTTTGATTTTTTTTCCTCTAAAGTGACCGTAAAAATAAAGATATTTGTTTGATAATTTTTCACATGATTAATAATTGTATAAAACTGCTATATATAGAATTTCAGCTTGATTGATTCGCTGAAATTACCAGAATTAATTTTTTAACACTGCAAATCTCACGCGCCAACACGTGACGTGGTGCCATCAACAAAAAGCCAAACATGCGCTGGTTTAATATTTATTATTTATTATTTATAATTTATAATTAATTAAATTTAATTTAAATATAATATATTATGTTATTTAATCCAATTCAAATTGCGAGATAGTCGAGTGGAGACACTCCAGCTAATTTTCATTACAAAACGTAATATTAAAAAAGTTTCGATACTAAGATATGGATATTTGAATCATTATATTTTTTTAAAAAAATAATACCTAGTGGATAATAATTTTATATCCATTTGTATAATGTTAATACTTGATTAGAAATAACCGTTTCCTAAAGGTTGCCTAATCAATAAAGACGATAGGAACATTTGAAAAAAAAGGTTGATTGATAACTGAGGGAATTGGAAATAAAATGTAATGGGATGAAAACAGTTCATTGTCCTCTCTCTTTCAAAAAGAGAAGTTTTTTAACGAAAAAATAATGAACTAAAAATATTAGAAATAATAATAACTTAAAATAAATATTGATATAGGTAGATTAAGTTAAATTACAAAGACCTTAAAAGTCCGACTAAATTCAATTTAAATATATTGAAAAATATTGAAGAATTTGTTATGTAATTTTATACTATTGTATTTTTTATATGCTTTGATAAAGGTTTCTTAATTTTAATATACATATATTAATAATTCAATTGTAATAATCAAATGAAGAAAATAATTATTATAATCACTTCATAATTGGAAATCACAAAATATAGAATTAAGCTTCTCAAGAGATATCTAGATAAATTTTTACTATTCTGAAAAGTAATTGGTATGGTTTTACTGATATTAGATCTGTTTAGTCAATAAGTCTATGGGTAACATAAATTAAAAAATTAAAACTATAAGTAATTCAATTTTATTTCAACCCTTAGATTCTTGATTAATTTATTGAAATACTATTTTAATAGTTTATTTCATTCAAAAAGTTCTTTGAAATAATTAATTTTTCATAAATTTTACATATATTTTATTCTAATTTTATAAAACTAACTATAATTTTATATAATATCAATTTATTTATTCATAAGGTTTAAAATATTTTTTTTTTAATTTTCAAAAGATATCTTAATAAATATAATTTAATTTAATGAATATTAATTAATTTATTTAGTTTAAAATTAGAATAAAATTATATAAATTACTTTTAAAAATAGAAAATAAAATAAAATAAACAAACAACTTTTACCTTTACTTTTGTCTACGAGCAGAATATAGATAAGTAGATAGATAAATATACACTGATTATGTGGTTAATAAATTTATTGAATATTTGATTTAGATATGGATTCTAAAATACAAAAATAAATAATATATCTTCCAATTGTCAAAATTTTATATCAAGACGAAATGAATTTAATAATTTAATTAAAAAATTGGTTGAATAAATGAAAAACAAACTACAAACAACCAATAAATATAACATCATTTGAAGTACTCCTTTGTATATCCAGAACAAGAAGACCCATTAGATTGTATACAATAATTACAAATTTACTAATTCTATAAAATAAAATAATAGAATGTTTTATTAATTTGTACAAAATTTTTATTTTTATTTATTTTTATAGTAACACTTAGTGTGTCATTAAAAAATTAATAAAAGTTTTATTTTATAGTTTTATATATATTTAAATAATAAAAAATTTTATTTCTTTTACTAATACTAAGACTAATAATAGAAAACTGTAATGACAATTCAAATAAACATCTTAATTCATTAATATATTTAATTGAAATAAAGAACATAGAATATACCAGGTACGACCATGTTATCCATTTTGTAAATTTAAGTGACCCATACAAGTTCTGAAAACAATATTTTAGTGATAAATATGAAAATTAAAAAGAAAATATAAAAAATACAATAGTTTCCTAAATTAATTTTATTACCGTAGAAATCTATAGTGGCAGAAAAATGTTATCGTCATAAGGGCGCTCTTGTCAAGCAATCAACCGGTCAAGAAATGGCATTGCTCACCAAAAGCGCTCGTGTTTACATTTTTCCGTCTCTGTAAATACATAACATATACAAACAATCAACTTAGTGATGAGGACTAACATTGATATCGGCAAATACTTTATATTATTACATGAATAAGATCAATAATAATAATAATATTTATACCTAATTATGTTCTATAGAAAAAGTATTACATTATTTAGTAAAAGGCTATTTGGAAACTATTTAAATTTTGTGAATTTTGATAAAGGTTGCTGGTGGCTGCATATATACCAGGGGTGGCCAAGTTTATTGATAGAGTCTTCTTCTTCTTAGCCTTATTTCCCACGGGGTGTGGGGTCGGCTCTTCTCGTTAATTGGCGCCAACTAAATCTGTTGTTGGCGTCGTCTGTAGAGAGACCAGATGCCATTAGATCTCCCGTTATACGGCAGGACCAGCTGGTTTTAGGCCTCCCACGCGGTCTTTGGTACTCAACCTTCGATGACGGTGATGATGGTGTTGACGACTTTGATGTAGCTGTGGACGATTTGAGTGAGGTTGATGGCAATGAGGCTGATGCTGACCGATGTGACGATGTTCGTGTCGGTGATGATGTCGATGTGGATGTAGATGTGGATGTGGATGTTGGACTATCTTCTTTAGCCCACCTCGTCCATAGGTGGGTAACCCTAACCCATTTCTCACATCGCCCGGGTGTTGACAATGCGCGTCTCTTGCAGGGGACGCCCTAGCCGTTAACCGTATAACATTTCTCCATTAATTGTTGAAGCGACGCGAAGATGATCCAACCGGCCTGTCGCTACAGCCTGACGCGTGGATTGGAAAGAAGGAAGAGGAAATAAAGGGGATTGGGTCTGGATGGATGATTTGGGTAGGGCATGCACTCCCTTGGTCGAGGAATAAGAGAAAATGCATGTGCTCGCGTAGGGCAGTGGGCGCCACTCTCTGAGGTAGATCTGTCTCTCACCGGGATCGTGAGAAGGTATCTACCCGCTACCCGCTAGTTTATTGATAGAGTAATTTTTCAAAATTTGAAATTTTTTGCAATTAAATATGTATTTAAAAAGTATATAAAATGGTAGTAATTGTTTTTTTTTTACAGAAATTATATTTTTTGAAAACAAATAAAATTACAAAATATGTGTATTGAATTTAAATATTAAAGATTAAACACATTCATTTTAATTCTCTTGATTGTTCTTTAAAATTTGGTGAATAATTGGTGACGGGTCATTCCACGTCAATTCAACCAGAAAATAGTCATTTTTTCACCCAAAATCTCAGATTTTTATGAAAATTGGTAAATATGTTCTATTTATAAACATGAAAAACACCACCAAATTTTAATTTTTTATCTCACATAGTTTTTGAGTAATGGCAGTTTAAAGATTGGCGTTTTTAAATTTCCGAGCCTCGGATAAGGCCAAATAAAACGTGTATTGGAGAAGAAAATAATTTCTCATTCACTTATTTAACCTCCTATCTTGTTGAAATTTTTTTAGGCATGTTCTTATAACTATGAGGAATTGTAAAAAAAATGTAACGGACCCCAAAATATTTTTAAAAAAATTATATGTTGGATATTATAAAATTTTAAAATTACAAACCAAAGTTTAGCGTAAAATGAAATATCACGACAAGGGAATGAGATAATCAAGAACTTTTTTTCCCCTAAATTATCTACATAAAATGGGCTTTAATTTAATAAAATAAAAGTTTTGTGTATTTGCCTCCTTCTATTTACTAAGACCACTGCAAGTTACAAAACATTAATTATGAGCAATATGAGAGTCTCAATGGCTGAATTTTGTTAATAATTAGACATTTTAATATTAAATAAAATATTTTTACCTAAAAATGTCCATCGAAGGAAAGTTTAACAGCATTCTTACAAACAAAGTTTGAAAACTATGAGGAAGAAGATAGGATCGAATTCAAACAGTGGGGTAGCTACAGACAGGACACAGATGATAACTCAAACTTCAACCATTGATGAATTTATTGATGAACTAACAACAAAAATAGAAAAATTGATCCCAAATTCTTATATTGCAAAAAGTCAGTCGAGCTATTTTAAAAGTCTAAAGGATAACTGCGCGCCAAATCAAGCCATTATATCAATCAATTGACTTCAGCGAGAATTTCTCTTTTGTGATTCAAGATGAGGTACAGGGTTATCATTGGATTCTAACAGGGTATCTTGAATCTTATAAACCATACAAACATCATGATTTAAGTCATCGGAAATTATACAATGTGATGAGACTATTTTTTTTGTCATCTACACTCATGTTAATTATTACTGGGTGAACAGTGCAGGAGTCTGAGGTCCAATGATAACCCTGTACCTCATCTTGAATCACAAAAGAGAAATTCTCGCTGAAGTCAATTGATTGATATAATGGCTTGATTTGGCGCGCAGTTATCCTTTAGACTTTTAAAATAGCTCGACTGACTTTTTGCAATATAAGAATTTGGGATCAATTTTTCTATTTTTGTTGTTAGTTCATCAATAAATTCATCAATGGTTGAAGTTTGAGTTATCATCTGTGTCCTGTCTGTAGCTACCCCACTGTTTGAATTCGATCCTATCTTCTTCCTCATAGTTTTCAAACTTTGTTTGTAAGAATGCTGTTAAACTTTCCTTCGATGGACATTTTTAGGTAAAAATATTTTATTTAATATTAAAATGTCTAATTATTAACAAAATTCAGCCATTGAGACTCTCATATTGCTCATAATTAATGTTTTGTAACTTGCAGTGGTCTTAGTAAATAGAAGGAGGCAAATACACAAAACTTTTATTTTATTAAATTAAAGCCCATTTTATGTAGATAATTTAGGGAAAAAATGTTCTTGATTATCTCATTCCCTTGTCGTGATATTTCATTTTACGCTAAACTTTGTTTGTAATTTTAAAATTTTATAATATCCAACATATAATTTTTTTAAAAATATTTTGGGGTCCGTTACATTTTTTTTACAATTCCTCATAGTTATAAGAACATGCCTAAAAAAATTTCAACAAGATAGGAGGTTAAATAAGTGAATGAGAAATTATTTTCTTCTCCAATACACGTTTTATTTGGCCTTATCCGAGGCTCGGAAATTTAAAAACGCCAATCTTTAAACTGCCATTACTCAAAAACTATGTGAGATAAAAAATTAAAATTTGGTGGTGTTTTTCATGTTTATAAATAGAACATATTTACCAATTTTCATAAAAATCTGAGATTTTGGGTGAAACGGCCTGGATGAGTTGACGTGGAATGACCCTGACAGCACTTCTCAATAATTATTTCACATGCTGTTTAGTTAATAGTGCGTGTTTGGATTTCACGAATTTTAAAGTGTAATAAAATGATTCACATAATTATGGTGTTCCTAATATTGAAATAATTTGACAAGCAATATTTTTTAAATCAGGATACTTTGATTTTATTTCAAATTTCCAAAATTAATTAATGGCGTCGACTTATATTTAAATTGTAGAGCTCACTTTATGTGTCTCTATTCATTCTAATTTTCCAGATGCTTTTTGGGTCATAATTATTTATATATATATTTATAATATACATATATTTAATATATATTTAAAATATTTCAAGTCTTGAATTCAATTGTGGAATTTAGTCAATATTTTCTTTCTAGCTTTTTTATATACTGGTTGAGTTTTTCTTGTTTAATATTGGAACAATTTTTTTTAATTCTAGAAAAATGACAAAATGTTCTCTTTTTAATATCCTTTTGAAAAAGTTGTTATTTAGTTTGGAAACTAGATGTACACTGTGAGATATTATTTTATCTTTCCCTGTAATTGTAAATTCGAAATGTTTATAAATGTTCCAAGACATCATTCAAAAAGATTATCTACTTTTCTTTTAGAAATGCAGTTATCGAATCATACATATCTACAAATCGATTATGACGTTGCACTTAGTCTTCCATATTGGTTGTCAGTAATTTAAAAGATATATTGATAGTATTTATTTAAAATATAATAACACAACAATGAAAAGGGAACTCGAGTACATTTATTGAGAGTCAAAGAGTCGCAGGTTGGTCAACCCGGATATTAATATACAGCATATAAACATTCACAAATAATAAATCCTTACAAAAAAGTAGAGTATTATAGTTTTTAGTTTAATTAAAAAAAAACTCATCAGTTAAGGTTTACTCTATCACATTTAATTTTAAAAGTTGATTTCAAATTTTGTTTAAAATCAATTTAGTCGACAAAAAACAAAAAAGAAAAATCAAAATATCCTTTATCCATAAAATGTGACAAATTTAAAATGATGAAAATTAATATGCAGTATTTTAATTCAAAGAACAAGTAAATTTAACTCCAGAAAAATATTACCAATCTATTTTTCAAATTTCTTCTTAAAATGTAAATAAAGTACACAATATATACGAATAATAATGTTTAAAATCTCTATTTACTTTTAGACCCATAAATATTCTCAAATATTATCCCCAAACAGATTAAACCCTAAAGCATTAAAGGAATAAATCCGCATTTAGAGTGGCACCGTCTTTTTCTACGTCACTAAAATAAGCCCAGCCATTGACCCTCGGCCCTCCTCATTTTCTCTCCCTTACACTCTCTTAGCACACTCCCACTCAAATCGTTTTAACGGCTCCCACATTTAATGAAATTGGATTGAAAGTTTCTATTCTATTATTACCTGAATAAACTAACAAATCACAATATATATAAAGATTAAAAAAAACATTGACTTGAGATATAAGTTATTTAAACACCTAGATGATCTAGATCAGAGGTGGATGATCTTGCGGGCCACTTTGGAAATGCATCATAACTTCGCGGGCCGCATATAAAATAAGTTGACTTGTGGCCAGGTCCGAACCGACCGACGGTTTGAAGTAAATTAATTTCCAGCTACAGAAACAATTTCAAATAATTTTAATATATCTATTAATGTAATAAAAAACATATAGGCATATAACATAAATATTTTTAATTTTATTTTATTTATAATATATGTATAATTTATATGTAAGACCAGGCTGTGACGTCATGAATGGCTGGATGACATCATATAATTTTAAATCAAGAAAAAACTAATAAATATGATTTTCCCGAGGATAAAACCAATACAAAGTGCATGATTCGTGGTGATATATAAAAAAATCTCCTCATGTGAAATTTGGTGTGAAAATAACCCTTCCCTTCCTATCGTCGATCGATAATACTACCACTTCCGGTTTTCGGATTTGCACCAAAAGTTGATCAATTCATCCCACTGATTCATTAAGTAAATATACCAAATTTCATCAAAATCGGTTGAGCCGTTCAGGCTGTACACATCTATACGGACGGACAGACGGACGGACAGACGGACGGACAGACGGACGGACAGACGGACGGACAGACGGACGGACAGACGGACGGACAGACGGACGGACAGACATCATGCTAAAAATACTTTTTTCTGTTTAGAAAATGCATGATTCGTGGAGATATGTAAAAATCTCCACATGTGAAATTTGGTGTGAAAACAATACCTCCCTTACTATCGTCGGTCGGTAATTATACATACCCATTATAGATATTGTTTGGTGTGACAAATTGAAAAATAATGAATTTTTATTATGTTTACTATTATTTTTACATATAAACATATATAATATAATAATAATGATACTGAATGCACATTGTAAAAAATATATAATACTAAAAATAAAAAAGAATCAACAAATTTCATAAAATTGTATATCTTATATATAAAATTCTCGTGTCACAAAACTTTGAAATCATACTCCTCCGAAACGGCTTGACCGATTCTTATGAAATTTTTTATGTATATTCAGTAGGTCTCAGGGCATGTCAGACTTCCTTTAGAAAACCGCTAATTGGTAAGGTGTGTCCAGGAAATGCTAATTAATTAAAAATAGTTTAGTTACCACACTAGCTCATAGAGGCGCTGGTGGCAAAAATTTGAAATCTTATATATACCCTTATAAGAAGCTTCTAAACAAAAGCGGTTCCTGGCCGAGCGAGCTAGCGCGTCTTCTTATGACTTTGCACCCTGAGTTCGAAACTTGCAAAGGCACATTTTTTTCTTTAAGTATTATATATTTTTTTTTAAAATTTATTAATTTTTATTATTTTAATATTTTATTAAATTAAATTTTATTATTAAAATAATTTTATTTTATTAAATTAAATTTTATTATTAAAATAATTTTATTTTATTAAATTAAATTTTATTATTAAAATAATTTTATTTTATTAAATTATAATATTAAATTTTATTTTATTAAATTAATAATTATGTCAATTAATTTTTTCTGCATAAATAAACATATATAAAAAACTATATAAAATTTGAATTTTCATTCATTCATTTAAAATGATATTAAAATATTCCTTTGAAATATAATAAATAATTAAATTAATCCCTACTAGGGCCTCGGGGGGGGGGGGGGAAAGGTAACTTTCTCTTTTTGGAAAAACCCATATTGCCATCCCCAGCCTATATATAAAAAAAAAGGTTTTTGTCTGCATATTGCTCAGAATTTAAAAATTATTATAATATTTCACTTTTTATTTTAAATTCTAATATTTAAATATCAATTAAATTAAATAATTTATTCTAAAAGTTCTCATTTAAATTTATTTAATAAAATATTTAGATCATATTTAACTTAATTTTTATTTATTCTTTCTATATAATTGAATATTTCTTCTTTTCTATTTGAAAGTGAAAGCTTAAAAAAACTGAATATATTATTTTTAAACTTTTATCAATACAAAAATATTTTCAAAACTTCAATTAAAATGACAAAATTTTATTATTTTTGTTTTTGTTTCAATTATTAATTACAAATATATTTTAAGTGCAAAAATGATTTCTTGGTTAATTAAAATATGTTTTTTAGACAAATGATATAAACGAGATGTTTTAAATTTATGTCTTTTTTATATTGAGTATTTTTTTTTTAAATTAAAATCTGTTTTAAATCAAAATTATTGTATTCTATTATATTTTTTTATTAATAGGCTTCTTTTTTTATTTTTAATTTTTAATAAATTCTCTTTTTTGATATGATATTAATAAAAAATAATATTCAATTGTATTTAAATTTAAAAATTAGAATATTTGAATTTTTTTAAATTTTAACACATGTAATCAATCATATGGATAACGAATGGAACATTTTGAAAATCAAGTTGGTATTAAATTCAGAAAAAAATACTGATATCTATATATATAAAGGAGACTGTTTGTATGTATGTATGTAATTCGTTTACTTTTTTGCTGTTATAGTGTAATATGTTAAAATGTAAATAACTTACATTTTAACATAAAATAGAAAATATATTATTTAAGGATTAAAGAATAAAAATAGAAAGTAAATTAGTGAATATTTTAAAAATAAGACAATTTGTGGAAATTGAAATAACTAAGAAATGAGAGGTGGAGGGGATGAGGAGAGAGGTGGGAGTGTGTGTGAGCGGGAGAGAGATAGATTTAAAGTTTATATATAGTTCTCCGTGTTGTTCATTCAAGAGCCAGGCCAAGCCAGGCGTGGCCCACTGACTGGCGGACTCATTTTACACAATGTATATAACTCTAGGGATTCCCAATCAAAGAATTATTATAATATTTAACATTTTATTTTAAATTCTAATATTCAAATATCATTTCAATTAAATAATTTATTCTAAAAGTTCTCATTTTAATTAATATAATAAAAAATATTTAAATCATATTTAACTTAAATTATTTTCTATTTATTCTTTCCATATTTGAATAGGTACTTCTTTTATTTTAAGGGAGGGAATTAACTATGATCTAAAAAAATTAATAAATGAACTTAATAATAAAAAATCAAATAAATCCATTAATTTAAATTAATACTATTAATGAATGTATATATTGTTAATTATCTTTAGTTTTATCAATACTTTTATACCGTTAATTTTTATAAATTGTCTCAAGTCTCTAACTTTGCATTTTCTCAAATTTTATTATAATTAAAAATATTCAATAAAAATCAAGCAATGAAATTAAAATATAGAAATGAAATGATCAAGAAATATTATACTCTATTATAACATATACAATACTTATAAACTATAGGCGGAGGAAATATTAGACGATATCATTGCGGGTTCAGGCCAAATCGATCAACATTAATTAAGATATTTTCATTATGACAGATATTAAAAAAACCGCGAATTCAATATTTCTGTTCACTAATTATTTGTAGACTTTAGTAAAACCTACGCATGACTCAATAGATCCGGATAAACTTTTTCAAATTTTGATCTTAAAATTTATCTTGAAGGTAGTAAAGAAAGAGTAAGATGCGGAAATCAATTGTAAAATATTAGGTGATTCAGACGACTTAAATATAATAGGAGATTCGGCAATTGCAATTACAGATAGCGAGGAAAAATTAATCGAGGTAGGAAAAGAGATGAGGTTTGAAATTAATAATGATAAATAAATATATTTAGAAACAAACAGGAGCAGTATTAACATACAAAATGTAGAATTTGAATATGTAGAAAAATTGAATGTAATCACGAAGGATAATAATATTTGAGAAGAATTTAAATCGAAGTTGCAATCGGGAAACGCCTGTTATCATGCAGTAAAGAGGCTTATCTCATCAAAATTATTATAAAAGGGAATGAAAATTAAAATATATAAAACAATTATTTTGTCTGTTGTATTATATGAGTGTGAGACATGGTCTATGATCTTAGGAGATGAGAGTGGATTCAGAGTATTTGAGAATAGGATTCTCCCCAGCATTTATGGGCCAAAGAAAGATGAGTACATCAGGGAATGACGTACGAGAGATGGAACAGAGGCTCAGGATAAGGACACTTGGAGAAATGTGGTTGTAGCTGCCAAGAACTTTCGAGTACCGTTGAGCCACGCATGGTCTATGACCCTGGGAGATGAGAGTAGATTCAGATTATTCTTTCCAGCATTTAGTGGCCAAAGAAAGATGAGGTCACCGGGGACACTTGGAGAAATGTGGTTGTAGCTGCCAAGAACTTTCGAGTAGATAGATATAACATATTCAATAATAATATATATAATTAATTTACTAAATAAATTAAAATATATTTTAAATAATCACACAATAAGAAATGAATGTTTTATGTTATACATTGTTTGAAACAAAATGGATGAAAACCTTTTACTACTTTCAACCAAATACTATGTACCACTCGGGGGTACAGGGGGCGGAGCCCCCGTCTAGATGTGAAGAGCGACGAAGGAGCTCTGAGCAGCTAGTATAGAATATAATAGACCATTCGAATATAATTTAAAACTATTTATCTCCTTTTATTTTAAATTTAAAAAAACGGAGTGTTAAGAAATTAAGATGCCTGGATAGGTAAATGGGCTGGAAGAGGAGGTAATTTATAATTTTCTTCTAATTCAGATTGAAATTAATGGTGATAAGAAAAAATATTTAGTAACAAAATCTATATACAAAATGTAGAATTTGAATATGTAGAAAAATTGAATGTAATCACGAAGGATAATAATATTTGAGAAGAATATATATATTTAAATCGAAGTTGTAATCGGGAAACGCCTGTTATCATGCAGTAAAGAGGCTTATCTCATCAAAATTATTATCAAAAGGAATCAAAATTAAAATATATAAACCAATTATTTTGCCTGTTGTATTATATGGGTGGGACGCAAGGTCTATGACCCTGGGAGATGAGAGTAGATCCAGAGTATTCTTTCCAGCATTTATTGGCCAAAGAGAGATGAGGTCACCGGGGAATGGCGGAGACTGCACATCGAGGAATTGCATGACCTCTATGCATCTTCAGAAATAGTTAGGGTTAGGCACGGGACGCGGCTAGAATGGGAGAGGAAAAAGATTTTGGATTGGAAAACGTCCGCTTGGAAGACCAAGGACGTGTAGGAAGGGACGTAAGAGAGATGGGACAAGGGCTCAGGATAGGGACACTTGGAGAAATGTGGTTGCTGCGGCCTAGAACTTTCGAGTTCCTTAGAGTCACATAGATAGATAGATATAACATATACAACAATAATATATATAATTAATTTAGTGATTAAATTAAAATGTATTTTAAATAAGAACACAAAAAGAAATGAATGTTTTATGTAATATACTGATTGAAACAAAATGGATGAAAACCTTTTACTCGGGGGGGTACAGGGGGCGGAGCCCCCGTCTAGGTGCGGAGAGCGCCGAAGGTGCTCGGGGCAGCTAGTAATAATTAAAAATCGTTGAAATTATTTATTATAATTACTTAAAATTTTTGTTTTGACCACATTCAGCTTCTGTGTGTCTTCTTTAGAAAATAAAATTATTTAATTATATTTTGTTTTATATTGCCTTACGAAGAAGTATCTGCTCCTTATCCAAAAGGAGGAATATGAGCGCCCAGATGATCCTAAGACAAAAGCAATTATTTTTAGAGGCGTAGATAAAGGAAAAAAATAGCTAAAGCCGGACTTTCAATTAATCGCCGAACATAAAATACTTTATAAAACACTTTAGTTAAATATAAAAGCATCTATAGAGGTTCTCAGCGAGAATAAGATCATAAAAATTCGAAATCCTTTGGATGGTCAAAAAAAGATGGATCCTTGATACAATTTTTTTGTGTGGGAAGTGTCATTGAATTCCATCTCTAAGTTAATTCTCAATATTACTATATAGTAATTTTAATCAAATTAAATATTTTTCTTAAAATTTTAAAAAACAAATATTACTCCCATTTTTATACCGCAATTAAAAATCAAACATTTATTTATATATTTTATAATAAATTGAACATATACTATTTTTATTCGTTTCAAATTTGAGCAAAGTCGCTCAACTAAAAGTGGGTTAAAATCCAATTACAAATTTCGAACATTACAGAGAGACAGAAAAGTGAAGTTAATAAAACTAAAAAACTAAAAACTTGAAAATAAATTAATAAAAAAACTTTTTAATAAAAAATGTCATAAAAAATAGAAAATAAAATATTAATTAATTTTTGAATATTATCCTTTACATATGCCCAACATAAGCGTGGGCCGCATATAATAATATTAAATTCTTTACTACTACTTATGTTCATATGCGCTCACGCTTTTTTGTTGGGCATATGTAAAGGATAATATTTAAGGTTTAATTAATATTTTATTTTCTATTTTTTAGGCCATTTTTGATTAAAAAGCTTGTATATTAAAATGTTTTTTTTATTAATTTATTGTCTTTGTTTTCAATTGTAATGATTTTTATATTAAATTAATTATTTTAAATATAAAAAAAATAAAAATGACTAAAATGTCCATTTCTAAAGAATATTTTTATTTGTTTCTCCAAATTTAACATTCCATTTCATTACTCAATCAAAAAACCTATTAAAACAAAGGAAAGAATAATTTATTTTGAAAGTTTAAAAAAATTCGTATTATTCTGAATTTAGTCAATCAATTATAAATAGTGAATGCATCAAACAAAATTCATTTATAGGAATTCCATTATGAATTCAGTATAAAGATTTTTAAATTCTCATTCATCTATAAAATGGGATTTTATTATAATATATTATTATTATTAATAATATTATTATTATTAAACCTACTATATACTCTATTTATTCATATTCTTTCAAACAATATATTTGTATAAGATATATATATATATATATATATATAATAAGAAACATTATTTTTATAAATCACAACCACAAATAATGTTTTTCAACTTCCAAATTTCTACTCAATTTTAATATTACTATTTATCTATCTATCTAATCTAATCTTATTATGCTAGCTAAAATTGTATATATATATGTATATTGTAAGAGATATGCCCTTCAATAGGGAAATAGCATTACAATGCTATAAATAAACATAACAATAGTGACATCCTTTTGGGACTAAGTCTTGTAAACAATATAAAGAAGGTTCTCGAGTGAAGACACAGCTAAGTGGTCGACCCTTTTGCAATTGCAACTAAATATTAAATCTTTTATTTAGTTTATAATATCCAACACCTAACTTTATTTTATAATTAATTATCCTTGTCTAATGCCTGCGATACCCATTATAATTATATTAAATTCTTAGTTATTAAATATTCATTTTATTATATTAATTTAATACTTGATTTTTATTCTGATTGAATTCAACTTTACATCTTTCCTATCAACCTTCGCTGTGGATTCCCCAAACCATATTCAATTCACAATAACCAGACTGCTACCAATTTAAATATCAAATTTATTAATTTTAAAAACACATTTTTTTAATAACCCCACCCCATACTAAGCCTTCAATATACGACAATATATATTTGTAAATGGGTTCTCAGAAACCGCTCTAACGATTTTTTTGAAATTAACACAATAGATAGTATTTATAAAAAAATCGATCTTTATTGATCTCATCGTCGGGAAAGATCATCTTTATTAGTTTTTTCTTCAATTTAAATAGATATGACGTCACCCAGTCCTTCATGACATCACAGCCAGCGCCTCCTTTAATCTTATCTTATATCTTATAAATAAAATAAAATTACAAATATTTATGTTATATCCATATTTGTTTTTTATTGCATTAATAGATACATTTAAATTATTTGAAATTGTTTCACAACGTTTAGAAGATTTATCTTTATTCAATATAGGAGAATTAAATGACGTCAATCATTTGTATATTTTAGGAAAAAAACAATGATAAGGAATCATTTTTTTTAATTACCGAGCGGAGGCTCGGTGTCCTGGTACTATTATTGTATTATATTATAACTATCATTGATCAACAAATTAGATATAAAAATATTTTGTTTCTTTCAAGTTATTTAGTTTTTGAATAAAATTGAATTTTAGACAAAGGAGCATAGACACATTCTTTAATTATTTAGTTCGCGATTCTATAAAATGACGGAAAAATATATGTAAAGATATATAATAGAATTCTATCCTTTAGCATTTAATTTTATTTACCCGGAAGTAACAACATTTTTTTTTGTTCTATTTCACTTTACTTTTTTGTTTGGTATGTTCTTTGTTTTAAAAACTTAATAAAATCTACCTGAAGATTATTTAAAAAATTTGAGACATATAAGGAGAGTGAGATATATAACAAGTAGAGTTTATAAATAAGTTTATGTGTTTCGACACCAAAGAGAGATACGAAAGTGCCGAGAGTGAGGAGTGAGGCATTCAACGATGGCCTTTCTAGTGAGGTCACTAAACACATAAAAATAATGTTTAGTTTGAAATTCACCACAGACAGCCAGAAAGAGATAGGTGATGGAGAGTTGTGATTTCAAAAATAGATTAATAAATGTAAATACATTGAGATTACTTCTTCAGAACAAAGATTATAACATACTCCTTAGATTAGTCCATATTTTAATATCAAGGATGAAATAAGTTAGTAAGGTATATAATCTAAGTAACAAAATGAGAGGTCAGATGAATTTAAAATTTCCGCATTCATTACCTGAATTTAAGTTGAAATAAAAAGATATATATATATATATATATACTCGTGTATAAATATATATATATATTTAAATATTTACATTATTTAATATATGAGGTTTAAAATAATTATAAATTTATTCATTGTGTGTGAATAGTTTCTACCATATATGTGTTAATAGATAAATACTTTACTAAATAAAATGAGGGATCGAACCTCCCGAAATTCATTTACTTTTAGGATTAAATACATAATTAAATAAAATATATTTATAATTAAATCCTAATAAATAAAGATGGACTAAAATGAACATAAATCTCTAAAGTTAATAAAAAAAATTAAATTTTAGTTTATTTATTTTTAGATGAGAATTAAAAAATTTTATGTAATTTTTATTTATAAAGGCATTTTAAATTTCTAAGATGGAAAAATAATAAAAAATTAAATTAATTCTTCCGAGCTTCGGAACCCAGTATGTCCAAAATCATCCATCTAATCAATCCAAAATCCCAACATCGTCTCATGGTAACACGAACTAAAACTCCGAATCCTAAAAAAATCCCTCCTAAATAAACTGTTGAAAATGACAACGAAATGGGCGCCGAATCGTCGAGACTTAAATATTACAATCAAACGTGAAAATAACAGGAAAATGATTTTTCATAGTATTTAAAACTTTCACGTAAATACATATATATATATATATATTGAGTGGCACATATAGAATCTATGTATTTCTGACTTTGAAAATTGTGCTCAGCATTTTTATGAAATTCACGTATTATTAAGTTTTTCATGTACGAGAAATTATCGATCTGGATTGGTCTCATTTAAAAGAAAAATCATATTATTTAAGTTAATTAATAATCGGAGCCGATAAATGTCAAAATCAAAAGATTCCAATGATTCAAGGTAATTATTTGATTTTTAAAAAGAATTCTCTTTGATATTCATTTGACATTCCTGAGATAAACAAAAAATGGCCATGAAGTTAACACTTAATAAAACAAATGTGTAATTGTATTTAACAACATATTAAGAATATATAAGGTAAATGTACGAGTGGTGGACCATGTTAAGAGAAATTTTCATAAAAAACACTATTATTTTGTAATAAAAGTGAGAATAACAACAAAATAAGTGCTAGTATATATTGTACAACTATTTTTAATTATCACTACAACACAAACATTCGGTTAATTTATATTTAAATTTTTTTTTTAAATTTTTTTCAAAACGTATTTTTTGTTTTAGTAGTAGGCCATCTGAAAATCGAAAGTTTCAGTAGTGGAACAGTAATGGACCATCAACCTAAAATGGATTTAAAATAAATAAATGGAATAAAATTCAGTAATGATTGGTTTTATTAATATTTTTTATAATTTCTTATAATTTATTTTAATTATTTTTTATATTTACAGTTTGTTTCTTTATATTTACAATTCTTATCCATTTAAACGCGCGGTTTTTAAACAAGAAAGGTCAGTTAATGCAATCGAAAAGAGAAAGATAATGACATTAATATAATTTAAAAAATATATTGGAAATTTTAGTAATATTAATTTAATATAATTATAATTATTCATACTAATTTAATAATAAATATATTTTATTAAATTTATTATTATCAGTAATAAGATGTTTCAATATAATAAATTGTTGTTGATTTAATTTCATAAAATGAAATTATAAATTTAATGATGTTTATGAATTGGGAATTAACCTATTTACACAATTTATTATCAGCATACAATTTAGTTATCTAAAGGAATCTGATGAAAATATAATTTATTAGTGATTAGCCATGTTTATCTCAGTATTTTGCCACTACTGAATAAAATTGTTCTAGACACTTAAAACCAAAAAATTTAGCATACATAACATTTATTTTAATAAAAAAAACCATTTTAGTAAAAAAAAATTTTAATCATATTTTTTAGTAATGGGCCACCCCGGTCCACTTCTGAAAAAAATAAGATATTTGTTTCAGTAAATGGCTACCCCCTTAATAATTTATAATCATCACATAAATTAAATATTTAAAACTGATTAATATAATTTGTAGTATTAACTATTGAATTTAATTTTTGGATTGAAATTATTATTAAATAAAACATAATCTATTGAAAATAAAGTGAAGCATATCCTTAACGTTTTGCATAAGAAACTAACCTTAAAATGCAAGAACGCTTGCCTCGGGTTAAAAAATTCATAATTCTAATATAAATGCAGCGATTGGTCTGTTTCATTTTTAAGCAATCCGAAAAAGGCTCTTCTTGATATTTCTCGATATCTCAAGTTTAATTTGAAATTAAAAAGATTATTTTGATCAAAAATCTATCAAATGGTCCATTACTGGTACAGTGGTCCACGACTGATACATTTACCTATATATATGATTTTTTAAAAATATCTTATTGCTTTAAATGATATAATTAAAGGTAATATGTTAGTTAAATTCAAATATTCAATAAACATAGTCTAATAATAACTTTTACAATAAATTAAATAATTTAAATGATATTTTTTATTATTCGAAATAAAAATGTATTTATTTGAATAATTTCGTATGTTGCTAGAATAAATATTAATCTTTATGTTATTATTTAAGAAGACTAATAATAAAAACAGGTGTTAATAATAATAAAAGATATCTATTATCTATTTATATATATATATATAAATGTGTGAATATTAAAAATATGATCGTTATAATTTAAAAACTCATTAATATGAATTACAGTTCAGTTTTGGCATTCAAATAGAAAGGATCAAGAGCTAATCTTTATATTTAATTCTATATATAGTAAAGTTTGTTCTATTTAAAATGTGAGTTGAGTCAAATGACCTTTTCTTTTATAATTAATATTAGTTTATTTAAATTTTATTGTATATAAAATTGTATATAATTTTAATATATATTTCTTATTTAACTTTACCCTCTTACTAACAGCCTATCTAGGGCCTTCCCTCTCCAAAAATGCCCCGAAAGGCCTCGGTGGCACCCAAAATTCTTTCTCTCTCCTTTCTTTAAATGTATATATTATTATTATTATTATTAATGTTATTGTTGTTATATTTTTTTTTTGTTATTATTATTTTCGTTCTTTATTTTATGCCTCCAAATTGATTGAAAAATATAATCATGCAGGCAGGCGATTTGAATTGCAATCCATTCAAGGGAAATACCTTGAATCGATCACCTCCAGTCCCACGAATAGATGGTACAAAAGTAAATGATGAAGAGCAGAAATTAATTGCCTCGTCTCCTCTCCCTCCACTTATGTCGTGCACCCTTACAAACAGTAAAAGTTATTATAATGAATGGCAAAACGAAATAAAAGAAAATAATACTTTATATAAAAAAAAAACTTTTTTAAAAAACCACGTTTTTAACGCACTAAAAAGAAGAAAATAATTTTTCTGAAACCCCATAGGTACTGACATTACAAACAAGAGATATGATTTGAAGAAAATTTTCTATAACGTAAAACGTGGGGCGCAACTATGGCTAAAATATTCTGTATCGTATAAAAATTTATAAATAAATGTTATTAGGTACAAATTAATAGGATAAATGAATTCATATTTTAATTAGCTTCAAAAAGTAAAGCTTATAACTTATCGAAATTTTTAAAAGAGGTAAATTTAATTTATGAAAAGATTACCTTTAGATTACTAATAATATTCACTTTTAAAAAATTCTGATAAAAAATGACATCCTAACAATATTCTGGTAAATAATATAAGAAATTTAACTTGAAGAAATCTAAAACTAAATTTTGCTACTGCAAAACTTCTAGCAAATATTTAATATTTATGTTAATAAAATTTCTAAAGTGTAAATTGAAGATGTTTATTTAATATTAAGGAATTAATTTTCCAAAAAAAATTTACATTAATAAAAGTATTCTGTTGGATTACTAATAATATTCCCTTTTACAAAAAGTCTGGTAAAAAATATAAAACTTAAAATATAAATCCATGGATATTGAAATAAATTAATCAAAGAAATTATATTGCATTTAAAAAATTTATTATTATTTGCGCCCCACGTTTTACGTTATAGAAAATTTTCTTCAAATCATATCTCTTGTTTGTAATGTCAGTACCTATGGGGTTTCAGAAAAATTATTTTCTTCTTTTTAGTGCGTTAAAAACGTGGTTTTTTAAAAAAGTTTTTTTTTTATATAAAGTATTATTTTCTACTTTTTAGTCTTCATATATTGCAATCGATTTCACTTGACCTATACTACTTTTAAGTTTTTTGATTGACTTTAATAGTCATGAAATACTATTATCCTGAAAGTAATAAATTTAAATTGAATTATAAAGAGAAATTTTTAAATTTGTCATATTTTAATTCTTTATTGCCTAAAACTCATCATAAATTTAAATTTTGTTTTCTAAATTACAGTACAAAACATTAATATACCTTCTTTCAAATTTATTTACATTTTAAATATTATACATATTATATTATTCTTTTAACGGGTTTTTAACGGTTTTTTTCAAATTTAAATATTTACACTTTTTGTTTTGATTTTCCCATACAAAATTATATTCATTAATTATGCTCTAATTAAACACTTGCAAGCTACGAATTATTATTGTATTATTGTATTGTCATCCAGAATACATTACTCTGAAAAGTTTCAGAGCGATTGGATGACTGGAAGTGGTCGAAATTTCGATTGCAAGATTTGACCCGAACAGATAAATAAACAAACAAACAAACAAGAAAGCAAGCTAAGAAAAACGTGGTAAAATACACTCAGTTAGCAAGAGTGCTAATGATGACTTGGTGAGATGCAGAGAGCAAATGATAGCTGAAAGAAATTGAGGGTGGCGTTTAAGTCGAAAAAAGGTGTGTCGAAACAGGCAACCAATCAGAAGACCCGTTAAGTAAAAATAAGAAGAGGGGAGTTTGAACCTTTTTTCTACCTCCCTATTATATTTTTTCAATATTTTGATTTTATTAATTTTTTATCTCTCTTTGTAAAGACGAAATTATAACTTTAAAATGATTTTAAATGTAATCAATCAAAAGTCAGAAATTATAATTTAAAAAAATCAAAATTCTTCATAAAAAAAAAATGGCTTTTTATTTTTTCTAATACATTTACCGTGTATATAATATATAGAGATTCTTTATTTCATTAGATTGAATATTATTTATTAGTAATTCATTTAATAAATATCTAATCGTTATTTGAAATTTATTTAATTATTATTTTAGAATTTATGATGCTTAATCCAAATTTAATTCGCAGCATGGAACATACGATCAGGACTGTCATTTAGTTGGAGGGGAGCGACCTGAACATTTTTTCAAACTTCTTATTTAAACGGATTTTAATATTTTGATTATTATTATTAATTAATGTATTATATTTGCATCCCGTCTCGTTTTTGTATTAGATATTGTATCAATATTTTTTATATTTAAAATATTTTAAAATTTTTTAATTAATTTCGAAAGAAAATTAAAAATATATTTATACAATTTTTGCTAGTATAATAAAATAAGATCTAATGAAATATATTTATTTTTATCGTCAATTCACAATGTGTCATTTATTATATTATTAATTTGTGAAATGATTACAAATTTTATGTAAAATCCATTCTCTATTCGTTTAGATCAAAAATAATATATTTAATATTTAATATATTGAATATATTTAATACATACTAGAATCAACTCTTGAATATTTTTTTAAACAAGCGGACTATGGACATCTGTATTATTTATTTTTAATGTTTTGACAAAGTCCCTTTTGTTGTTTTCTTCTTTTGTATTATGTATTGAGAAAGGTAAGTTTTGGAAAGGGCCTTTTGTTGTATTATTATTGTTTCTCCTTTTTAAGTTAACAAAATACAAATATTCATTAATTATGCTCTAATTAAACACTTGCAAGCTACGAATGTGTTATTTTATTGTATTGTCATCCAGAATACATAACTCTGAAAAGTTTCAGAGCGATTGGATGACTGGAAGTGGTCGAAATTTCGATTGCAAGATTTGACGCGAACAGATAAACAAGAAAGCAAGCTAAGAAAAACGTGGTAAAAAAGCCCTTGAGCAAATAATAATTGAAATGCAACAACAGATTAAAAATCTGGAAAATAAAATAAAGATGATAGATGAAAAAAATGCATCGTCATCTATTCAAACAGTAATTGAACCAGTTTATAGTACTGATGAAGAAGAATTTGAAAAAGGAACTGACTGGATTGTTAAAACTAATAAAAAAAGAAAGTTGAACATCTCTATCAGTCCAGAAAATATTGATAAAAATATGAAAACAAAAAATATAGAAAAATATGAAAGTGAAAAAATGCAAAAGCCATATAACAATAACACTTCATCAAAATATGTTAAAGATGATAAATTCGATTCAAAACCACCACCAATTTATGTAAAGGAACAAAATAACCATGCACAATTTACACTTAGACTTAAAAATGAGTTGGGGGTGAATAAATTTCTAGCTAAAACACTTAGCAATGGTGATCTTAAGATTAATTTAGAAACATGTGAAGTATATCGAAATATGATTGACTTTCTTAAAAGAAACGCTGTATCACATCATACTTATGAGAACAAAAGTAACCGACCTATAAGAGTCATGGCAAAAGGTCTCCACTGTAGTTGGGATCCTGATGAAATCTTAAATGATCTTAAAAATAGAGGTCTTGCTATTGAACAAGTTACCCCAAAGCTTTCATGGAAAACAAAAAAGCCTCTTAACATGTTCATGCTAACCTTCAAAAATTCAGAAAACATTGAAACAATTTACAAAATAAACAGTATTCTTTATACCAAAATTGAAATTCACCCGATGCGTGGGTCAAAATTGGTTCCACAATGCAAAAAATGCCAAAAATTTGGGCATACACAAAACTACTGTTCGACAGGACCGAGATGCGTTAAGTGCAAGGTCAAGGGTCATCTAACTAAAGATTGCCCAAAACCAAAAGAAAATAAGGCAGAATGTGTAAACTGTGGCGGCGAACACCCTGCAAACTATCGTGGATGCGAAATAGCAATAAAAGCTCAAGAATTGCGAGCTAAACAAGTGAAAGTAAATTCACAAAGGCCAAATATTGAGAATGCATTACACCAAAAAACCCAACAACAAACTTATACTAAACCAAAAGTGATAGAAAAAATCGATCTACTCCCAAGAAAAGATAATAACAGTTATTCAGATAAACTTAAGAATGACGCAAGCCTGAATGCGACACTCCAAATAGTACTGAATAAGATAAATAAAATTGAATCTTTTCAAAATAAGATGAAAACCTCAATTACGGCAATTAATAGGCGAATAGGAGCGCTTGAAAATAAAAAATCTAATTATAAAAAATGATGAAAAACTTATCTATCATGTGCTGGAATGCCAATGGGCTCCTTGGTAAAAAAGATGAACTCCAAGTCACTTTAAATCTAAACAATATAGATGTGTGTCTTATTTCGGAAACACATGCAACCAGAGAAACAATATGTAAGATACGGGGTTATAAATTTTATCGTGCAAACCACCCGAGTAATCAGGCAAGAGGAGGAAGTGGTATACTGATAAAAGAGGTAATTCATCATTATGAAGAAAACAAAATAGAAACAGAGAAAACTCAAATTACCGCTGTGACTATAAGGACTCGTGATCATCCTATAACAATAGCAAGCATTTATTGTCCCCCACGTCACAAGTTAACGAAATTGGAATATAAAAGTATTTTTGACCATCTTGGCAATCGATTTGTTCTTGGTGGCGACTTCAATGCGAAACATACTTACTGGGGATCAAGACTTATCACAGATAAGGGAAGAGAATTGTACAAGGCAATATGTAATGAAAAATGCGATATAATGTCAACGGCAAAACCAACCTATTGGCCGTCGGATCCGAGAAAGATTCCAGACTTGATTGACTTTTTCATCACTCGAAATATATCTGCAAACTATGCCACTGTGGATGAATGTAATGAATTAAGCTCTGATCATATGCCAATTGTTTTGACACTCAGCGACTCAATTATTAAAAAATCTTGCAATTATACTCTCGTTAACAAATTTACTGACTGGGAAAGTTTTAAATTTGACCTAGCTCAACGAGTGAGGATTAATAGGCAAATGGTATCTCCGAATCAAATTGACCAAGAACTTGAAGAGCTTGTCTTGAATATACAAACGGCAGCGTGGACTAATACTCCTGAAATAAATAAAAGAAAATCACAAGGAATAAATTATCCTAAAGAAATTGTCAATCTTGTCCATGAAAAAAGAAGAGCACGGGATAAGTGGCATAGAACAAGGGCTCCATTGGATAAAACAAGATGGAATCAACTAAATGCTATACTTAGAAACAAGATAAAACAAATAAAGAATGAATCAATTAATAGTTATATTAGACATTTAACTTATACTAAAGATACGGAATACTCACTCTGGAAAACAGTAAAGACTATTAAGAGACCGATAACTCAATCACCACCTATAAGAGACACAAATAATAAATGGATCAAAGATAACCAAAGAAAAGCCGATGTTTTTGCTGAGTACCTTGAAAATATCTTCACTCCTAATCCTGCTGTGGATGGCGAGATACCACTCGAAACAATTACAACAATGGAGAAGGAAGTTGACATCCCGAAAGTGACGGTTCGAGAAATTGTTAGAACCATTAAACATGAGATTAATCCAAAGAAGACTCCTGGTTATGATCTCATTACTGGGGAAGTCATTAAACACCTTCCACGTAAGGCGATAGTGAAAATGTCACATATAATAAACTCAGCCCTAAAGATCAGGTATGTGCCTCAAATCTGGAAGATTGCTGAGGTGATTATGATTCATAAACTGGGAAAGCCATCTGAAAGCTGTGCGTCATACAGACCAATATCGCTCTTACCTGTATTATCCAAACTGTTCGAGAAGCTTCTTCAAAAAAGACTATTAATTATTTTAGAACAAAAAAAGTTAATTCCTGATCACCAATTTGGGTTTCGCAGGCAGCACTCCACCATTGAACAAGTGCATAGACTTGTACAGGTCATTGAAGATGCCTTGGAAAGTAGAAAAGTGTGTTCGGCGGTCTTCCTCGATGTTACCCAGGCATTTGATAGAGTCTGGCACGAAGGGCTGAAACTCAAGCTTTATAAAGTGCTCCCAGCAAAGTACGCCGAAATATTAGAGTCTTATATATCAGACAGATTCTTCAGAGTACGCCAAGATGATGCATACTCTACATTAAAACATATACGGGCTGGGGTGCCGCAGGGGAGCGTTCTAGGTCCACTGCTGTATCTACTTTATACAGCTGATCTACCGGAAATAGAAAGAAATACCACCGCAACGTTTGCGGATGACACGGCAATTTTGGCAATTGGAGATGACACGGAAGAGTCGGCAATGAAACTGAACCTCTCCATAACCAAGGTCCAAAAATGGACAAAAAAATGGAGGATCAGTTTAAATGAGACCAAATCGGTACATGTGAACTTCACCAACCGAAGAATAAATTATGTGCCGATAATACTCAACAACAAAATCATACCATATGCCAATGAAGCAAAATACTTGGGAATGACATTAGATGCAAGGCTGCGCTGGAAAGCTCATGTCAAAAAAAAGAGAGACGAAATTAATATCAAATATAGAAAAATGTATTGGCTAATGGGGCGACATTCAGTCCTGTCTATTGATAGCAAATTATTGCTATATAAACAGGTCCTAAAGCCAGTGTGGACCTATGGTAGTCAGCTCTGGGGCTGTGCTGCAAAGAGCAATGTGCAAATCATCCAAAGATGTCAAAACAAAATACTAAGGGCCGTTGTCAATGCCCCTTGGTATATTCGTAACGAAGAACTTCACCAAGATCTTAAGATCGAGACAGTAAAAGAAGAAATTCAACGATTTGCAGCAGCTCATCAAATTAGACTGCAAAGGCATACAAACACTGAGGCCGTTCGACTCCTTGACGTAGCCAACCAGACGAGAAGATTAAAAAGGAATAAACCTCACGAACTAATGGATTAAACTGCTCATGTTTGCATGTTTTTGAAAGAATAACTTTATATATTTTCTTTAAATAAATATCACTTATTAGTTAAGGTATATAACTAGATTGTGATTTGTAAAATAAAATAAAAAAAAAAAAAAAAAAAAAATTAATATGAATTATATATATTTCTTTAATTTATATTTTCTTTTAAAATGATAATTAAAAAGAAACATTGCGAAATCATATTTCTTCTAAAATATTAAATAAACATGTAATAATAATTTCATTAAATTAATGATAATATGCTAACTTTCAATAAAAAGGACAAATAATTAAATGGTATTCGATTGATTATATTAGCAATTAAAATGAAAAGTAATTTATCTTAATAATTCTTAGAATTCTAGCATTAATTATTTAATTATTATTAATTATTTTGTATTCTCTCTCTGATAATGTAATTATATAAACCTTTATCATGTTTTATACAAAAATAATTTTTATATTTTTTAAAAAAATTAGGTAAACTTATCGATTGCCCAGATAATCTAACTTAAAACAATATAAGTAGGGTTCTTCTGTTCATAAAGCAATAAATCTAAGATAATTTTATTTTAAATTCTAAGCAATCTACGCACAAAATCTTTATTTACAAAATATATATATACTTGCGAACAAAATCCATTTACCGAGAAGTTGTGTGTGTGGTAGGTAAACTAAAAACATAAGTATGCTTGAATACTAAATCGTTGCGATTACAGCGGTTAATAATAAAATGCCTCTGTTTAACATTTGAAATGTCACTTCTCACACATTCTTTAACCTTCTACCTTGAAACAGTCAACGAATAGTTTAAATAAGCTTTATACCTAAATATCATTCCGCTAATTCAATTTCTTCTTCGTTTTTGGATTGAACATTTTTATTGTTTATATTTTAAATATCTCCATAAGTTCGAATAAAATCATGCCTATTACATAAAAATATACTATACTATAATTAATAATTAATGTGTATGAAAGCATCCAAGGGTTTTTTATGTTTATCTAGCACTTCTTGGGGTTTGAATTATTTCTTTGCGGAATGTAGTCGAATTTTTCTCAAACCGAGGAAGAAATGATGGCTTTTTGCCAAACAAGGTAAGAAATGAGGGCTCGTACTGCTTGGTCAAACTGTAAATACTGATTTCTTCCTGGAGACTCTTGGAAGACTCAGAAGACGAGTTGTATGCACAGTCGCTGGATCATGGCTTAATAGCTTCTCCAACTTCCTTAAAGTCCAGATGCCGTTCTTCCTCTTTCCTCGTCATGAAAGGCTGACACCACTTCTCAGCCCAATCAAGTAAAAATTACTCCAGTTGGAACGAGCATACCAGGGAAGCATCAATGATTGGCTGACTCCCTGGAATCGCTAAGTTGATGCATGATGCATATTTTAAAAACTCATAAGTCGATGTGAAAAAATCCTGAAAAAGTTCTCAAAAAAAGTTCAGTCCTATTACTTACCACACAAATTCTGCATTTATAATTTGCGCTCAAATTATAAAAAAAAATTAAAATTAAAATAATTATTCTAAAAAATTGTTCGATTATTGTTAATTCTTTCGTAAATTTTTCCTCGTTTAGAAAAATATAATAAAATTTTCACTTTTCATTATTTATTGTTCATATAGTTCATGTATGTTTATTTTCTCTCTCATATTAACCCAATTTCTTTTCTTTCTTTTTTTAAACGAAATATAAAATGTATTTATGTTTATATACTATAATCTAGTTTAATATTTCCTTGAAAATTATTGTTTTTCATTGTAAATATTTAACAAAGTGTAACCTTCAATATGGTCTTGATTTTGTTTAAATTTTATCATCAGTATGATCATGAGAATGTATTAACTAAATAAGTACCGATGAATATTCTACAAGATATGTAAACCAATCTCTCTGATCTAGTGAAATTGCTTATAGTTTGAAGCTCATGGTCATATGTACCATCATTATCAACTTGAAACAAACGATTGCGAGTTGTTCAAGTAATCTCATCCCTTACGTTTTTAAGATAACTTTGTGTTAATATTACAGAGTCCTTAAAAATAAATATACAAAAAGGGTAGGTATGGATGCTCCTCGACGAAAACAAAATTCAAAATATTTACTTTTCACTTCTAATAACAAACTAGATTCATTGTAGCAACAAAATAGCATAAATTAGCAAAACCATGTATGAAACTTCAATATATTGAAGGACCTTCAATACTGCATGTTTTCTTTTTGTGAATACGCTTCAACCACAAAATGGATCAACTTATACCCTAACATCTTGCCTCATTCTCCCCTAATTAATAAAAAGAACACTTTGGGATAAAAATTATTTTTTTACAATCAATATTTGCTTAAGACAAATTTTATGATCTGAATTTTTATTTTAGAGTCGTATAAATTCGTAATTATTCTTTAATATTATTCAAACAATTAAATTAATTATGCCTTTCTTAATTTCGTTAAAATAAATATTACAAAATAAGTAAGTTGTTTTTTTAGTTTAGAATATATTACATTTAATATAAAATTAATTTATCTAGTCTTATCATACTAGCAATTGTGGTTTTATGAGTTTATGTCTTTCTGAACTTGAAATTGTCCACGAAGTTTTTATTTATTAGAATTAATTTATTTTTAATTAATATTTAATTTTCTTATAATTTATATTTATTGTAGCATTTTAAATTTATTAATTAGGAATAAAGTATTTTTCCAAACATCAATTTTTAAAATAAATGACTATTATATTTCTATTTATAAGAATCTTTTTTTATTTTCCACCTTATATTTTCAATATTGATTCCAATTTTGAATTTTAAATTAAAAGAAGAAAATTAATTTCAAAATGAATCATATATTGAATGATTCATTTCTGATTTGTCCTCGAAATTGAATTTATCAAAGACTTTGTTTTGCGAATTTCATTATTTTGTTCAGATTCTGTAACTTTATTTAGGCACGTTTGAATAAAAATAATTAATAAATGAAAAAAAAAAATGGATTGAGGAAATCGAAATTCAAATTGGCTGGGTTTCCTATAATAATATTGTTAATGCTTAGTTTAGTAAATCCCTTGAATAAAGAAATATTATAAAAAAATCAGTGTTTAACTTTTTCCATTTCATAATCATAACGTGAATAGAATTGTAAAACATCGTATAATAATTAGTTATTAAAACATTAAGTATCTTTTTCATTAATTAATGATTAATTTAATTAATCAAGTTGATTGCAAAGTGTAAATGTACACGTGTTAGATTACCCCGTGAATTATGAAGAGATGCGGAGAGGTGGATTCAAGGTTGAGATCCCTCCCAGATCTGTCAGATTATATCATCGTTATGCTTAGGTCAGTTTTGCTTACATTAAAGGGAAGCCCCTATTATTTATATTCCCTTGCCGGATTGTTTCAAAACAATTGCCATTAATTTGTAATCACCTAATAAATTTAATCTAGAACGTTATAATAGACTGACTTTAACGCGTATTCATATGTATTTCGTTAAATTTATTAAAATTGATCTCCTTGGTAACATAATTAATTTTATCAAAATTGTTTTTTTCCAAATTCTCAGATTCTTTTTATGAATGTTTACCTTTATTATAATTTAACCCTTTAACATCCAAGGGAAATATTTTTCCCTTCTACAAAAATCGTTGTCGATTGTTTAATTATTGTTGTATCGATATTTTTTTAACTGAATATCAGAATACAATGTATGCCCAAGGCGGCAAATAATTTTCTTAACGAATAAAAACAAAACAACTGTCAAAATTTATTGCGCCAAAATCATAACATTCGCGGGCTGAAATAATAATATCTTGAAAGTGTTTTCCACTTGAGAAAATAAAATAACTGTATTTTGTCACGTGTTTTATATTATTTGGTAAGTATAATTTTATAAAATAATAGGATAAACTGCAGAATATTAGGACAAGTACCTAAAAATTGCAAATAATCTAAAGGGAAATATTTTTCCCTCTGGTCCATATCCTATGTATTCTTGTAGTATTTTTCTATGTATTGCTTTATGATAATGCAGGGGTGTCAAACTCATAGGTACACTTGGGCCAAACAAATAAGGCCGCAAAAAACATTTTACCTTTTTTTTTTAGAGTCAAATTGAGAATTTATTAAAAAATTCGAAAGTGGTCGCGGACCGCAAAATTTTTTTTAAAAAAACAAATTGAAAATTTTAAAAAAAAAGTCGGTTGAAAGTCTGGTCGCGAAAAACATTTTACCTTTTTTTAGAGACAAATTGAAATTTTTTTAAAAAAGTCGAAAGTGGTCGCGGGCCGCAATAATAGCTGTCAAGGGCCACAACATTATGAAGCAGTATATCAAAAATAAACCTATAAAATGGGGGTTCAAGATGTGGTGTAGATGTGAGTCTTCAACAGGATACTTATACCAGTTTGTTTTATATACAGGTAAGAAAACTAATACAGAAATTGGTTTAGGTGAATCTGTAGTACTCTATCTGACTGAACAACTAAAGGGTCTTGGTTGTGAAGTATACTTTGACAATTTTTTTAACTCGCCTGTTTTGCAACATAAACTTATGATGCAGAACACCAAAGCCTGCGGCACTGTTCGCACGAATAGAAAAAATGTGCCAAAGTCATTACCATCTGATAAAAGAATGAAAAGAGGCGACATCCATGCCGTAAGTACAAAAGGTATAACATTCGTAAAATGGATGGATACTAAAGCAGTCCATATGTTGACCAATTTCATATCTCCGGTGACAACTAGCACAGTAAAGAGGAGACAGGCAGGAACTGCTCAAAAAATAAATGTTACATGTCCAGAAGTAGTGATGAGGTATAATAAATATATGGGCGGGGTGGACCTTATGGACCAGCGTAAAGCATGTTATGAGGATGATCGCAAGGCCAAAATCAGATATTACCTGCGCCTCTTTTTTGATATCTTAGATATCGCTATTTAATTTATGTAAAGTTGCACGAAAAACACCGAGTAGAAGGTCCTCTTTTGAGCAGCCTCGAGTTTCGTCAACATGTAGCACGAGGTCTAATAAATAATTTTACATGTAGACAGCGATCAAGACCCTCTTTAGTCTCATCTGAAAAGCTCCGCATTGGAAATAAACGAAATTTTCCAGCGCACAACATGGAAAAAGCAGATAAACTGAAGCGATGCGTAAATTGTGCAAAACGACGCATAGAAAATAGGACACATAATAAATGTGTTATGTGCAATGTCCACTTGTGCTTCACAAGTAAACGAAATTGTTTCGTAGAATACCATAAATAACTATTTATTTTACTAATCTGATAATTTTTATTATATTTTTTGTATTACAAAGCAATAAATAAAATATCTATATAATAAACCTAACACTTTGTTTATTTACTTTTATGGACCATAGGGAAAAATATTTCCCATGAAATTATAGTAAACCTATCAACCCTTCTATGTTTTTCTGGTGATATTCTCTTACTTTACACCCACAATAGCTAAAATATCGTGTTGTATTGGCATATTTAGTCTTGGACATCTTATGGTCCTGAAAGGGTTAAGAAATGATAATATCAATGAAAATACAATGAACTCACAGGTTTTTCGTTTTGCACTAAATTATACAAAAATAGATAACAATTATATAATTTTTCAATCTCTTCTAATTAAATTTTCTGAGATTAAAATAATCATAAACTTTCTCTCTTCACTTGTTAAAATTAGGTCTCATTTAATCATTCATAAAACAAAAATTTAACAATTAATTCGTTTACTGCTAAATGATCTCTCAACAATGTTGTGATGAATAAATTACGAATAGAAAATAAATTCTATTCTTATATTATATTTGTTACTAGCTGCTCCGAGCGCCTTCGGCGCTCCTCACACCTAGACGGGGGCTCCACCCTCGAGTGATACATAGTATTTGGTTGAAAGTGGGTATATAAAAGGTTTTCATCCATTTTGTATCAATCAGCATAAGTTGATAAGACATTTATTTGTTTTCTTGTACAATATATTTTAATTTAATCAGTAAATTAATTATATATTATTATTGTATACTATCATCTATTAATTGAATTAATAAAAAAGAAAAAAAAGTAAATAAAATTCAAAAAGAAAGTATTAAATTAATAATTGTTTCTCTGGAGGGACAAAAATATAAATATCTATATATCTATATATTTTGCAACATTTCTGGAAAATGAAACTCCCGCAGCTCAGCTCAGGAGTTACCTAAGATTTTAATTTATTTTTTATTTTTCATCATTCATTTGAGGTACCCTTCACCTCAGAAAAATTTGGTTGCCTTACTCCCTCTGTATTTTAGGCTCTGGAGTTTTTTGGGTACGACGAACAGACTGTCGTATTAAATATATAGATAGGATTATAATACATATTTTTCATTATTATTTTATGACTTGAGGCATTTTCTATTAAAGCAGACAATAGTGTAAGAGTTAAGCCGTTAAGTTAATAAATAAAGATGTATTATTACTATTAGTTTCAGTTTTATTATATTTATTTATTGTTCAGAAGTCTTGTATCGAGATTTTGGTTTAATTTATGTCTATTAACAAAGGTATTTTCTTAATTTTATTATATTTATAAATTTTATTTAGATATTTTTACTTAATATTACAATAGTATGATTGTAAAATGTAAACGCATTGAGGCAGCTTTTGGACAGCAATGGCAATGGGCTTTCACAATCGGTTGATTGCCTGACAACAGCGCCCTCATGGCGATAACATTTTTCCATCCATGTTATAAAATTATTAATTCAATTTTAAAATGATTTCTTTTTCTCATAGTTCTTTTTAGTGTAGGTGTTAATTTTTTTAAAAATATCTTAGTATGAGTTCTTAATTTACAAAAGTGAATTAGATTGAATGTTTAATAGTACTTAACTGACATCAATAAACTTTAATATATTAATTTATCATTATATAATTTTACTGAGAAGTAATTAGTAAGATTGGATTTCCATGATTTAAGATAAGTCAAACACGCATGCCAAAAAGAACAGTGAATTCGAATATAAAACTTATTTATTTAATTCATTCAAGACGTGTCTTGTGGTTTTCCACAAAAGAAAAAAAAACTAAAATAAAACACTTTCATTAATGAAAGTGAGTAGTAATGTTGCGTTTTTGCGACTAACTCATTATTTATATATCAAAACAAATGTCGTTTCAGTTAAATCCTCAAGATATATTATCCTTTGAAATTCTAATTATGTTCATGATGAAGAATTATTCAAAAACCCAGGCAAAAAATGAAAATAATAAATAGTACATAAATAAATTTTATGTAAAAGATTGAAATAAATATCAACATTAACATTTATTTAAAGTACCATTTACTATACTCAAAAAATATCTAATTTATTTTTTTATAAACTATCAAATCTTGTTAAAGAACACTATATAAAAATTAATTTAAAAATATTTCTATGTAATTTATTATGAAAAAATAAAATAATTAATAATATTTTATGTATAAATATTTTTTATTTTTTCAGCTGGAGCTTTGCTTCTTTCAAGATTTAACATTTTAGATATATAGAAATAGAAAAAATAATCTGACATTTGTACATCCTACCAAGGCAGCGCCTATCAAGCAAGCTAAAGCTGTTTTAAGATCGTTAGAACGGATCCTTTCAACCTTAATCTTGATTTTCTTGATCAGAGATCCAATTTCGATCATGGAAGCTGGGTGGACTCTGTCCCACAGACTCCAGTTAGAGAAAACTAGAATTTGAGTCAACTGCGATAACTCCTAGGCTGCATAGAGTCTTAAATATAGATATAGACCTTGTAGAATCATCGTAATTTTTTTAAAATTTTTTTTCATTTTATTTTTTATTTTTATTTCTTAATTGTTTAGATTCTTTTACTGATTCTAGCAAAATCTTCCATCTTCTTTAATCTCTCTTCTCTTTAATTGTACCTTTTTTCTGAAAGCTGAAAATTTTTTTGTTAAATATAAAATGTACATATTGCATAGAGAATTCAACTTTTCAACTAAATCAAATAGGTATGTAGGTTTAATCAACAAATTTGTTTCCTGAAAGTGTTGGGGATACTCATGTTTTCTTCTTCAAGGAATTGCATTGCTTACCGTAATTGGAACATATTATTGGAACGTATTATAATGTATTTTTATGAAAACGATCAAAAAACAAAATATAGCAATTAACAAATCAACATTGGGAATTATGTTTGAGAATGAGAATGAGCCAAATTTTGAAAAACTTGCTCCAGTTATGCAAATCAATAGAACATTTTTATTTATTTGCTAAGTAATTTTTTAATAAATTTTCCAGTCTCAAAAAAAGATTATAATTATTTTTTTTATTTGCAAAAATGTTTTGTTTATTTATTTCTTCACATTATAATTTTTGTATTTAACATAAAGTTAACCATAATATTTTTTCAAATGAAATTCTTATTACCTATTTATGAAAATATCTACGAAAAATTGTTTATCCATTTCACCACGCAAACTTTTTTTCAGAATAAAAGTCACCCCTAAGGTATAAAAGTTTGGCCACCCCTAGTATAAATGAAATAATTATAATAATAATAAAATAGATTAAATAGAAATTAACATTGAAATAAAATGTGTCAATATTCGACATTTCAATTCATTCCTGTCAGAAAACAAAACCAAAAAGCTTTCTCAATTTCCAATTGAGATGCGATTTTGTTTCAAACAAGTAAAAAAAAATTAATTTTTAATAATATAAATATTTTTGAATAAAAAATATAATACACCTTAATATATTTATTAAGAAAGTTTGTATTATTATTTTTTACAAAAAAAAATACATGTGTATATTTTTTTTTAATAAATAATTTTATTTGAAGTTTTTATTTTTATATGTCCACTTAATTCCAGATTTTTTTAGGGACTAACGAGAATTTTAATATTTTGAATTGAATAAGATTTTAATCAAAGTTAGATTTAACCTCAGACATTGGTGTAGTACTAATATGTAGTTTTTTTATTTTTTTTTTATTATTTATATTGGAATCGGGAAGATGCCAATTTATTTAGACATCGCAATTATTTTATTATATAATACAAAGAAAAAAGTATTGGTAATAGGGAAGGAGATTTAGGATAGTGAGTAAAAACAAAAGAGGAAATAAGTTTGGTGGGCTCTTGTAAGGTAAGAATATGAATAGAATTTGAAAAAGAGCATATTACCAATTAAATTTAATTCATTGAAGAAAAATGTCCAAATATTTTAGCGACTTTTTTATAAACTATTTATTGTAATAACGAGACCTAAAACAATTTAACTCATATAATAATAAGTTGACCTGTGGCCAGGTCCGAACCGACCGATGGTTTGAAATAAATTAATTTCCAACTACAGAAACAATTTCAAATAATTTTAATATATCTATTAATGTAATAAAAAACATATAGGCATATAACATAAATATTTTTAATTTTATTTTATTTATAATATATATGTGAGACCAGGCTGTGACGTCATGAATGGCTGGATGACGTCATATAATTTTAAATTAAGAAAAAAACTAATAAAAATGATTTTTCTCGAGAATAAAACCAATACAAAGTGCATGATTCGTGGTGATATGTAAAAAATCTCCTCAAGTGAAATTTGGTGTGAAAATAACACTTCCCTTCCTATCGTCGATCGCTAATACTACCACTTCTGGTTTCCGGATTTGCACCAAAAGTTGATCAATTCATCCCACTGATGCATTAAGTAAATATACCAAATTTCATCAAAATCCATTGAGCCGTACAGGCTGTACACATCTATACGGACGGACGGACGGACAGACGGACGGACGAACGGACAGACATCATGCTAAAAATACTTTTTTCTGATAAGAAAATGCATGATTCGTGGAGATATGTAAAAATCTCCACATGTGAAATTTGGTGTGAAAACAATACCTCCCTTACTATCGTCGGTCGGTAAAAATTATTATTATAAATTATATTATTATAATTTTATTGATTTACATATGCTTTCGGAATTGAAATGTAATTAAATATAAACCTTATGAAATGAAAGTGGAATGGAATACAAACCCTGTAAGTTATTTTATTTTTAAATTAAATTAAGAATCGATTGGTATTTTTGATAGCGTATCTGAATGTAAAGAGCTCTGGTGCTGGTTCCTGGGCTCCTAGACATTGCTGTGTCTCTGCAGGGGAGGGATGCAATTTATCTCTGGTTACCCCCTCCTGCTGAGCATACTGGCGGGGTGTAGGTGGGAGGGTAGGGGATACGGACTCTATTCGACCATGGCCTTCGGCGACGGCGCGCGCCAGTCTCGTGCCAACCGCGAATCTCATCACAACGTAATCAGGAACTTATTATAAGCATATCTTGCCATCCCAGTCCAAAATTTGAGTCAATTGATTTAGGTAAGTGACGTTATTTTCAAAAAAATATAAAATACTTAAAATAAATCTTATACCTATCATAAGTTGGATTTAATCTTTGTTGTGTCCTTTTTTATTTTATTTGGGAGGAGGGGTTCGAGCCTTAATCATTTAAGCATGTTAAATATATTTTAATTTTGTATATTGTTTTATTTTATTCAATATATTTTATTAAATTATAAATTTAAGTTCGATAGACTATAACCTCTGAGCAAACTTAAGTTTTAATTTAAAATTTTAGAAAAATCTTTGATGTTTTTATAGTAATTCTACAATTATTATAATTTTTTTTTTTTTTAATATTTTACATTTTTATAAATTTAAATTAAAATTTGTAATAATTTAGGTGGTATACTCTAGCAATATGCCTATTGAACATATTAATTTAATTATTATAAAATTAATTAATCAATTCCATATTTAAATGTTCATTAAATTACCAAAAACTTTAAAAAATTAAAATTATAAAAATTATGTGAAAATAATTGTTCAAAAGAAGCTTAGTTATTTTTCAAATAAAAATAAAATGAAATAATATAAATGAATTATTTTACTGGTTATAATAATTATAATATAATAATATTAAAAAAGTTTAAATAATTTTGAAGAACAGTTCTTCATTTAATAATGTTCTTCATAAGAAAAAATTAAAAAAATCTAAAAATTGTATACAGAATAAGAAAATAAAATAGAATAGAATCGAAATAGAGCTTTTATAAATATTTGTGTTTTTTCTTTTAATTTTAATTTTACATATCATTTGATATTTTTAATCTCATTGATTTATATTAACTCTAAACATATTTAAAATATAATATTGTTAAATATAAAAAAATCTAACATAATGAATTATATACAAAGGAAAAAAATTATAACTTTGACTTTGATATATTTAATATAGGAATATTAATTTTTAAATATCTTGTATTTTTAAAGTAATTATCGAATTATCGCCTTTAAGTAATCTATTTAAATAGAAAATTGAAATGTATAATTAATTTAATGATACAATTTCGAATAGAATTAAAACTCCTCTGGATATATATATATATAACATCTAATCTTGATTTTCTTGATCGGAAACCTTTACTTTTTTTCAAGTTTCTTCCTAATTTTGATTACTATTAATAACTATATTCTGTACACATTGTCAATATCTATCGGATAAAAAAAAACCAACAAAAACAAGCAATTTACCCCTGGTTGATTAATATATATATATATTATATATCTATGAGATATAAACAGAAAAAGAATAAAGGTACAAAAGATTACAAAATTTGTTTTATTACACCTTGTAAGTTATGAAGATTCCAGTGACTTAACTTAAATAAAAATATTTGAAATTAAGAATTTGTCTTTATCTATTTGATCAAATGATTGACACTATTATTAATTAATATGCATTTATGTAATTAATTGAAATTCATACTATGTGATTATAGAAGTAATGAATGATTTGGCGAGAGTTTCTCGAAATAAAGAACAAATCAATTGACAATCTTTTCAGTCGTTTTTTAGGAATAATATGATTGTAACATATTGTATATTTCCAAGATATTTGATAATAATACATTTATTCATATGTATAATATGGTAAGGTCTGTTTACATGTCACGACATTTTTAAAGGTGCTTCAAGCTTTTTTTCAAATTATAAAACTTAATGATTGACAAAGTTTTTAGAATAGGTGTATTATTACTCATTTTAAAAATATTCTGAAAAATTTTCAATATAAAAAATTTTAACAAAGACAAATCAAATAATTTAATAAATAAATCAACCAATAATTTCGTGACTTGTTGGAAAAAAATCAATTTTGAATTAAAAAACGGTTTTTTCATTTATTAAAACGTCTTTTTAAATCAAAGAGAACAATAAAAAAAACTTTAATTTAAGAATCTCATCTTCTTCGAAACGATTTCATTTGATATTCATCTCCATTCCCTCTCGATTCACTGTCTTTTCTCATTTGACTATCCCCTATGCCTCTCTCTCTCTCTCTCTCTTCTTCATATTTCTTTCTCCTCATATCTCTCTCTCTCATCTGATCTTTTGATTTCTGTGATTAAATATATTGTAATGCAATGAATCTGTCATGAATTGTTCTGCAATGTGTGTATTCTATTTAAATTCACCTTCAAGTTAAATATAAATTAAAGTATTTACAATCTTGATAATGATGCAATTGTAACACTAAAAAGACCAATACATATTTCACTGATTCCAATATATACTCTCTTGCCACCTCTTAACATTATTTATAAATAAAAGAAGATATTTAAAATTAAATGTAAACAATAATATCAACCTTTAATTTAAATCGTTTTTTTTTTAATTTTCTTATTTAAATTGTGGACTAGATTATTAATGTCATTATTCAAAAGTTATAATTTGTGTTGATATTGAAAAAAAGGATTATATTAGCTTGAGGTGAAATTAGATATATATGAGTACATTAAAAATGCATTATAATAAAAAGTGAAACCATGTAATTTAAATTTTAAAATTGACTATATAAAGAGAATAATAATAATAGTAATATTGCAATGATGATCGCTTTGTCATATTCAATCTTTTAGAACTAATAATATTTAATATTTTCTTAGATTTTCCAAGCCATCTCTGGTATATCTATTTATTTCATGAAGTTAAGATTATCGTTATGATATAATGAGCAATATTAAATATTATATTCATTAACATGACCAAATCCTTTTTACATTCACCGCACAATTGGTAAAATATCCATTGAACAATTAATTTTATTTAATTTTCATATTTATAATAAATTATTGACTTTTTTAATCGATATGTAACCTTCATTGTAAAAATCTATAATATATTTTATAAAAATAATGATCATATTATTTAAGTGAACTACTGGGAGATTTTGAAAAATATTAAATTTATTTATAAAATTAATGGAAGACTTTAAATAATTATTTTTATAATTATTTTATAAAAAAATTTCTCGACCGACATCCAAATTTTGATGAAATGATGCTTTTGATAAAGTGATGAATATTATATATTATATTAATTAAATTGTTAAATATACTTTTCAAACTTTTATTTGCACTATGAGGAAATATATTTTCAAGAGAGAAGAATTTTTTTTTGATTCAACTGTTTACTTATTAATTAAAGTAAAAAATATGTATTTAATCTTTTATTTACCCAAAACTTGTCGGTTTTTAAATTGCATCCACTTTATTTGCTAATAGGAAAAATTAAATTAATAACATTTAGAAATACCGAAAGGACAGTAGACTTATCTACTTAATAAACAACAAACAAGCTAAATTATAGAGATTATTCTATATCAGGGGTTCTCAAACTTTTTCTTCCATAGACCCCCTGTAGGAATTTTATTTATTTCATAGACCCCCTACCTAAGGAATAAATATATACATCTAATATATATATACATGTAATTGTGTGTGTGCAAAATCTACCACAGACGACTCATTATAAAACACATAGTAATAGGAAAATGAGGGGAAATTGTATAGAAGAAAGAAACTAAAATATCAATAATTATATCTATATTTTTAATGATTAAATTTAAGACATAATAATTTACAAAATAATAATGTTAGTGTGATGGATGGACTTGACGTTTTTGTGCGATTTCTTTTATGTTTGGCCTAAAATTACTATAAGTTTTATTCTTATAAATCTCCCCTTTTAATTTATTTTTTACTAAAGAGACATCCATAGACCCCCAATAGACCCCCCATGAAGTCCTATAGACCCCCGAGGGTCCACATGGACCCCTTTGAGAATAGCTGTTCTATATGATAAGTTAAATTTAAGATCATGTTCAAATATATTTTTAAACAATTATACATCTGAGTACAATTTAAAAATTGAGCGAAATGAATCTAAAACAACATATTTAAAAAATTTAAAATATTTTAATTGTTAATTTAATAAAAAATTATTAAGAATATTTTTTATAGTTAAAATTATTTTATACTTTTTATACGAGGATGGGGTGAAAAGTTTTCGGCCTGACCAAGAAAAACGATGTTTTTAAATTTTTCTTTTTATACATTTGTTCTAATTAATTTAATTAAATCAAATTTAATTTAAGTCTCATCAACAGTTATGAATCGACGCAAAAATTCGTTTGGATTAAGCCTACAGCGCCAAATTGTCGGTAGAATTGGTTTTTCCAAGCAGTTTTTGGTCTAACGTTAGCAAACGCGGCTTTCCATATTCAAATGTTTGTGCAAATTATTTCGCACACGTTCAGCTGTCATGATACAGGTCTCAGCTATCTTGAATGTTGCAAAATAAAGCAAATAACAAATTTAAAAACATCGTTTTACTTGGTCAGGCTGGAAACTTTTCACCCCACCCTCGTACATACCACTGGATTAAAGATTGAATAATTTAGTTTTAATTACAATTGGAAATAAAATTAATTTTTACATATTTAATATTTATTAATTTTTTTAATAAATAAGATAAAATCTTATTCCGAGAAACAATCTAATTTAAACAATTTAAAAAATTTTACACAAATCTTAAGAAATAATGCAAACCAAATAACAGATTTCAACTAGAAGTAGGTGGGTATATTTTATAAAAAACTATTGGTATCCTGATTAGTGCTTTGACCGAAACTTTGGTGTTGATAGTTCCGAGTAAGAGTTCTGTGATTTATTGCTTTTTATAATACAACTATCTAATCAGTATCTCATAATTATATTTGAAATAATAAATTCAGCAAAAAATATTTTTTTTATTTTCCATAAATTATTAATTTATTTCAAAAGGTAAATAAATATATTTATATAAAAATTAAAATTAAATAAAATGTGTAATTACACATCATTCCATTAAAATTCATTCCTGTTCATAGATAAAATTGAAGTGAAGCGATGAATCTTACACAAGAGGATGCTGTTTTTAAAAATTTTGTTTTAACTAAAATTTCTTCATACAACTCTGGCTAAAAATCAACTACTTAACAAAATTTATTATTTTCTTTAAAAAAAATATTTAATTTTCTTTAATATAAATATTATTGAATAAAAAAAACTTAATAATATTTTGTATATGAGTATTTTCACGGCGCCCATTTCCCATTTCAAGTCATATAATCATAATGTTAATCATTATGAAATATTATTTTTCTGGTTAGTTGTAAGTAGTAGTAGTAGATTAAGTGAATATTAAAAAAAAAAAATTTGCAAAATCTTTAAATTATAAATATTAATATAAACAAAAGAATAAATTCCATATCATAAAGCAGAGCTTTCCAGCAATTATGAGCCAAAGAATGATGAGGACACCAGGGAATGGCGGAGACATTGCATGCGGAGAAATTGCATGACCTCAATGCATCAGCAGAAATAGTTTGGATTATTAAAGCGAGAAGGCTGCGATAGGGGGGGCACATGGCTAGAATGGGAGAGAAAAAAGATATTGGTGGGGAGACCGATTGGAAAACGTCCGCTTGGAAAACCAAGGACGCGTGGAAGGGACGTAAGAGAGATGGAACAGAGGCTTAGGATAGGGACACTTGGAGAAATGTGGGTGTTGCGGCCAAGAACTGTTAAATATAACATATACAATAATAATATATATAATTAATTTACTGATTAAATTAAAATATATTTTAAATAAATACACAAAAAGAAATGAATGTTTTATATTATAACTGATTGAAACAAAATGGATGAAAACCTTTTACTACTTTCAACCAAATACTATGTACCACTCGGGGGTAAAGGGGGCGGGTGTGAATAGCACCGAAGGCGCTCTGAGCAGCTAGTTATTTAATAAAAAACAAAAAAGTAATATTTTATTTCCCTTTCGTTATAACCAAATGAGATTATACATTGTTACAAAAAGTTTTTTAATACAATGTAAACAATATTTATAATTGAATAGTCATGTTATCATTGGTAATAAATATTTTTATTGTTTGCATATATAAAATACAATAGAACCAATCCTGGATTTTACGATTGTTCAATGTTTTAAGATACTTAATCGATATGGATACCCTCTGATAAGAGATGGATTCCTTCTTATAAGATTTAAGTTTAAGATTACTAAAATAGGTTCAATTGTAATATGAACCGTGGAAAGCTAAAGGGATACGTAAGGCATTTATGAACTCTTGAATATAACTGAATAAAATAAGGGATTTTAAACTTAGAAACAATAATCTCAAATAGACATAAGATATACTTCTTGAAAACAAACAATCTCAAGATATATAAATTTACATATGTTACTTTGTATATAACTATGTTATATATTTAGATAAATAAAGAAGAGGGATGGATAATCAGTTAAAATATGTCTCTTTCTCTCTCCCTCTATTAAGTAAATGTTTGTTTGGCACGAATTGAAAATGAATCAGATCGCATAATCGGATTTATTCACACGTGATAATCAAAGTGAGATCAATTGATTCCGGATATCATTGAAAAGGAAAAATATTATAATCGTTTACAAAATGAAATAGTTAAAAAATAAAAAAAATAAAATAAAATAGTTAAATATAGAATATGATTTAATGATATAGAAATATTTCACAGAAAATGAAAGTTTTATTTTACATTTATCGTTAAATGCGTATACTTACTCTTATAAATTATATTATTATATATATTGTATATTCCTTAACTTTTAGTGGTTTTAAGCACTAAATGTACTATCACTAGACCAGAGGCGTACTTAGAGTAATTGGCGCCCATGACATACACCCATCTTGCGTCCTCTTGGGCGTTAGTTATGATGTTTTTTTTGGGAACAAGATATTTATTCTCGTTATACCATTATTTTCCCTACGTAGTTTTTTAATATTCATATTTATATATATAAAAATATTTTTACGTTAGGTGCTTCACGCACCCTTCAGTTGGTATCCAACTCATATCATGCCTTCCATACCCTACTGAACTAGACAAAATTTGTCACGATTTATCTGAGAAAACTGGTAGGTTAGAGTTCAATTTCATAACCTTATATTTAATTAAATAAATAGAGTATTCTAATTATACAATTCATTCTTATTCTATTGATACTTTATAAATTCTTTTAAGTTTGAAAGGGTTATCTAGTTTATAGTTTTATCCTTCTGTTCCCTAGAGTATCAATTTGAATGTTAAGAAATTATACAAGAATAAAACATCAAATTGACGACCATACACAAATGATTGACATCATCATAAAATAAGCTGGAGTGTCTCCACTTGACTATCTCGCAATTTGAATTGGAATAAATAACATAATATATTATATTTAAATTAAATTTAATTAATTATAAATTATAAATTAAAATTAATAAATAATATTTATTAAACCAACGCGTGTTTGGCTCTTTGTGTCACGTGTTGGCGCGTGAAATTTGCAGTGTTTAAAAAATTAATTCTGGTACTTTCAGTGATTCAATCAAGCTGAAATTCTATATATAGCAGTTTTATACAATTATTAATCATGTGAAAAATTATCAAACATATATCTTTATTTTTACGGTCACTTTAGAAGAAAACAAATCAAAACGTTGTAGGTAAAGACCCTCTTCCGGTTGAGCTACATTTCTCAAAAGTTGATAGAAAACTACGAATTTTGAATAATGCCGATGTACCAAATTTCATGATTCTAACTCAAACCGTTTTTGCGTAATCTTGTCTACATACATACACACACACACACACACACACACACACACACACACACACACACACACACACAGACATTTTTCTCAATCTTAGTGAAAATGATTCAGGAACCTTCAAAACTTCTTACGAGATAGTAATTAATTGTAGTAATTATTTAATAAAATGTAAAACTTCAACTAAATAAATTTAATAGATAAGTAAGTATATATGAAATGCAGCTTGTTATTTTCATTATTTAATTGAATAATGGCATTTTCGATAAATAAACAAATATTAATTAAGTATTGTAGTTGCAAAACAAGAGAATTTGCTTAAGAAGTTACTTGTTATTTGAGAAAATAAATAGACAAGAGTAGAAAATTAAATACATCACCCATTAACAATTAAAATGTGGCAAATGAAATGAAGTATTTTGTATTTTCATTGCGTTTTAGAAATAAGCCAGAAGTTAAAAAGGTATACTTAATATTTTTTATGAACTTTAAGTTCACCTGAGCCATCAATTATTTTTATTTTCTCATAACCAACATTTTTAACAAAATAAATTTAAAATAGACTTACCTTGGCCTTCAATTCTATTTCCTATTTACATGAATTTAATTTTATTATGTTATTTTATTTTTATTTAAATTTTGAATCGAGTTTATGAGTATATTCTCTTAAATATGGTCACATTTTATTTTCTTAAGTTAAAGGTTTTACAACGTAAATAATGAAAACCTGAAGAAAGAATTTTTTAATTATTTTTTAATTATTATTTCATTAAAAAGACACAAGCACTAATTAAACACAATCACTCACTCCTAATAAGTAGTAGCTGTCTGAACATAAATTATTCAATTGAAAATTTTGCAATTAGGCTCTCTACAATATTTTGATCAAAATATTATTAATAATACATTTATATTTAAAAATTAATTATCATATCTTTAAATCATGAATGAAACAGTTTGTAATTTTGTGATTTTTTTATTTGGTTTAACTACTCGCGCGATTATTGGGCAAATATATATATGCTCAGGTTTTAAAATTTGATATCCAAGACTTTTTATAATTGTTTGATGAAAGTTCTTTATACAGGCAAAAATACGTGTATATATAGGTGTATATTATCTAATGTGAATTTTTAAATAAAAAATTTGCAATTATTTTTTTTTCAAATATAATGAAAATGTGTCTTACAGTAGATAGTGTATTTTGCATTAATTATCAAGAAACATGTATTTTTATTTATGATTTTTTTTTTATTTGATTAATTATAATTTTAATATTATTTCAAGTTCAAATTCGAATATTATTCATTTTATCAAATAAGTTATTTTCCTTTGAAAAACTATTGAATTTTTTAATTTTTTCAACGCAATATAAAAATCACTTTTTTTATTGAGATTTTATATTTACATACAAAATGAAAAATGTCATTGGTAAGTAACTTGATTAACTCTAGGTATATATTATAATTTAAATATATAAATAATTAAACTGAATATAACATTAATTCATAGTCACAAAAATTTAATGCAACCATTAATTTTATTAGTCCATACATATGAATATACTTATATCATAATAATTATGCGGTTTATTATGTATACACCTATATGGTATGTATAGGTTAATAAATATTAAACAATAAAATACACATTTTAAATATTTATATAATATATATGTTTATATTTTGTGTAGTTAATAGATGCGTAAACAAGAAAATATAAAACGATTAAAAAGTAATAATAATAATAAAGTAGTTTATACATTACTTTGATCTGTAATCTGTATATATGTATCTGAATTTAATGTTAATTGTTGGAACCTGAATTGAAGGGGTCATTATTTTTCTATTTTTAAATAATTATTTAATAAAATATAATTATTCAATTCGAAGAAAACAAGAAATATGATTATTCAAAGGTCAGGAGGATTTTATAAATAAACATTGAAAAGAATACTCTTATGAACAATTTTTTTTAACCAGAGTAAATTTTATTTTTATAAATCCATTATTTACTAATAAATCGTATAGTGCCTGGTTAAAAGAAGATGATTCTTTCGTGAATATTAAATTTTTATTTTATATCAAAATAAAATAAATGCTATTAAAAAATTTTTTCATAATGTTAAATTGTTTATTTAAACTTAAAGTACAGAAATACTAGATATTTTATTTATAATGTAAATTAACAGATTTTTAAATATAAATAAGTTGACCTGCGGCCAGGTCTGAACCGACCGACAGTTTGAAATAAATTAATTTCCAGCTACAGAAATAATTTCAAATAATTTTAATATATCTATTAATGTAATAAAAAACAGATAGGCATATAACATAAATATTTTTAATTTTACTTTATTCATAATACCAGGCTGTGACGTCGTGAATGGCTGGATGACGTCATATAATTTTAAATTAAGAAAAAAACTAATAAAGATGATTTTTCTCGAAGATAAAATCAATACAAAGTAAATGATTCGTGATAATATGTAAAAAATCTCCTCATGTGAAATTTGGTGTGATAACCCTTTCCTTCCTATCGTCGATCGCTAATACTACCACTTCCGGTTTCCGGATTTGCACCAAAAGTTGATCAATTCATCCCACTGATGCATTAAGTAAATATACCAAATTTCATCAAAATCGGTTGAGCCGTTCAGGCTGTACACATCTATACGGACGGACAGACGGACAGACGGACAGACGGACAGACGGACGGACAGACATCATGCTAAAAATACTTTTTTCTGTTAAGAAAATGCATGATTCGTGGAGATATGTAAAAATCTCCACATGTGAAATTTGGTGTGAAAACAATACCTCCCTTACTATCGTCGGTCGGTAAAAATGTGTTGATAGGAGGTTGTATTGGCATTCTCTTCTAATATTAGTGGTTCCCAAACTTATTTGGCCCCTTTCCTTAAAGAAATTTACTCAGAGCCCACTAAAAATTATTATTATTTTTTTTAATTTTAAAAACAATTAAATAGAAAGATAAATATGACTGGGTTCTTTTGGTTGAAATCATTGGGGTTAGAAAATTAGGAAATTAAAAAAAAATTGAATATGCCTACAACTTATTTACTTATAGATTTTTTAAAATAAAATAATATAATTTAAAAAATATTTTTTTCCTAACATATAATAAAAATATTTTCTTATTAAAGTAATTATAATTATTTCAATAAATTTATATAATTTTCTACTCACACAGATAATATAGTGTTAATATGCAAAAAATAACTTTCAATTCAAATTAAATTCAATTTGATATTTTAGTTAATAAAATATTGTTGATATTATAAATATGACTGGATTATAATTAAAAAATTAGACAAACCTGTTTAAAAACGTTATCAAATAAATTCTCTTAACACCTTGAATGATTCTTGACATATTTGGAACTTTTCCAATTGGTTTCGACCAATTGTTATATCCGTTTCCTGAATTCTCTTCCCATTTATTAATATTCTATATTCATATATGAATAAATTATATTTTCTAAAATAATTATATTTACTTGTTTTTATTAGAAATAACATTAATTAAAGAAAATAATTGCTAGAGAAAATAATCTATTAACTACTTAAATAAATAATAAATTATTATTTGAAATAATATAATGAAATAATACAAATTTCAAATAATTTATATATTTATCTTTGAAAATAAATGTAACGCCATAAGGAAGAGATGTCATAGAACATTCTCTGACAGAATTATGTTAGGCAAACATTTCATTTTATTCTATAATCAAATGAATTGTGATAGCGTTACTTTCATGGTAAATATTCTTATGGCGTTTTAAAGTGTTGATAATCCATATTAAAATTTAATATTCCATTCGTGGAAGTATAAACAACATATTTATTATTTTGGTTAAACATTTCGTACCAAAACAGCATTTGTGGTCTTTTTGCTTTAATCAAAAGTTGTAGAAAGGTGTCGTTTTCATCAAAAGACTTATTTTCAATAGGCAACAATTTAATAAACTTAAAGCATTCAAAAGCTTTAAGAATTCAAAAGTGAACCGAAAGAATTTTCACCTGAAGAATTGGAATCATATTACATTTAGTGCTGAACATAATAAAAGACAATGGATAGCTTAGAATGATGTTTTAAATGATACCAGCCAAAAAACATTAGTTGAATTTTATACGTGGTAATGCTCGATCACATATCTCAAAAGTAAGATAATATTTTGGAAGCACCTAAAATGCTAAATACTATAGCATATTCACTATTCGCCAGATGGTGCTCCATCAGATTATTAGTCGTTCCGGTATGTATATCTTCAAGCACTTCAGGAACCACTAAGTAATCGATGAATGGGCCGCATCAAAAGAAAAAAAAATTGTTTCAAATAGCTAACGATGGAAAATTTTTTGATTCAAATAATATTTAGCATTCCTTAAAAAAAATGTATATTTTCAAACAAAATCCAAAAAAAACTAAGTAATATACTCCATTTAAATATATATATAAAGATGTACAAGAGTTAATGAATTGTCAATTTTGTTATAAAACTCTATCTGACCGAAATATTAAACTAATATATAACTCAGGACTGTTTATAATCATATTTGAATATTCATAGGTTGGGTTATCTGAATTTTTTTCTCCTGGATTATGGAAATGACAATTTACTAGAATTAAAATTTAAGACTTAATTTGTATTGTCTCTCAGGATCGAAAGTATAATAAAAATAATTTAATTTATGGTAACAAATAATAATACAACTTATACAAATAATATAATCGATTTTTTTCAAACCAAATAATATTTACTAGATAGTGTATTTCTGATTTTAGGTTGCCCAATTTAATTAAAAATGCATATTTAAAATTACATTCGCAATATAGTAAAGGTAAAACCGAGGGATATGACGCACAATTTGGGTTTTTGCCAAATCTCAAACGCTAATACCTATTGTGACATGATTATTGGTGTTAATGGTACCTATTAGCTATTCATAGCAAAAATTTCAGTTTTATTCTTAAAAAAAGAACTACTAAAATTTATAAAAATAAAAAGTCAACTTTTCGTCATTATCTCTAATAGGGGTGGAGAAAAATAAAATAAAATATAAAATTTTTAATTAGGTTAGTTTTGAGGATTAAAATAGAACATAACTTAAATAATACAAATAAATAATAAATAAATAATTAGAATGGTTAGAAATATATTTAGACAAGTCTAAGACTATGAATATTTCCCACATCTTACTAAATTATTTGAGGGGATTCAATTTTTCAATGTTTAATCCTTGCACACACAATGCGTCATATCACTCCTTCCTCACAATTTTAAATAAACTTGCAAATAGTAAACAATGAATATATGAATAAATAAGTCTTGATATTAAATTTATTGAATCTGCAAAAACGCGTAGAATACACTAAACTTACAAAACGGCAAAAGAAAACAAATTATGAGACTTTGAAATAAATATGATGATATGTCGCATGTGTTGATCTTGAAGATGACGGACTAAACAAATCCTCCTTACACGATTGTTCGCTTATAACTAAGGTAGACGCGCTTCAACTGGTCGAGTAGGTGCCTAGAATCGTTCCCCAATTCCTTTTCCAGACCAAAAGGGTTAGTTTTCGAGATATAGAAAATGCGTCATATTCTTCGGTTTTACTTATATATAATTTATAAGTCAGTGAAATTTAAATTTTATTAACATATATATTTATTTTGAACGAATGATTTCACTGAAAAATAAGTAAATTAAATAAATTGTTTTTAAAACGAATTTGAATAAAAAATGAATCTTGTCATTTTCCTTATTGAGATCTGCAACTATCCAAGTAGGATTTCCACCTCCTTCCCCCTTCATATTCTCTTAATTTCATATTTGTCAGACAATTAACCTCAATATTAATTAATATTCCAAATTTATAAAATAAATTCTTATCAGAAATAGATATATATATAATATATTTTAAATATATCATTTCCAAATATTTAAATATTAATATTTCAATTAATTTCCTAATTAAACCGGTTCTGTATATACAGAATTATATTTTATTTAAATATATCATATGAAAGCGTAAACCAGAGAGAATCTAATCTTAATATTCCATTCAGTCTTGTAATATGCTAACCAATACTTAAACATAAACCAACTACATATTGAAACAATACATGTTATAGTATATATACGGTTTTAAACTCAACAATGCACTTTGAATCGTTAGAAATGGAAAGGCTGGACCTCTATGTATAAATAATAATCTAATTCGAGAACATCAGACTACTTTCATTTATCAAAAAGAAAATTTAAATAATCTTTCATTTCCATAAATTTTAAACAAAATTATTAAGAATATACTTTGTTTAAATTTCAACAGAACAAAAAAAATCACTCGACGAAACCAACATTTTCTGTTATTCAATTTTAATTAAAATTATTATTGTATTGTTCTAAGAGGTAATTAATTTAAATTTAAAATGTCACCTTTGTAGTTTTAATAGACTTTGCTTTAGAGACACACAGTAGTAAAATTTTCTTATATTTCAATTCTAAGAGAAATTTTATAAAAAAACTTATTTAACAAGTGTTTTGAAGTAATTTGTATGGCCTCTTTAAGCATTTAAATAATAAATCAGACAATTAATGAATTTCTCACTAAAATGCCACTTTCAATTTCTTCTCTTCCTTGATTATGTATTACTACCCTTTACAATATCAAATTAAAAAACTTTTCTAGAATCTAAATTATTAGATAAGAATAAATCGTTTCTTAAAATCAAATTATAATTTATTAATATCTATATTATTAAAAAAAAATAAGAAAAGAGAGTTTCACTCATTTCATTTTATTTATAATTGGGATATCTTTAATAATAAATTCACTTTTTTACCTCCAATTATTTTTTCAGTAACAATATTAGTAGCAAAATATCAAAAGAGGTTGATTATGTATGTATATAACAATATAAAAGAGTAATTACAAAATATTTTACGGTTTGATCATCTATAATAATTGAAGGAGAAAATTAAAATACATGTTGTCCCCTTTTCTTTGATAAATTGATTTCCATCAGGAAGAGATTTTTAAAAATATATTACATTTATATGTTGAAAATTGAAATTGTCTGATAATATTAAATTAAAAGAAATCTTAATTTAAATGTCGACCCAATTGACAGTGATATAACCTTTTCATTCTTTATTAGTAATCACAATAGAATAGATCCCACATATATATTTTAATTGTTTCTTTTTGTGCAAATTTTAAATGAAAATTACTCGTAGTCAAATTACGAATTTCAATTCATCTTAAATAAATCTTTAATGTAAATACAAAACTTAGCATATATCTTAACTTAATAAAGAATTCTATAAAATCTGTTCGCGCTTTAAAATTAAGTTTTATTCTCTTAGATGGCTTATTCTCAAGTAGACAAATGGTGTTTATTTAATTTAATTATTTATCCTAGAATAAATACATACATATTAAATTTTAAATGATTTATCTATCGAATTAATTAATAAGTATAACTCAATTTGAATAATATTGTAAATTATATAATTATATTTCCTAATTGGGTTTTTGATTATGTTATTGTTTAAAAAAAAATTATTTAAATATATTTTATTATATAGTTTTAATTTTTCTGATATAGTCTCTAAGAAATAAATATAACAAAGGGATTAGTTCGCTTAGGATAACCAAGAAAATTATTTCTCTTTAGTATTTCTGTCATTTTCTTCTTTTAGTCAAGTTTCTCAATTAAACTTTAATGAAAGATAACTACAATTTTTTAAGTTAATTGATTTTGAATATATTCGGTTGATTTAAATTCGACATGATTATCTTTTTATTGAAAAGCTACCGAGCGTTCAACGATGCGTTTGGCACGGAAACGACTTGAATCTAATAAAAGGATTTTATTATACTGTAAATTATAAGAATTTTTATTTTTGTTTTTATTCTTATTAAAAAAATATTATCTAAGTATTAAAGATTGAGATAAACTGATTTTTTCAATAATTTAAGTTTTTTCCTAGAAAATTTTTTTAAACCAAAATTTAAAAAATAAAAATATATAGGTAATATGTGTACATATAAATTCATTATAATTCATTATAATTTATAATTATTATAATTTTATTATAATTTTATAAATAATATCAATACCCGAGGACAAGATTCAAAAGAATATGGTGAAATATTTTTATACTAAGAAAAATTAAATTTACTTGATTTTAATTTATATTAAAAAAATATTCCTTTTTATCAGAAATTTGTAGTGAGAATCAAGCAATAATTTATTTTTTTTCCTAAAGCATTGTAATCATTATGTTGAATTTATATAAAATAAAAATACTATTTATTCATAAAATTAAAAATAAAGATTATATATATATATTTATAGCCCTTTATATATTTTTTATTTTATGTTATTTACTTTATTTAATGGTTCATATAATTAGAATATTTACATTTTAATTGATTGTATATACCAGGGCTTCTTAAACTTTTTTATATAGCGACCCCCTTCAAGCTTAGGAAATTTTAAACGACCCCTTCAAGCTTAGGAAATTTTAAACGACCCCCTCCTCCATATAATGAAATATATATTAATCGTAGATGTAGATGTAATATCGTACTATTTTATTTGTATTTATATTTGTACGTAGTGCGTATACTAATTTTAAAATTTTATTTATAATGAATCAAAAGTATCAGATCTTTGCGACCCCCTTTCAGTAGTCTCGCGACCCCCCTGGGGGTCGCGACCCACAGTTTAAGAAGCCCTGGTATATACTTTAAAATTTTATAATTTTTTTTGTAAGTGTGAGAGGAAATAGAAAAGAAAATTAACAAACAATTGATAGAACTTAGGAACGTGAATAACTTATTAATAATTAATAAATAAATGATAACTAGAATAAATAATAAAATTTCCCTCGACTGGGCTAAGATCCCAGTAATTATAAAATTATATCAATACAATAACTCGCCGAAGTCCTTGATAGCATGATTCTCCATCCAATAACATAACAATGGAATAAAAATAATTAGTTGATTATTAAGAAAGAAAAAAATCAACACCCTGATCTCTTTTTTATTTTAACTTATTCAATCCAAGACTCAATTCAAGTAGAAGATATCTAATAATATTTATTTTCATTGAATTGAACCAATCGTGATTTAAAAACAAAAAAAAAAACACTTCTAAATTTTGAAATTTGTAATTTAAAGTTTGCAAGAATCTGTGGATTAAATAAAGTAATTAAGGTTTTAAGAAACCGATTGAACAAAATAAATATAAAGCTATATAGGCAGAGGGAACAAATGTAAAAAATCTTAGTTTATTAAAAACAAGCTTATGTTTAGAAAAAATGAGTATTTAAATAATAAAAAATCCAAACTATTCTAGTTAGTGTTTTTATCTTATGGCAGTATTGATAGATTGGATGAAGGAAATGCCCCTGGAGATAGGCAACCAGTTTTGCGAGAACTATGGTAAATTCTCCAAATCTACTCGATTCGTTTAAGTTTCACTTAACTTTATTGACAATTAATAAGATATAAATATAGCTTTATTATTATTTCAGTTTAATCAATCAAACAAAACTATACTAGAATACATAGTTTCTACAAACATTAAGCAATTCTAGAGATAGTAAACCCTTATTTCTATTTTAATATTAATTAATAAATAGAGAGCATCAATGCAAACTGGTAAGGGCATTTCCATCAAGAGACAAATGCCCAGTAATTATTTTATGAGAATTTGATTACTTGTAGTTTCACTCCCCCATCAATAAAATTTAATCCATTTTCCATTGGAAATATTTCTGTCAAAAGATATTTAACACTAAATGTAACTTAAATGGTCTCAAAACCGATACTAAGAATTTAAACTATTTTTTATAAAAAAAATATTTAATTAGAATGAATTGATCACAAACGTACAATCATTTAATGAAAGTTTTTTTTTAGATACAATTTATTTATTTATTATTATATATTTTATTATTTAATCAATAATAATGTTTAAAACCCCACATAAATATCTTATTAAAATTAGCTAGTATTAAAAATATTTTAAACTCTTATTATATTATTATGAATTTAGGTGTGACTAAAACTATTTTAAGATATCTGATCATTTTTATAAACATTCAATTTTCCTTTAATTTTAATTTAATTGTCTAGTTAAGTAGTTATGATTATTAATTTATAACATAATTAAAACGTTAAAATTAAATTAACTAAATTTTATACTTCTTTAAGCCAGTACATTTCTTTTAACTAAAGATGATTCAAGATTGAATTTATTAATTCTATATTATATGTTATGTATATGTATTTTATATGTATATCAATGTTTTAATATTTAATGTTGTTATTTATATTCTATTTGTCCTAGGCACGTATTCCATTAATTTGTTTAATACTACATATACTTGTATATAAATAAATAAATAATCCTTTCTACTTCACATTCATCTCTGAACCTATGATTAGGATTAAATGATTATTTTTCTCCACTTTATCTCCCTCTCACTGTTCAAAAGCATCCCTTCATCTCTCGTTTTCATTTATTACTCAATTGAAAATGATCCAATGAACCATTCAAGGTGCTTAATCATACTCGGACACATTTTATTTAATCAAAAATCAAAAATCAATATTGGATATACATATTTAATATCTGTTTTATAAAATACATATATAGAGATGATACGAGCGTGTAAAGCGATTAATTTTAAATATAAACTTTTGTGAGTTTTTGTTGTTTTTTAACATTTTAACTGATAAATATGTATATACATGATTTTAAAATATACAAATATTATATAATATATTATATTATATATACAACAATATATCTATATTAATATATTACATTTAAAAAAAAAAAAAAAAATCCCTCACTAAAAACTACCCAAATGATTCTTAGCCAGTATAAAAGATAAATATGATTTAAAATTTAAATGTAATTTATATTTTCATGACCAGGATAATTTGATCTCTTATACTTTAAACATAATTCTTTCTAACTTTATAATATACCAATATATACGGATATCATACATTTCAACTCTTTGATTATATCTTATAGTTATACTATATATATGAAGTTTAATTCCAGTGAGAATTGCTGGGAAATAAGTTTTTTTTTTACTTAGATCTCTTTTGATATATAAAATACCCATCTATTTCTTTGGACAGTTGTATATCTTCTTTCAATAGAATATTTAATGTGATATTACAATAAAATATATATTTTAAAAGGGCTATAAAAATATTATTTTATACATTAAAGTGTTTTATAGAGGAATAAATGAATTTTCAGAATGCTTAAATTGTATTTTCAAAATATGAATTAAGTTTAATTTAAAAGATTAAGAGTCTTATTATTTTTTGGGTTCCATAATAGGGAATTCCAGAAGGAATATTTAATATTATTATATACATACATATATTTATTATTTTCAATTATATAATATAATTAAAACAAATTATACTATACTAACTTTAATCTACTTGTCATAAAGATGAGATTTACGAAAAAATATTTAATTTTTCCATTATCTATTTAAAAACAAAAGATAATTTGTAGTACCCAAACTAGAAAGGATATATATATGTACCTTTGGATGTGTATAAGAAATGATATGATAATGTCCTAGTATGTGTTGTACAAAAAGGGGTAAGACGAGCTCTGCAAAATTTTGTCATGTATATTTATAAACAATTAATAATATATTTATAAATTTATACACAATTAAGGGTGATCTATACTCATACCCAACACCTCTATCATTCAATGATACGCCCCTGTATCTCTGCAAAATATGGGAGGTATTAGCACCCTGCCATTGTTCCCGAAATATACGAATATTAGATGTTTATGAAGAAGCGGTACTTATCACTAAAAGTATTGCTCCTTATCAAAGAACTACATATCATTAATAATTTGACCTGTGGCCAGGCCCAGAACCGACCGACGGTTTGAAATAAATTAATTTCCAGCTACAGAAACAATTTCAAATAATTTAAATGTATCTATTAATTCAATAAAAAACAGATATGGATATAACAAAAATATTTTTAATTTTATTTTATTTATAATATATAAGTAGGAGCTGGCTGTGATGTCATGAAGGGCTGGGTGACGTCATATAATTTAAAATTAAAAAAAAACTAAGGAGGATAAAACCAATACAAAGTGCATGATTCGTGGAGATATGTAAAAAATCTCCTCATGTGAAATTTGGTGTGAAAATAACCCTTCCCTTCTTATCGTCGATCGCTAATTCTACCAAATATACACCAAAAGTTGATCAATTCATCATACTGATGCATTAAGAAAATATACTAAATTTCATCAAAATTCGTTGAGCCGTTCAAGCTGTACACATCTATACGGACACACAACGGACGGACGGACGGACGGACGAACAGAAATCATGCTAAAAATACTTTTTTCTGTTAACAAAATGCATCATTCGTGGAGATATATAAAAATCTCCACATGTGAAATTTGGTGTGAAAACAATAACTCCCTTACTATCGTCGATCGGTAAAAATGTTTTCAAAGGGAAGCAATTCAAATCTCCATCTTTTAATTCATTTCCATTAGTCTTTGGATTCTTTCTTTAATGCATATTTAATGAGTTATGTTTATAAACAAGAACTTTGTTGTATTTTGTTGTCTTTTCTCTCTGTCTCTTTAAGGTCCATTGCCCTAAGAACGTGCTTTACCCATGATACGTGGCGTCATGGCCAAAGAGAATTCGGGGCGGGGTGTATTTTTAATTAACAAAATATATATACAAATTAATGAGTAGGGGTTCAGAAAGATAAATAAACAAGAGTCGAGAAACAAGCTGGATAAGAATGAGAGCCATATTATAATCTTTTTCTCATTGTCACACTTCAAAAATATCGAAATTAATTTTCTTTATTAATTGTTTCTAATTCTTTCTATTTTAGAATATGAAAATGGGATCATTAACCTTTAAAGGTCATCAAAAACTTTTAGAATTATTTATAATTAATTTCTATGGAAACTCGATTTTTATTGTCCAATTATTTTGGTTTGGTTGCCACACGCGATACCTTCCGTATACAAAGAAATATAATAAGAGACAATTTGATATCAGTTTTTTTTTATTAAAAGAACAAGAAAGGATATAAAATTTATAAAGATAAATACACTTTTCAAGTTTTTTAAATGTTTCAAAATTATTTTCATTAGGAAAATATAAATTTCCATAATTATTTCTCATTATTGGTCCATGACGGTGTCTTATATTTCTTTAATCATCTAATAAAATGGTATCTACTAAAACATAAAATGTAATTTTATGTAAGATTATTAACGATTGACTATACAAATTTTAAACCAAAAGGACTGCATTTTTAAACCATTCAGTATTCGCACCCCAGTTTTCAATCATAATTTTCAATAAATTTAAATAAATTATATACAACAATAATGTATTTTGAGTATTTTGGATTAAGTTATTTTTAACTAACTACAAAACAACCAGTTTTGTATATGTTTACTTTTTTTTTAATCACTTAATCAATTCTATTAAATAATATTTTTTTCTTCGATATTCTCCCCCTCCCCTCTCACTCTAGTGTCCTCTCGCCTCCCAGGAGGGCGTGCCCACAGACAGCATTGGTCATAATGAAAAATCGTAATTGTTTTAAATTATAAATTTTTCATTTATTTTTGAAAATGTTTTTTGATAAGTTAGATCAAAAATATATTCGAATAAATGCATCATATTTATTGATTAAGAAGAAATATTCCGAAATAGGAAAATGTTTTATAATTAATTTAATTTTTATAATTAATTAATTTATGAATCTAAATAAATATATATTTAAAGAGAGAAAGAAACAAATTGACATTCTGTCCGAGTTCTACCCCACCTCAGTCCTTATAATCAGATCAGATCCAGAAATGAGCATTACTACAAGGAAGCCTTCATTATTTAATTATTTATTATTTATTTTATGAATTTATAAGTATAATATATAGTTTATTTATAAAGTATACAAAATTAAATGCATTTTAGAGTTCAGTTTTCAATTTTTGTCTATCTTTATTTTATTATTATATCAATCTTCTTTTTTCACTTATTTTTATATTTTTTTCAAAGAGTTATTTACTTACAATATGAATTCTTCATTCTATTCTATTCAATGTGATACAATATTTACCTTAGAAAATAGAATCGATGAGATTTTTTTAAAAAATTGAATCCTTGATGTTTAAAAGATGAGTATACAAAATATATAAAATTAGATACAAATAAAAAAAGCAATAGATATTGAAAAAATATCAAAATAAACTAAGAATAAAAATAATCAATTTAGTGGAAATTAGATTTTCTAATTAATAATAGGCCTATGTTATTAAGGTGGTCACACTTGAATATATATATATTGATAACCGAATGAGCCCGAGCGTTACGGGTTACGGGGCCAGCGAGTGAGTGAATGACGATTGGATATTATATATATAATAATATTATTATAACCATTATTTATTAAAGATATTTATTTATTTTATTAAGTATATTAGCATATTTCTAAAATAATTTATGAATTTAATAATTACTCAACTCCGGGTACTGTGTTATTAAAAAGAAATACATTTAGTCTATTCCTTTTAACATTTTAATGGAGCTTCAAACTAAGTAATTGGGTTAAAATTACTACTCTTTTTTCTTTTTTAAACAGAGAAAAATATTTCGTTCCATCACTCTTAAAATGAAATTGAATGAACATCAATATAATATAAATTTATTTTCATTCAGACATTTATTTTCAACACTTTTTTCTCTTTATTTAGGCTTCTTTTTACCAATTTTGATTTAATTTCAATAATTTATTTTTATATTTAAAAGAACGTTTTAACCTTCATATTATATGTTTATACATTCTTTTTTTTATTTTCGTAAAAAAAATACCAACGAATTATAAAAAAATATATCAACTACGTTTATATATATAATTTTCTTTTTAATGAAAGAACAACATTGATTTCATCAAATCCATTAAAATACTTTTCTTCTAAAAATGTTCATTTTCAATTTGAAATATGATATATATAAATATATATATATATATATATATATATTGCTAACGCATATATTTTTTCCTTTTGACGATTATTTGAAAATGTTTTCCATGGTTTTTTGCAAATGAAACTATTTATTTCCTTTGACATCCATTTGGAAAAATTTTCTTTTCTTTATCCTGGGATAATTTATACTGTCATATAAAATTAAAGAAATACTAATCAAAATTTAAGGTCTTAATGAAAAATAATTCTTTAATTATTGAGTTTAAATAAATATAAATCATCGTTAATTGTTCAGATTAGTTATCCTGTCATGGATTTGAATAAAACTTTTCCAGTGGATTCTTTATTAATTCCAAATAAATTTTCCTTATGCAATATTTCTCGTTCTTTTCTAGTTTTCGAGCTAAATAAGGATTTTTTAAGTTTGACAGATTAGCTGATTATGAACGTCGAAATGTGTGGAACCATTAAGTAATGTTTTATTGACTAATTCACTAATTATTCACTTATTTTCGTTTTTTTTTTTTGGTTCGGTTTGGATTTAGTGAAATTATTTAATTAATTAATTTTTTACTATTTGGAATCCGAACTGACAAAAAAAAAATTCGAAAATTAGTGCAGCTCTCTGATGGTCAAATTAATAAAACATAGTAGCTAAATAGAATATCAATGGATTCATATGCAAATTTTAATAATTTTTACCCCGTAAACTTGAAGCGACCCGGAAATATTGCATAAGGAAAGTTTCTTTGGAACTAACAAAGAATCCTCTGGTAAGTTTTATTCAAATCCATGACATAACAACTAATCTGAACAATTACTAATAATAAAATAACATAATCTGTGTCTAATACTATCATTAAACAATTAGATATCTGATCCGATCAGATTGCCTTAATACATAGAAAGAGGGCTCTGTCCCGTGTGAATTTAACTTTGAAAATATTCAAATTAATAATATTTTTTTTTTTACTTTTCAATTCAAAAACAAACATTTTCATATTTTTTTGTTTTATTCAATTTGTGTAAATTTTCCTATAACTTCATCTTTTCTATTTCTTTTGTTATATTAAATAAATTTATCTTATTAAAATTGCACTAAAAAGAATAAAATAATATAAATATAAAAATTTTTTATAAAATAACTTTTTTCCAATGGACTAAAAAGAATAAAATAATTTTTCTATACGCTTGACAAAGTTTATGAATTGCTTCATATTCAACGAAAAACGTTGGGCGCATTTAGTTCTATGCAATTAACTTCCTTTATAGAGCTATAATTCATATATACTAAGATACATACCACAGTAAAACACTTAATTGCCAAGTAACACTATTTCTTCAAATAATTTATAATCACCCATTTTGGATTTGATTGATAATATGTAAATTTAATAAAAATTCTTTTAAATTTTGATACACTCTTTGATATAAGTATATTACAGTGAAAAATAATAAAAGATTAATTTCTTAGCTCTTAAACTATCAATTTTATTGCATGATAAAAAAAATTGTCAGTTTATGTGTTTAATAAAATTCTTATTATTACAAAAATTCGACTTGATTGTTCATATAAATAAATAATTCTAAATGCGCCCAACGTTTTTCGTTGAATATGAAGCAATTCATCCATAAACTTTGTCAAGCTTATAGAAAAATTATTTTATTCTTTTTAGTCCATTGGAAAAACATTATTTTATAAAAAATTTTTATATTTATATTATTTGATGAATATTTTAAAACTTTCCCTTATCTTTGAAACAATTCGAATATAAGTATTTATTTGTTATTTAGCGTATTTAAACTGCCTATTTTTGTGACTACTCCACTCAGTGATCTTGTTTTTGTGGCAACTAATATCTGATCAAGCCCATATCCAGCTATTTCATTACAATTCCTATACTTTCCCAATTTTACTCAAATTCACCTTTTTTAATGTCTGACTATCGCATCCCAATTGGTTTGCTATTAAACAAACTTGATTATTTTTCTGAACCAACAATTCTATGAATGGTATCATAAATTTATTCTCATCTCCTCATCATGGTTTCACATCGATATAATACAAGGTAAAATTAAAAAATATTTGAATATATTTAAGAAAAAAATTATTTTGACTTTTTTTTCTAATGATTATTTTGATAAATAAAAATTTCCTTTGAAATAAATTTTTATTTTATTAATAACTAATGGCATTGTCTTATAAAAAAATTGAGAGAACATAATATATGCTGATCTAGACGGCACCATTAGACTTATATTATGAAGCGGAGTATAATGACAGGGAGTGGTTGTTGATTCATAAAGAGAAATCGATCTTCTTCTCTGAAGGCACCACAGTCATCATGTCGGAGGGGCTGGATTCCATCCATCAAACACAACCAGATCAACATGCTCTAAATTTTGAATCATACATTCATTTCAATTTGATGGCGAGAATTGTTTGATTTCCAAATGAAAACTTTACATTTTCAGAGCAATTATAATAATAATAATTTGTAATTATAAATAAAGCAACATCTATAATATATATATATATATGTAGGTTTTATGTTCCTATGTGATGATTCTATGTCTACTAATTAGTGATTCAAAATTAGTTTTTAGAATCAAATGAAATTAGAGTTTTTATTGTTTAACTTGGCCGATAGAATTAAACTATGAGATTGTTGTTAGATCATCATTCAATCTTGGTGGATAAAATTAATTCTCATAAGTTCATAAATAACAAACACAGGGTAAGTTTTATCTCTACTGCCAATCCAACCTACCGACAGAGTGATAACGACATATCCGTGTTGTGACAGATGTCAATAATGATTGGTGACCTATTTTTAATATAAACAATCATAGTGAAATATTTAAAAAAAAAATGAATTATATTATGATAATTTTTCCTTTTATTTATATCATATTATTTAATTTACTTTCCAGAAAAATAATTGATTGATTAATTAATAATTTATTTACTTTTACATCCTAAAACTATATTTTCTTTTTTTAATATTATTTTTCTTACTTGGATTTATAATTATTTCTGACTTATTTTTTACAAGTAGAATAAAATTTATATAAAAATTAGAATTTTTTTTATTTAAATTGTTTAACTTTTTAACAAAATAGAAATAATTCAACTTTGGTTTTGTCTTTATTTATTATAAATTTTTCGATTTCATAGCAAATTCTAAATTTAAAGATATTTACAGATAAAATAATATTTGTATTGATATTTCTACTTTAAGATAATTTTTTTCGTTATTAGAGAGCAAAAACTTACCACTTAATATTAAATTTACTGATTTAATGAATACTTTACATCAAAAGATGAATGCGATTCCACTCAAATTCTGTACATCCGCGAAATACGATCAACACTCATTTCTTTAATATTTATATTTATATTATATAAATATAGGATAAAAATTTTAAAATTAATTTAATTATAAAATAGAAAATATTTTAACTTTCTAAAATAAACGTTCATACTTTTTATGCCTATATTACAAAATGAACAGTAAGTATCAATTGGTTCAGAATATATCAGTACTAGGTGCTGAGAGCGCCTTCGGTGGTATTCACACCTAGACGGGGGCCCCGCCCCCTGTACCCCCGAGTGGTACATAGTATTTGGTTGAATGTAGTAAAAGGTTTTAATCAATTTTGTTTCACAATCAGTATATTATTAAAACATAAAACATTCATTTCTTTTTGTGTGATTATTTAAAATGTATTTTAATTTAATCAGTAAATTAATTATATATATTATTATTGTATTAGTTATATCTATCTATCTATCTATGTGGCTCAACTGTACATGAAAGTTCTTGGCCCCAACAACCACATTTCTCCAAGTGTACCTGTCCAGAGCCCCTGTTCCATCTCTCTTACGTCCCTTCCACGCGTCCTTGGTCTTCCAATCGGACGTTTTCCAATCGGTCTCCCCACCAATATCTTTTTTCTCTCCCATTCTAGCCACATGCCCCACCTATCGCAGCCTTCTCGCTTTAAAAATCCAAACTATTTCTGGAGATGCATTGAGGTCATGCAATTTCTCCGCATGCAGTGTCTCCGTCATTCCCTGGTGTCCTCATCATTCTTTGGCTCATAATTGCTGGTAAGAATCCTATTCTCAAATACTCTTAATCTACTCTCATCTCCTAAGGTCAAAGGCCATGCCTCACACCCATATAATACAACAGGCAAAATAATTGTTTTATATGTTTTAATTTTGATTCCCTTTGATAATAATTTTGATGAGATAAGCTCCTTTACTGCATGATAACAGGCGTTTCCCGATTGCAACCTCGATTTAAATTCTTCCCAAATATTATTATCCTTCGTGATTACATTCAATTTTTCTACATATTCAAATTCTACATTTTGTATATTAAGATTTTGTATGTTAATACTGTTCCTCTTTGTTACTAGATATTTTTTCTTATCACTATTAATTTCAAACCCTATCTCTTTTCCTACGTCCATTAATTTTTCCTCGCTATCTGTAATTGCAATTCCCGAATCTCCTATTATATTTAAGTCGTCTGAGTAACCTAATATTTTACATTGGATTTCCGCATCTTACTCTTTTTTTACTAACTTCAAGACAAATTTGAAAATCAAAATTTTAAAAAGTTTATCCGGATCTATTGAGTCATACTAAAGTCTACAAATAATTAGTGAACAGAAATATTGAATTCGAGGTTTTTTTTTCTAATATCTGTCATAATGAAAATATCTTAATTAATGTTGATCGATTTCGCCTGAACCCGCAATGATATTTCTTAATATTTCCTCCGCCTATGGTTCGTAAGTATTGTATATGTTATAATAGAGAAATAGAGTATAATATTTCTTGATCATTCCATTTTGATATTTTATTTTCATTGCTTGATTTTTATTGAATATTTTTAATTATAATGAAATTTGAGAAAATGCAAAGTTAGAGACTTGAGACAATTTATAATAATTAACGATATAAAACTATAGATAAATTAACAATATATACATTCATCAATAGTATTAATTTAAATTAATTGATTTATTTATTTTTTTATTATATTCATGCCAGGCTCTTGAATGAACAAAACGGAGAATTATATAAACTTTAAAAAATTAATTTCTGCTGTTATTGATTAGATATTAATAAAATGTATAGCCTATGTTACTATAGAGGTATATAAGAATATTGTGATGTAATTTCATAGAAATCGGTTCAGGCAATTTAGAGTCTATAAGATCCTTATTTTCCGGACAGACAGACAGACAGACATGGAAAATTCTAAAGTCACTTTTGAATTCTAGAGGTCATGAAACTCGAAGATATGCAAAAATTTTAAATTCTTAGCAATGTACAGACAAAAACCTTTTTTTATTTATATAGATTACTATAAATATATATATCAATATATTTCAATATATATATATATATATATAAAGTTCAGATATTTATCTTTCACAAGTTACAACCCTTTCTTGTTTAGTTTTGGACTCACTTGTTCCAATGTTACAATATTTCAACTTTAGATTACAATGAAACTTTAAACTTTCTGTTAGAATATATAGATATATATATAAAAATGACGTAAACACTTAATATATTATTAAGCAATTTTTCAAAATTAACAAAACTAGTAAAATAAAATGAATGATGTAGTCTATAATGTCAAGTTCCCACATGTGTCCATTACAATTAAGAATAAGTAAGTTATGTTAGTCACGTTCATACTTCCACATGTGAACATTAATTAAGGTTCTTAGCATTTAGCAGGTAAAACACATGGCAAGGCTCATTCAATTGAAAATTGCAAGGGTGCACTTGTTAAATGAAATATTCTTTGTAGGAGAGGGCAGTGTGGTTTATTGTTTGCAGTTGCAGTGACCCTTTTGAGGAGAAATTTCAACATATGCCTGGGAAAGACCACTCTTCATTTCATCCATCACCCCTACCTTTCTCCTTCCCTTATTTCGGTGATATAAAAGAAAATAATACTTTATATAAAAAAAAAACTTTTTTAAAAAACCACGTTTTTAACGCACTAAAAAGAAGAAAATAATTTTTCTGAAACCCCATAGGTACTGACATTACAAACAAGAGATATGATTTGAAGAAAATTTTCTATAACGTAAAACGTGGGGCCATTTTTTACCAGACTTTTTGTAAAAGGGAATATTATTAGTAATCCAACAGAATACTTTTATTAATGTAAATTTTTTTTGGAAAATTAATTCCTTAATATTAAATAAACATCTTCAATTTACACTTTAGAAATTTTATTAACATAAATATTAAATATTTGCTAGAAGTTTTGCAGTAGCAAAATTTAGTTTTAGATTTCTTCAAGTTAAATTTCTTATATTATTTACCATTGTTAGGATGTCATTTTTTATCAGAATTTTTTAAAAGTGAATATTATTAGTAATCTAAAGGTAATCTTTTCATAAATTAAATTTACCTCTTTTAAAAATTTCGATAAGTTATAAGCTTTACTTTTTGAAGCTAATTAAAATATGAATTCATTTATCCTATTAATTTGTACCTAATAACATTTATTTATAAATTTTTATACGATACAGAATATTTTAGCCATAGTTGCGCCCCACGTTTTACGTTATAGAAAATTTTCTTCAAATCATATCTCTTGTTTGTAATGTCAGTACCTATGGGGTTTCAGAAAAATTATTTTCTTCTTTTTAGTGCGTTAAAAACGTGGTTTTTTAAAAAAGTTTTTTTTTTATATAAAGTATTATTTTCTACTTTTTAGTCTTCATATATTTACATTTACTTTATTCTTTTAACGGGTTTTTAACGGTTTTTTTCAAATTTAAATATTTACACTTTTTGTTTTGATTTTCCCATACAAAATTATATTCATTAATTATGCTCTAATTAAACACTTGCAAGCTACGAATGTGTTATTTTATTGTATTGTCATCCAGAATACATAACTCTGAAAAGTTTCAGAGCGATTGGATGACTGGAAGTGGTCGAAATTTCGATTGCAAGATTTGACCCGAACAGATAAATAAACAAACAAACAAACAAGAAAGCAAGCTAAGAAAAACGTGGTAAAATAAAAAAATATTAGACAATTTTTATGAATGATCAAGTGTGAATACCAAAACATTCCAAAAATAGGTATATAAATTTATATAAAGTGATTTAATAATAATTCTAAATTTTTGATAAGATTATAGTTTAATAATTAAAAGAATAATTAAATCTATTATTTTTTATTTTTCTATTATTTATAACAAAAGGATTAACAAGAAATATGACAAAAATTTTAGTATTTTGTTATGAAAGGTTTTTTCTATTATTTTCTTATTTTAAATGAAATGTTAGTTTGTTTTTTTTTTGTGGTTTTATTTTTGCAAAAGATGTATTATTAGTAAATAAAAAGAATCTATATTTAAAAAAAATAATAATGGTTGAATTTGTTGTTATTATTCTAGTTTTTTTTTTGTTTATTATGTAGGAAAGGTACAAAAGGATCTATTCAGGTAGAAGGAAAGAAAGGGTAGGTTGATATTAGATACTAGATACTATCTATATATATATAAATTATATTCATTAATTATGCTCTAATTAAACACTTGCAAGCTACGAATGTGTTATTTTATTGTATTGTCATCCAGAATACATAACTCTGAAAAGTTTCAGAGCGATTGGATGACTGGAAGTGGTCGAAATTTCGATTGCAAGATTTGACGCGAACAGATAAATAAACAAGAAAGCAAGCTAAGAAAAACGTGGTAAAAAGCATGACTAGCAACTAGAGATGTAATGACTAGATGTAAAGTGACGAGAGATATTTTAGACTAGACGGGAGTGTGTCCCTATGTATGATTGAATTTGTATCTTCAAACTCATAATAAATTTCTTACTCTTTCTTAAATAAAATTGCCTTTTATTTCTTTACCGTTTAATTACCCATTAAACCCGTGGGTAAGGTAAAATATATAACTGGCGCACAGTCGGTAGGATTTCGCGAACGTTTATACAATACAAACGGCAACTTTTTAAAGTTTTTATCGCGAACGGTGATTAAATTCCTGCTTCATCTCCTGAGCAATCGACGGAGTCTGAACATCGTCTTCAGCAACCAAGAAGCAGCAGCCACTACAAACCTACGAGCTACCACGACTACACGACACCGAGGAAAGCGACGTCCATTGCCTTAACGAGGAACGGTACGAGCAAATCATCCCGGGTCATCTACAAATACTAGGATAATACTTATCCGAAGGGCGCAGTCAACAAGAAAGAAGAAAGAAAAATCGTGAGCTATACAAACAGTCATACCCTAAATTTAACATAAAAATATAATAAATACATTTTAAAATAAAATACCTTAACAATTAAATAAATTTTCTAACATAAAAAAAAAATATATAATAAATAAATTTTAAAATAAATAATTTAACAATTATATAAATTTTCTAACATAAAAAAAAATATAATAAATAAATTTTAAAATAAATAATTTAACAATTATATAAATTTTCTAACATAAATTAAAATAAATAAAATTTTATGAAAAATAAATAAATAAATTAATTAAAATAAAAAAATAAAATAATAAAATGAATTAAAATTAATAATAATAAAATAATAATAATTAAAATAAAATAATAATCAAAATAAAAAAAATAATAATCAAAATAAAAAAAATTAATAATCAAAATAAAATAAAATAATCGAAATAAAATAATAATAATCAAAATAAAATAATAATAATCAACGTAAAATAATAATAATAAAATTAAATAATACAATAAATAAAGTAATTGAAAAATGAAATTAATGATGAAAATGAATACAGATCATTTGTTACAATGTATTCCTATCTTTAAGGGCGAGTCAAACGTACTCCAAAGATTTATTAATACGGTTGATAAAATATATAGTACATTTCCTTATGACCAGCACGAATTTTTCCTCAGGTACGTTAGAGACCAAATTCAGGGCAGTGCCAATGAAATGCTGACCCACGTAAGTCTAACCACCTGGGAGAATTTGAGAAGGGATCTTAGGGACATATTTCGCGAAACAAAAAGCGAGAGTAATCTCTACGATTCAAATTACAATAGACAATTCATTCCCAGAAATCGCTCTCATTCTAATAATTATCAAAATTACCACCCCCCTCCCCGCTACCACAGTTCGGCGGATTATAAAAAACAAAAAACTAATGATTGGCTAAATGAACCAGATATGATTAAAAAATTTGCCTCTTTTGAAAATAAATCAACAATATTAAATTCAAACAATTATAAGAAAAATAAAATTGATAATGGACAATTCCTTGACCAGAACAAATTAAATTTTGAATATAATATTGAAGTTAAAAAAAGAACCAAGTGATATTAATGAAAAAAATACAATAAACAATCATAAATTATCTTCAATTGATATAACTTTACCAATGAATAAATTAATACAAGAAAAATCAATTTTAAAATCATTACATTCTTCTAATTTATTACCAAAAAATAGAATATCAGAAAATATTTTGCCCTCTAAACATATTAATGATAAAAATATTAACAATGATGAAACAATGAATTCAAATAAAGAATTTTTATATAAATGTTCTAAAGAACAAAGTATAAAACCTCATGCAGAATTAATCAATTTAGAAGATCCACCTCAAATTACAGAAACCAAGAAATTAATTAAAAAGGAATTGGAAGAAAATTCCTTACACAATAATATGGATAATTCTCTCTCAGAAAAATCTCAAATCTCACTCTATTCTTCACCTCCACCCTCCCCACCTATTCAATTCAATGCTCTTGAGAAAATTGCTCAATCATATGATGCGGATACACCTGTGTTATCTCCTTGTGAAGATAATTCTATTGATACGTTACCTTGTCCAGAACTTATAAGAGAAAAGACTCCTGAATTCGATCATTATCCTCCAAAGAACACTCCATCTCCAACACCCCCTCCATTAACTCCAAATGAACGTGAATATATAGAAATAAATAAGATCAATCTTGACCAAACAATTTCAAAACCAGAAGAAATTAATCTAAGATTTATAGAAAATAAAAAGCGATCTCATGAATCTACGTATAACGAAATTAATAAACATAATTTTCCGTCATCCCCTAATACAGTTTCTAATTTCCCAACATTAATTCAAAATGAAATTAAAATTGATAATATTGATCAAAGTATAAATAATGTGAATAATATTAGTTCGAGACATTCAAAGGAAGGCACCCGTCCCAAGCTTTTTTATAGAAATCAATTAGTAGTTGTTTGTAAAATTAAATATCATATTGTGTTAGTAAATTATATTAGATCATGGCAAATAGCCCCGTCACTTTCTCCACACATTAATAAGATAAGGAGAAAGATATCAATGAAATGGAAATATCATTTAAAACGGGTGTGGACAAAATTTAAATTTAAAATTGTATACATTTTTTTTTCGAATATTATTATATAAGTTTTTTTCCTATTAGTTTTAGGAGGTACCATAATAATTAGAAAGAGTACGAAATTATATTAATTGTTATAAATTACTTTTCCTTATCCACCGACCACAATGGTAGTCCGAATAAATTTGATTTAGTAATTAATAAAAAAAAAATAAAAATAAAAACAATTTGCTTAAATTTATAAGAAATAAAAAATTTTTTTTTAATTGATGTTTTTGTTATTTTTGTTATGTGAAAAATGTGTTGTGTTCAGTGCAGTGATATTAAATAATAATTTTTGTGCAAGATACTTAAGTGAAAACATTGTGTTTAATAATTATATATATAAAAAAAAAACAAAATAGTGATTAAGTGAAAAACAATGAAAAATTAAATTCTTTAAAAAGGAATGTATAATTCTCCCTGCAAATGGACACATTAACTTCACCCACTAGACAATTTGTTACACAAATTTCCTTTAGGGGGTGGAGATATAATGTCAAGTTCCCACATGTGTCCATTACAATTAAGAATAAGTAAGTTATGTTAGTCACGTTCATACTTCCACATGTGAACATTAATTAAGGTTCTTAGCATTTAGCAGGTAAAACACATGGCAAGGCTCATTCAATTGAAAATTGCAAGGGTGCACTTGTTAAATGAAATATTCTTTGTAGGAGAGGGCAGTGTGGTTTATTGTTTGCAGTTGCAGTGACCCTTTTGAGGAGAAATTTCAACATATGCCTGGGAAAGACCACTCTTCATTTCATCCCTCACCCCTACCTTTCTCCTTCCCTTATTTCGGTGATATAAAAGAAAAAAAGCATGACTAGCAACTAGAGATGTAATGACTAGATGTAAAGTGACGAGAGATATTTTAGACTAGACGGGAGTGTGTCCCTATGTATGATTGAATTTGTATCTTCAAACTCATAATAAATTTCTTACTCTTTCTTAAATAAAATTGCCTTTTATTTCTTTACCGTTTAATTACCCATTAAGGTAAGGTAAAATATATAACTAGTCCTTTTCCATTATTTTTATATATTTTTTAAAATAAATTTTTATATTTTTCGTTTTTTTAAATAACGTAATATGATGATCGGAGTCATATATTACGAAATCCTTTCCATTACTGAAATCTAACAAATCTTATATAATATATGATTTATTATATAATCAATCATCGTTAATGGAATTAAAATAAAGTATTAGTAATATTAGAGGCTATAAAATAAGAATATTCTAAAGATAGTTTTTTAACAAGTCTAATTGCATTTTATATAAATTTAAATTCAAAATATTATAATAATAAAAAATCAATAAATAAAAAGTATTATTTGTCAAGTAAGATTTTGAAAAAAAATATAATATTTAATCAGATAGTATTCTTAAAAAATATTATCTTTCAATTTCCCAAAGACATGTATCATCATATATTATGAGTATTTCTTTTTTTATTAAATCAAAATTTAATTAAAAAATTCCATCATATTTGTTTATATCTACTACTATTAATATAAAAATTAGGTACTCTTCATATTCTTATTCAGTGATTATATTATATTTCAATAGCTTGATTAGTGGAGTTTAATTAAATAAGAAAAAAGATATCACATTTTAAATTGAATTCTGCGATTGGATGCGCACGTTTTATCAGGAAGTTCATGTTCTGATTTCCATTGAAAATAAACAAGTTGGAGTTACTCTACTAAAAAGTTAAATAAATAATGTCAACAATTTTCATTAAACTTCCATTTAATTTTCTAATTTACGAACTAGTTCTTCATTGTGAAATTAAAACTAGATTAACAACCAGTGTTTAATTGTACAAAAACAGAAAATTGGCTATTTATTTTGATTCCAGGCCCTCATTCATAAACATAAGCATACGATTACCATAAACTGAAGACATCTGTTGAGTACGTCAAAAAGCTGAACACAACCCCCTTCTCTCACTTTTTAGTTACTGTCCTTGTGTATTTATAAATTTTCTATATTAATATACAATAATTAATAATAACAAACAATGAGTTAAATCCCAACATTCAAAATGAATTTATTTTTGTTGAATTGATTCAGTTTATATATTTATAAATGAGTGCGTCTATTTAATTCATTCTAAATCATTCAAAAAAAGAAAACATTAAATATATATGTAATTTAGATTTATTTAAATTTTTTATTGTATTTATTTGATCTATATTAATAACATACAATTTATTGTATCTTTATACTAGTTAATTGAAGTAAATTTCATGAGTTCAAATTATATCACAAATATTAATAAATATTAATAATTATTATTTTTACTATCTCGCGATCATGAAAATTTTCGATGTCGAGAATTTGATGTTTTTATACATTTTGAAGGCTCCTGGGTCATTTTCACTAAGGTTTAGAAAAATGTCTGTTTCTGTCTCTCTCTCTCTCTCTCTCTCTCTGTGTGTGTGTGTGTGTATGCTCGCAAGATTACGCAGAGCTAGAATAATGAAATTTGGTACACGGGCATTATTCAAAATTCGTAGTAATCTATCAACTTTTGAGAAATGTAGCTCATTCGGAAGATGTTTATTACCTACCACGTTTTCATTTTTTTTCCTCTAAACTGACTGTAAAAATAAAGATATATGTTTGATGGTTTTTCATATGATTAAAAATTGTATAAAACTGTTATATATAGAATTTCAGCTTGATGAAAGTACCGAAATTGATTTTTTAACACTGCAAATCACTCGCCAGCACGTGACAAAGAGCCAAACACGCACTGGTTTAATAAATAATATTTATTGATTTTAATTTATAATTAATTAAATTTAATTTAAATATATAATGTTAATTAATCCAATTCATATTTTCGAGATAGTCAAGTGGATACACTCAAGATATTTTTTTTAATATTTTAAATATTTTTTCATAATGTCTTATTTCATTAGTCATAAAAATAATTTTTATATGAATTACAATAAAAATTCTATGTTGCTCTAATCAATTTGCAAAAGGTTAGTTATAGGACCTATCTATATAATATATACTTGCAAACATATAATCATGGGAACTTACAGAAATTGATAATGGTGCCTTAAATCGTAGAGAAATATCATAGTGACTCACAATGATTAATAAACAATTAATTAGAATTAAAAATTTGTTAGTAATAAATAAAATTTATGATGACAACTTTTTTAAAAAAATTTTCTATGTTTGTTTACATCCTGATCGAATAAATTCATGATTTATTTGTGCTTGGAAATTGATGTCAATTATATGCAAATGTAAATTCAAATGACAAAGGCTTCAATAAAATTATATTTTATTTAAAAACTATTGGGATATCCAAACAAATATTTTTTCCAAAATAACATTTAATAATCGTTTAAATTACATATTTTATTTAAACAATAAGGTCATGCTTATTACTTATATCATTTAAGAAAATTTCAATTTCTAAGCAACGAATTATTGTTTAAATAATTTTCAAATAAAATAAATAATAATTTAATTATTCATCGTGACACCTACGAAATATAATTACCCACCTTTTCAAAACACACACACAGTCGTTGTTGGAAAAAAATGTCAATACAAACCCCTTCTTTGAGGGAAAAAGACAAAACGCATTCCCTCTTTAAGAAATAAGAGGCGGACTTAATAGTGAACGAATGATATGTCCTTCATAGGTGCACAAAAGGCGAAAACTTAAGAGATAAAAATTTTTATTCTGAATTGAGTTGACAGTCGTACATGGAACTCCTCCACATAGAGTTCGAAGAGAACTGATTGTCTGCAGACTGAATATTATTGTTATTGTTGTAATTTTTTTAAGTAATTTCTTTTTATTTAAATTTTTATAATTAAGCTAAATATCATTGAATATTTTTTAAAGTTATTAATTTAATTAAATACATTTTTTTAAAATTTTTTTTCATAATCATTACATAGTATAAAACAAAGTCGATTTCTCTGTCCCTATAAACGCTTCAATCTTTAAAACTACGCAACGAATTTTGATGTTCTTTTTTAATAGATTGAGTGATTGAAAAGGAAGGTTTTGATGTATAATAACAGAATTTATCCACTATTTAATTATGCATAATGTTTTCATTCAAAGATAGATCGGTGTCCAAGGTATATATTTTATATCAACAGGCCTACTTTTCTGTTTGTATGTTACTATTTGAATGGCGATTCGGTGAATCAGGTATTAATATTACCAGCCAAACCCAATAATAATGAATAATTTTTTTTAACTTAATTACCGGGGTTCCGGTACTACATTTATGGAATTAGTGCAATCCAGACATAATTTTAAAATACTTATACTTTTATATTTATTTATTTTATGCTGTTATTTGTTAATTATTTGAGCTATTAATATTTGACCGAGAGAATTAAGTAGAAAAGATTGATTGATATAATAAAGAAGGTTTAATTAATTTAGTTTTTTTTCCTTTTTTTAACTTTCCCTTTTTAAAATATATCCTTTCTCTTGTTTTTAGTTAAATTTAATTTATTTAAATTTACATTTGTTCGTGTAAGCAATTTTTCAAAGTACTAGCACAACTGATAACATAGTAAATAGGATGATTTATAATGAGAGGAAAATGGAAAGGATTAGTCATTATTTATTAATCATTTTGATAGTTGGTGTCAATAGAACAATTCGAATAGATCTCCATCAGGAACAAAAGCAGTATATACATTTTTATAGATTAATTAAATGAATAGAATTGAATGATAAATCAAAATATAATTTTCAATGGATTTATTTATTTTTTAAAATTATTAATGTAGGAAATTTTTTTGAAACAAAATTGTTATCATTATTAACTAACAGCATTATATTAACTATATTGTTAATTAATCTTTCAAAAATATATATTTTAATTATTCATTTCAATTAATATTGTTTCACGATAAAAGAAAATTGATCCGTGTAAATGTTTTACTACTTGAACCTGGGATTGATTTATAGTGTAATTATATTTTAGTATGTAAACTAATATAACAAATAAATTGTTATAGAAATAAAATATATTATTGAATTTTTAGCTTATTATTTAATTCAAAATCAAATAAAATATTATTTTCAAAGGTCAATATTGAAAAACTATTATTTTTTGATCTGTGCTACAATTTAATTTAAAACAGTAAAAAATTTAAGTCTTATATAAAAACAATAATTATTATAAATTATTTAATTTTAATAAGTTGTAGGATTTAATTAAGGCGGTATTAATGATTTACATATGTATTTAATGTAATAACAAAAGAAGGAAGAAATTTTGAAAAGTAGCTTCTTTCTTCTCTTTTACAAATAAAATTATTATTGAAAAAGCAATTCATTTTAATTTAAAAATTTGGAATTACATGATTTAAATAATTAAAATTTTATTTTATTAGATTTAAATGGGGGCAGCATGGCTGAGTGGGTAGAGTACTAGATTTCTACACAGGAAGCCTGAGTTCGAATCCCAGCATAGAACTCAAGATTATATATTTATTTAATTTAATTAATTAATAAATATAAAAATCTAATTCAATTTAACATCGGCTGCCCCACCGAAGAAGGCAAGGGGAAACCACTTCGGTCAAATTTTCCCATGAACACCCTATGACTCCTGTGGAGTTATTAGGGCCACGACACTTCCGCTAGGAAGTTATCGACAACGAAGATTTAAATAATTAAAATTTTATTTTATTATTATTTAATATTTATTAATTATATACGTATATATAAATTCCATTTATATTTATTTTAAAAATATTTAAAATTTTATTTGAATTTTTAGTATCTTAAATAAAGATTTGCTTATTAGAATAAAACAAGACTCGTCTCAATTTTCTCCAGAATGTAAATAGTGGTGCGCATTCCGTCTGCTTTCAAATCTCTTACGACTACCAATTTTGCTTTTTTAAAATTATTTTAGTTATTCATGTAAAACTGGGTGTTGATGCTCATATATCCACTCATTCAATTGTGACAAACATGTCTCGAACAAAAGGAGCCATCTTACATTTTTTGTGAGGAGAGTTTGGTAATTGATAAAATATGAGAATGTTCTTGAAAAATGGTCTTCAACTAAATACCGTTAGGATAAATAAATTAGAATAAAAAAAATAATTTGTTGTATCAGAAATTATAGTGATTTGAAAATGAGTGAAATATTTTAAAACGTTGGGCGCATTTAGTTTTATTTATTTATATGAACGTTTTTCGTTGAATAAGAAGCAATTCATCCATAAACTTTGTCAAGCTTATAGAAAAATTATTTTATTCTTTTTAGTCCATTGGAAAAACGTTATTTTATAAAAAAATTTTATATTTATATTATTTTAGTCTTTTTAGTGCAATTTTAATATGATAAATTTATTTAATATAACAAGAAAAATAGAAAAGATGAAGTTATACGAAAATTTACAAATTGAATAAAACAAAAAAATATATTAATCTTCCAAAATTGATTTTATGCATTTATGTTAAGTAAATGCTATTATTGAATAATAATTATTTATTTATATTTATAAATAAATAATTTTTATTAATATGAGATTTTATAAATGTATATATATATATATAAAAAAAGGTTATTCTATTGTTTTGTTTCCTTTCTATCAGGGAAATATACAATGTATAAAAAAAAAGATATTTTCTATATACCATCTGAGGGAAAGAAACCTCTCTTCATTGGCGATTAATAAGAATTCATCATTAATTTTGATGCTATGAAATATTTTCAAATTCGTTCAAAATGAAAATCTATCCTGAAATCAATATTTATGTTTCAAAATCCGTTGAAAAAAAATTAATCGGAGCAATACAAAAGGAGTTAGTTACTAAAAGTAATTAATCGCTAATGAATTACAATTAATTAATTAAAATTCAATTATATTTCTTCTATACATCCTAGGGATTCATTGAAATATCTATAAAAATTTTCAAAAGTCTATCTCAATAAAAAGTCGATGAAAAATCGATTTCAATTTATCAAAAGAGCGAACAGACAGACAGAGAGACAGACGCCAAGTGAAATTAAGAAAAACGTTATTAAAAGAAGTTCAATGTTTGAGTGCAACATAAATCAATGGGAAAAAATTTGATTGAAATTTTCAAATTCAGTTTTTTGTATTGTTTAGAAAAATATAATAAAACATAAATTTTAAAAATCTTATTAAAGAATAGAAAATTGAGAAATTTGTTATATGGAAATCAATTGGAAAACAACTGAGGACTAAATCAAAGATGCAATGGATTGACAAAGTAAAGCTAGACATTGGATGAAGATAGGGACAAACAGAGTGTTGTTGAAGCCTACCACAAGTTCCGTAGTACTATATATCTAAATAATCATATAATATGTTTCATAAGAGTTATTGTTTAATTTATAACCCATGATAATTGTTCAATTGTTTTCCCGGATATAATCAACTTTTGATTAATCAGAAGTAAATTTTAGAGAATTCAAATTTCATATATAAAATTATGATCCTTACAGATTCAAAGGAAATTTATCATTTGGGAGAAAATTGAATTTCGATTTTATCTAAATCGGAGAAATGACCTTTCTTTGTATCGTCGAAAATTATAATAATATCCGGGGACAAATTCTTTCAACTTTTATACTATTAATACTAATATGCTTTACAATCTAACAAATAATTTCCGTTATCATTCTACTGTTTGAATTTTATTTATTGATTTATTCTTCAATGTACATAGACTTATTATATTAATATAATAAAAAAATTGACTACATAACATTTTAAATTAATAAAAACAAAATTGAAAGATAACATAATAAACATCTTGCTCATCATTAAATATTATTCCCAGAAAAAACTTTAAATATTTTTTTATAGAAACATTATTCTAAAATATAATTATCTAAAAACTTATTTGTAATATATACGATTGAAAATCACTTCCAAGAGTTTGAACAAATCTATCCGATACAAATATAGCCTGAAAATGTATTGCATTGTATTATTAAATGCCATCACTCCCTGGGTATTGTAAATTCCTATATATATAATATTTCTATAATAGGTTTATATAAAACTAGGGATTGTAGTTCCTGGAGTAGTTATTAATTTAATAATAATTTGAAATTATTTTGATTTCTTTTAAGCATACGATTCTAGTTATTTATGTATATTGTAACGTAACTCACCTGCAGTGTTCCCCTCTAAAACCGGATACATACATATAGATATAACTAATACACCCTCCATTCCAAAAGAAACCGAACTTTTTAAAAAAAACAAAAAACCAATGTACATTTTGGAACAAATCATTTTTATTAATCAATGTATTCCCCTTCTGCATCGATACACAAATTTGCACGCTCCAACAAGTTGTCAAACGACTTCTCCATGTCCTTTTTGGAATGGTTTTTAGGAAGTCGGTCGTCGCCTTCTCAATGGCTTCAATAGATGCGTGCCACTTTCCTTTCATCGTCAAATGCAGTTTAGGGAACAGATAGAAGTCTAACGAAGCCAGATCTGGTGAATAGGGCGAATGATGCAAAGGAATAACGTGATTTTTGACCAAAAATTCAGTTACAAGTCGCGAACGATGTGATGGTGCATTATCATACAAAAGAGTCCAACTGCCGATTTCTCGATATAAATAAATTTTCATCTTCCTTTTTATTAACCTCCCTCTTCTAGTTAAAAGTACTATGGCCTTGAGGCACGTTATCTCAAGAGGCAAGGGGTAACATTGTTGTCTTACAGGCCCTTAGCCTGTTGACCTTGTTGTTATAATATATTTATATATAAGATTAAAAAATATTTTATTTCCAAATATGGTAAAACTATTTTTAACCTTAGATTTTTATTTGCCTGTGGTTCAAAATATTTTATAAATAAATTTTAAATAAATACAAAGTGATATTTACTTTAATTTACTTTGTAAATATTAATTTATGTTTAATATTATACTAAAACAAAAATATTATCATAAATTGAAAAAAATATAATTTAAAATTTTAAAACATTAACAAAAATTGAGAACAGTAAATTTTGTGTTGAGAAAAATTTATTTATAAAGACAGCGAGAAAAGTTAATATATAAAAATATATGTTAATATATAAAGAGGGAGTTTGATGAAGGTAGCACAAAATAGGGCCCACTAGCAAAATTTACAATACAGTATCAAATCAGAATTAGTTTAAAGATTATTCAAGAATTATTAATTTGATATTTTGAAAAAAATGCTTTCTTCTTTGTTTTTATTAAAGAGAGATTATCAATTTCAATTCCATATATTAGTTTATAATAAATAAATTTTGTTTATTAACTTTATGACATAAATATAAATTAAAATATAATTGAAAATTTAGTTAGTATAACATTAAATAAACAAATATTTTTATTTGAATGAATTGAATTAAAGATCAAAAACCAAATAATATATATCTTGTTTGTTTCATTTGAGTACTTAAGATATTAAAGTTCATTTATCACATTTGGCTTGGTAAATTATGACATTTCCAAAATAATTTTATTATCATTTTCTTGAATAAAAACGCCTTTTATAAATGGGTCGATTTATATTATGATTATAACCTTTTCCACAAACATTCATAATTCTCTTCTGAATTTCTTCTTTGGTTCAAAAATGCTTTCCATTTCTGTAGGGCCGAGAGGCTGGGTGAAAAGCAGAATTGAAATAAAAAGAAACGAGATATGATGAGAATTGTTTATTTTAAGAATCCAGTTATTTATTTACAGCGAATTGTTGGTTTTAACCATTAAGATGAAAAAGGACACGAAGAGGATGGTATTTGGAGATTGGGTGGTTGTGGTACCAAAAAGACAGATAAAAGGGTGCAAAAGATGGAGAACTAAGATGGCGGCGGCAGGATTCCCAGAAACAATGGTGCTCTTGGAGGCGAAGTGTTTGCGTGGAGAAGTGAGTTTGAATTGATTTGCTCCGCAGACAACCGTTCGGCAATCAAATAAGGGGAAACGGTGGTACGTTCACGAACCGCTAAATGGCGTCAGAATGCACGGCTAGACAATTTTAAAAGAACGTAAACTTCTATTGACAGTCTGAGTTTGTTACTGTCTTCTTAGTTCCATTTTCTATTAATCCATTATTAAACATTTACAGTTTTATCTAGAATCTCACAGATTTTTGCCAATCTTGGTCAATTCATGAATAATATAGAATAATAATAGAGAACTCATAACCTATAAGTTTGTATTCAGTTCTTATTTATTATTATTATTTATTATTATTATTATTTAGATACTAATAAACATGTTAATTATTAAAATAAAATTAATTTCGTTTGTTGAAAAATTATAAAGGATTATTTAGTTCTCGAAGAATTGTTTAAATAAATTAAAATTTTATAAAAGGTATGCCAAGACCTCATGAATAATTTCAAAATTTCAAAACTTAATCCTATTTATATAAAAATGAACTTTCTTGAATTCTACTAAGTGCAATTATTAACTAAATATTTCAATTAAAATTTAGTTTAAGATATCAAGACTTCAAATATTAAAAATAATTTTCAACACTTTTATTAACTCAGAATGAAATCACTCGGGTTATCTTACTTATACAGAAAAGTTTTAATAAATACATTCTCTTTCTTTCTTAATCAAATAAATAATCAATATTTCAACAAAATATAATTCATGAAGTTTTATAAAAAGATTGTTTAATGTAAAAAAATGAAAGCAAACTAAAAATGATTCTCTATCGACATAAATGAAGTATAAATATATCGAGCCTAAAGAAATTTGTTTATCTTTATAATAACCTTGTGAGTGGGGTACATCCACTTGAACAGTTTGAATCATTAGTCTGTGAAAATTTATTAAGTGTTAATAATATCGTAATTCAATATCATTAAAATTGATTTAAGATTTTTTAAAGATAAAAGAATGGAGGTATCCCCGATTTTCACTACCAATTTTTTCTAATTATTTGAATTTTCTTAGGAAATAATAAGTTTCATTTTAAATAAATTTTTCTGCAAGAATGAGAATGATTTTTTTTTTAAATTAAAACTTTATATTTGAATCTTAGAAAGAAATGTACAAGTGTTTTTAGAATTTTTACCGACCGACGATAGTAAGGGAGGTATTGTTTTCACACCAAATTTCACCAAATCATGCATTTTCTAAACAGAACGTCCGTATAGATGTGTACAGCCTGAACGGCTCAACCGATTTTGATGAAATTTGGCATATTTACTTAATGCATCAGTGGGATGAATTGATCAACTTTTGGTGTATATCCGGAAACCGGAAGTGGTAGTATTAGCGATCGACGATAGGAAGGGAAGGGTTATTTTCACACCAAATTTCACATGAGGAGATTTTTTTATATATCACCACGAATCATACACTTTGTATTGGTTTTATCCTCGGAAAAATCATATTTATTAGTTTTTTCTTGATTTAAAATTATATGACGTCATCCAGCCATTCATGACGTCACAGTCTGGTCTTACATATATATTATAAATAAAATAAAATTAAAAATATTTATGTTATATTCATATCTGTTTTTTATTACATTAATAGATATATTAAAATTATTTGAAATTGTTTCTGTAGCTGAAAATTAATTTACTTCAAACCGTCGGTCGGTTCGGACCTGGCCACAGGTCAACTTATTTTATTCTAAAAATATATACAGACGTATATTATATTATATTTAAAAATTTAATTTCAGAAATCATAGGATTAGTTCTTCAGGTATGGAAACAAGAAATAGTCTCTTAACCTGAACATATGCTGGGTGTGTTAGTATTTCCTAGTCCACAATGATTTATGCCCATAATAAATTTGTTTTTCTATCATTTCCGTTTAATTTATATTACACGAATAATGTTGCATTTCAAATTCAAAAAGGTATGACTTATCAAGCTGCAAATCTAATGGTATTATTGACTTTTTGGGATTAGATTTTTTTTTAATCTTAATTGTTTTCATTGTATAAGAATAGTTATAAATTGTCTTTGTACTATAATACATTCTTATTCAAAGAATTACTATCAATTGAAGATAAGGTTTTACTATCAAAAATAAAAATCTGGAGTATCTCGCAATTTGAATTGGATTAAATAATATGTATTATATTTAAATTAAATAAAATTAATTATAAATTATAAATTAAAATTAATAAATAATATTTATTAAGCCAACGCGTGTTTGGCTCTTTGTTGATGGTCACGTGCTGGTGCGTGATTAAAGCAGTGTTAAAAAATTAATTCTGGTACTTTCAGCGATTCAATCAAGCTGAAATTCAATATATAGCAGTTTTATACAATTTTTTATCATGTAAAAAACTATCAAACATATATCTTTATTTTTACGGTCAGTTTAGAGGAAAAAAAATCAAAACGTGGTAGGTAATGGTCCTCTTCCAAATGAGCTACATTTCTCAAAAGTTGATAGAAAACTACAAATTTTCATGTACCAAATTTCATGATTCTAGCTCAAACCGTACATACAGAGAGAGAGAGAGAGATTTTTCCTCAATCTTAGTGAAAATGAATCAAGAACCTTCAAAACTTATAAAAACAACAAAATATCGACATTGAAAATTTTCGCGATCGCAATACTATCTCTAGCAAAATAGTAAAAAAGTAAAGTACACAAATATATGATATATATGGATCAGATAAAATATTATTATAGTATAGATATAATAGATAGAATAGAAAATACATTAATAATTTTAAGCTTAATAATCTATTCTAAGACAGCTTTCATTTTTTTTACTTTGCTTAATTAAAATACCTTAGTGGTTTATTATAAAAGTTTTTTTTTAAAAAAAACTTTATTTATAGGAAAAAAACTGTTGATAGAGTGAAGCCTGAGAGCCGACATACGATGAATCAGAGAAAAGTTGTAAATTGCTCTAGGGTAATTTTATTTTTACCCAATCATTCAAAAACTATGTATTATATAAATCAACTTTTCATACTATTTTAATTAAAAAAATATAATAATAAAAATAGACAAATATATATATAACATAAGATTGTTTTTCTTATATATTTTTGATATGAAATCTTCGGAACTTGATAAAGAGAAAAATGTAACAAAAATGACTTATTCCGAAATAAACTAAAAATTATCACTATTGAAGTACAAGAATGCGTTAGAAAAAAAAACATTAAATTTAAATGAGCAAGAGAGAAGAGATAGATTAAATTTCCCGGATTTAATATATGCCAATTAATTATTTATTTATGTATGAAAAATATAATTAGAAATAATTTATGAAAATAAATAAATATTTACTTGTTGAAATTGACCTAAATCGAAAATATTTAAATGGGACGTGATTTGATAGTTAATTGAAATAAATTAGAAAGATGCGTTCAATAAATGATTTCATATTAAAGAAAAATATATCTGGAGTGTCTCCACTCGACTATCTCGCAAATTTGAATTGGATTAAATAACATATATTAATTTAAATTAAATTAATTAAATTATAAATTAAAATTAATAAATAATATTTATTAAACCAGCGCATGTTTGGATCTGTTGATGGCACCATGTCACGTGTTGGCGCGTGAGATTTGCAGTGTTAAAAATTAATTCTGGTACTTTCAGCGATTCAATCAAGCTGAAATTCTATATATAGCAGTTTTATACAATTATTAATCATGTGAAAAATTATCAAACATATCTTTATTTTTACGGTCACTTTAGAAGAAAACAAATCAAAACGTTGTAAGTAATGACCCTCTTCCGGTTGAGCTACATTTCTCAAAAGTTGATAGAAAACTATGAATTTTGAATAATGCCCATGTACCAAATTTCATCATTCTAGCTCAAACCGTTTTTGCGTAATCTTGGTTACATACATACATACATACATACACACACACACACACACAGGCATTTTTCTCAACCTTAGTGAAAATGATTCAGGTACCTTCAAAACCTATAAAAACATCAAAATCTCGACAAAATTTTCGTGATCGCAATACTATCTCTGGCGAAATAGTAAAAATAGTTTCTTTAAGATAAAAATATATTGACGTGATCAACTAGTTATTTACTTATAAGATATAAATGATATGTGACTTGAATTAATTATCTCTGTCATAAAATTATTAAATTAAAAAAAAATTAATAGTCAAATTTATTAAAAAAAAAAAACATTTTATTTTTTTATAAAATATATAAATAGCAAAATTAGTACTTGAATTTATGCAACTAATTTTATTAGAAATTTTTTTTTTGAGATCTTTTATTTAATATAATAACTTAAAAGTAGAAAATGTACAAATTTCATCGTTGCAAGACTGTGAAGGTATAATATTTAGGTAGATATGGGTTAGAGAGGATAGGAGGAATTTTGATATAAAATTTAATAGAGCCTTTGTCTTGTTAGCGCAGCGGTTTTTCAGCTGATTCCGACTCGTTAAGCCAGGGACATTTTGTCGAGCGAGGGAAAGAGGCTATGCTACAGACCCCGGGATCAATTGATCGCCCACTACGCCTACGCTTCCTGCAAACGCATCGTATACTACTAGTGAAATTTACAGAGGATAATAATTAATTCCAATTCATTCCGAAACGAGATATAACCAAATTAGAATTGAGTATTCTCACATAGCATATATTTTATTGTACTCCTATATGACTTTCTACAATAAAGGAAAAAAAGAATTTTTAATGAAATTTACTCATTTTTTTTATTGGGTAATACTACTTATAAAAAACTATGTATATACAGTGGATACTCGGAAGTCATCGCATTTGCATGTCGTCACTTTCAGTACTTCGTAGGAAATTCACTCCTAGTTCTCGTCGTTTACTTCAGTCCTCACCGCTTTTGAAATACACGTACACAACTGGCGGCGCACTAATTTCATTGAAAGTTTTGGCAAAAGTCATTGACCCTTGTGTTTTTAAGGTTAATGAACACCTTAAAGTATAATAGATCGATAGATTTTCTTTGACTTCTCGTTTTTCTGTATTGTCTATTTTATGCAGTACTTTACTCCTCTACATTTTCCTATATTTCTTTTGATAAACTAAATCAACTATACTTCAAGTTTATTTTGCAAAACAAGTGTTGAAAAAATGTACATAAATAATTTAGAGTACTACGGGACAGAAAGAAAACGGTAGTGGCTGGGTTAACGTGGGCCAGTACGCGCAAGGTAGACTGCACAACTGTACTATACTTATATTTACTAGATCAATAAGATTTTTATAAGTTTTATATCAGGAATCAGGTTCTACATTCATATTCCCTCATCAGCATCTTGATGACACAATAGATAATGGAAAACTTTTTTAATTTTAATGAGTGTTGCGAATTGTTTATATAAATATATTAATGTATATACTTAGTATATTTTTTTCTTTTAATAAATATAAATTAAAAAAAAGAAATTAGTATTTTCAATATATTTATTTAACAATTAAATTAATATTAAAATATATTATTCATCTTATGGTCTTTTATTTTATATTATTATTTTTCCTGTAATAATTTATATATATTATATTTTTTTATTGTAATGATAGACTATTTTACTATCTCATAAGATGCAATCACGAAAATTTTCGATGTTGAGATTTTGATGTTTTGAAGGTTCCTGAATCATTTTCACTAAGGTTGAGAAAAATGCCTGTGTGTGTGTATGTGTATGTAAGTATGTAACCAAGATTACGCAAAAACGGTTTGAGCTAGAATCATGAAATTTGGTACATGGGCATTATTCAAAATTCATAGTTTTCTATCATATTTGAGAAATGTAGCTCAACCGGAAGAGGGTCATTACTTACAACGTTATGATTTTTTTTCTTCTAAAGTGAGCGTAAAAATAAAGATATATGTTTGATAATTTTTCACCTTATTAATAATTGTATTAAACTGCTATATATAGAATTTCAGCTTGATTGAATCGCTGAAAGTACCAGAATTAATTTTTTAAAACTGCAAATCTCACGCGCCAACACGTGACGTGGTGCCATCAACAGATCCAAACATGCGCTGGTTTAATAAATATTATTTATTAATTTTAATTTATAATTTAATTAATTTAATTTAAATTAATATATGTTATTTAATCCAATTCAAATTTGCGAGATAGTCGAGTGGAGACACTCCAGCTTTTTTTTAATTTGATTTATTTTAATTACAAATTTAATTTAATATAAATTTATTTATTTTTAACTACATGTTTGTAAATTTATCGGTGAATCGGCACCAAAGAAGGCCACAAAAAATAATTTGTTTTTTTTCCCCCGGGAAATGTTTCGTTTTTTCCCGGAAAACGGGAAATAAAAATTAAAGAATTAAGGAATTCCCGGGAATAACCCTCTAACTTCGAGGTTAGAAAATGGAAGTACCTCCGGACAGGAATGGTTGGAAACTGTTAAACCTACTCTTTCAGTCATTCTGTTCCCTAAATATGTTTTTAGTCTTCTCAGACTGGAAAAGTTCCCCCCCCCCCAAGTTCCCAACAGACTTATAGTATATTCTGAGGCATCATGCATTACAATTATATAGACGTGTAGATTAGTTAATTTTACCGATATTTTTCTCTTTTCGTGAGAGGCATATTATATATATATTATACTAGCTGCTCAGAGCTCCTTCGTCGCTCTTCACACCTAGACGGGTACTCCGCCCCCTGTACCCCCGAGTGGTACATAGTATTTGGTTGAAAGTAGTAAAAGGTTTCCATCCATTTTGTTTCAATCAATGTTTAACATAAAACATTCATTTCTTATTGTGTGATTATTTAAAATATATTTTAATTTAATCAGTAAAGTAATTATATATATTATTATTGAATATGTTATATCTATCTACTCGAAAGTTCTTGGCAGCTACAACCACATTTCTCCAAGTGTCCTTATCCTGAGCCTCTGTTCTATTTCTCTTACGTCATTCCTTGGTGTCCTCATCTTTCTTTGGCCCATAAATGCTGGGAAGAATCCTATTCTCAAATACTCTAAATCCACTCTTATCTCCTAAGATCATAGACCATGTCTCACACCCATATAATACAACAGGAACAGACAAAATAATTGTTTTATATATTTTAATTTTGATTCCCTTTTATAATAATTTTGATGAGATAACCCTCTTTATTGCATGATAACAGGCCTTTCCCGATTGTAGCCTCGTATTAAATTCTTCTCAAATATTATTATCCTTCATGATTACATTCAATTTTTCTACATATTCAAATTCTACATTTTGTATGTTAATACTGCTTCTGTTTGATTCTAAATATTTATATTTATCATTATTAATTTCAAACCTCATCTCTTTCCCTACCCTCGATTAATTTTTCCAAGCTATCTGTAATTGCAATTGCCGAATCTCCTATTATATTTAAGTCGTCTGAGTAACCTAATATTTTACAATTGATTTCCGCATCTTACTCTTTCTTTACTACCTTCAAGATATATTTTAAGATCAAAATTTGAAAAAGTTTATCCGGATCTATTGAGTCATGCGTAGGTTTTACTAAAGTCTACAAATAATTAGTGAACAGAAATATTTAATTCGAGGTTTTTTCGAATTTCTGTCATAATGAAAATATCTTAATTAATGTTGATCGATTTGGCCTGAACCCGCAATGATATCTTTTAATATTTCCTCCGCCTATGGTTCGTAAGTATTGTATATGTTATAATAGAGATAGAGTATAATATTTCTTGATCATTTCATTTTGATATTTTAATTTCATTGAATGAACAACACGGAGAACTATATAAACTTCAAAAAATTAAATTCTGCTGTTGATTGATTAGATATTAATAAAATTTAAAGCCTATGTTACCATAGAAGTATATAAGAATATTGTGATGTAATTTCATAGAAATCGTTTCAGCCAATTTTGAGTCTATTGCATCCTTATTTTCCTGACAGACAGACATGAAAAATTCTAAAGTCACTTTTGGATTCTAGAGGTCATGAAACGCGAAGATATGCAAAAATTTTTAAATTCTGAGCAATGTGCAGACAAAAACCTTTTTTTATATATATAGAAGATATAGATTTATATATTAATCTAAAATTTATCTTATTAGTCTTGTAAACGTTTTAAGTATAAATCTTTCTGTCTTTCTATCTTGAAAATGTTCAATTTGTTTATAGTTTTAAATTACCAAGTGTCGGTTAAGTGAGATTTTTTTTTTTGATGTTCAATTGTTTTTGTTTATAATTCTAAATTATCAAGTGTCGGTTAAGTAGGAAATTTCTTTTTTGTTTGTTTCTATGACAGCAAAAAAGTAAACAAATTACATACATACATACATACATACATACATACATACAAACACTCTCCTTTATATATATAGATAGATAGATAGATTATATATAAAATAAAAAATATATTGATTAATTGTTTGACTAATAAACTTTTTAATTTTTTTATCGTATTTACATGTTTAAATGTCATTTTTTATATAAGTAAAATGAAATATCAATTGAATGATATCATCAATTTACCTAAACTCTATAATTAGCAATTTATAATATTACTTTTTACTTTGTTGATTTTTTGTGGTTGTTGTTTTGTTTAGGAGCATTTTATTATTCTCTTCTGAAAACTTGTCTAAATAACAATAGGAATAATCTTGGTCTAGTTACCACTCTAGGCAATGCATTTTATGAAGTGAGATGCGTGTCTCGATTTCCAAATGAGAACCCCTCCCCAACATGGCCATATATCTATTCTTCCTTCTATTTCTAAAGCAACCCATGCTTTCAAAATGAGAAATTTACTCCTCATATTTTTTATATTTTTATTTTACTTTTATTTTATTGTATGCTTGAAAAGTCAAAACTGACCGTCCAAATAATGACCATATAGTGTATACTTTGAGTGTATATAGTGACCATTTGGTGCGTACTGAATCTGAATCTTTTATATATTCATGAAATTATAGTAATAAAAATCGCAAACAAATTAAAAAACACATAATATAAATTTTGAATTAGAAAGTTGTTGTCGATGGACCACATAAATCAAATAATTCATAAAAGTAATTTTAAAATTTTGTTCATAATAAAGTATATATTTTTTTATTAACATAAAAAATCTCTGATTTTTGTACAGCACCTATCAAATCCTAAGCCCCTTACTATAGTACATTTTTTGATTTTCTGAATCGGAAACTGCTAATTTTTTTCTTAAAAACCAACATTGGACGACATTAATTAATTAATAAGATATTAATATTAATCTCTAATCCATTATTAATAGCGTAGCAAGAGGGGGCAGAGGGAACATTTGGCTCGAAGACCACTTTGATACGAGCGTCAGATTTTATAATTTAAGAGTAAATTTTTTTTTTAAGATCAACAAAGCTTATTTGGATGATTTGCGATTATTTTCGTCCTTTCACAAAATCTTGACTATAACTATTAAACAAGAAATGACAAATGCACTAGATCATGGGTCAGCAACCTTTTTCAATAGTCGGGCATATTCCTGAAATAATATAACAAGGGTGGTAACTCTTGGTGATACTTAGAGCCATATTGAAAAATCGAAAATGTTTAAGAGCCTGATCGCAAAAACATTTTACTTTAAATTAATATTATAATTAGTAACTTGAATGCGGGCACATGGAAATGGCTTCGCGGACACCAGGTTTCCGACCCCTGCACTAGATGAAACTTTGCCGTAGTAAAACTAGGAAATTTAAATTTAAATTTAAATTTTGGTATAGAACAGAGGTTCTTAAACTTATGTACTCCGCGAACCCCCACTTGAAAAAAAAATTTTTGACGGACCCCATCCCAACTTTAGGGAGTTATTAGTTAATTTCTGGCTTACGATCTCATAAGAACAAGGATATATGATGCATATTTCTAACAGTGATTGGTTAATAACGATTTTTTTGCATATTGTAGAACACATTTTATTAGATATTATAATATTGAAGAAAGAAAATTCAGCTTTGCGGACCCCTAGTAAAGGCTTCGCGGACCCCCAGGGGTCCGCGGACCACAGTTTAAGAACCTCTGGTATAGAATGTATTTTATTTTTATTTCTAACATATTACAGGAGCCTGCAAAATATTAATTATATTTAATTTTTAAATTTTTAATTTTTTATTTAATCAAAAAAGAATTGCAATTACAATTATAATAATATAAAATCATTATTTTTAATTTTTATTTTAAATAAATGAATTCTTATGTTTAATTTATTTTAATCTTAATAAAATTGATGTTAAATATGATTTTTTAACACAATAAGTAATAATTTTTTATGATTTTCAACAAATAATAAATAATTATATCAATCAATAGTTTTCAATATTATTAAAATAATTATATTGTTTTTGGATAAAAACTGAATTCTGACTAAATGTTTTACCATTAAATATTTTTTCTAGTTTCTAAAAATTTTATTTTTAGATAAAAATGAAATTTTATTGAAAATTCAATTAGTGAATAGGTGAGAGAGCAAGTGAATCATCTGCCCCTGGCAGCAGAAAGCACACCATTTATATTATTATTATTATTATTATTATTATATTCAAAGTTGTTTTAATATTATAAAAATCTTGTCTTATTGTATAACAATGTTATTGGAGGGTGGATAAGCAGATAGGAAACTTTCACAAACAAATTTACAACATGTAGACGATGGCTTAAGCCTTAAACGTTTAAGCCAACAATAGGAACCCTGCCCTAAATGTGACTCCTTACTCTTTTATTTTTATAAAGTGTAGTTTATAGAGATATTATAGCCAATTCTCTTTTTAATAATAGTACTTAAAAACCAAGAAAAGAAGATAGGTGGTTTAATTTAACATTATGTCAAAATTTGCATAATTCTAAATTTAAGCCCTAAAGATTAGCTACTAACATAGATAAATCCTTAAACAATATTGCATATTAAATTATTAGATATGTAAATGATTTTAGTTGGAATTGAAATTAATGTAAAAAATCGGGAGTGTCCTCCCCTAGACTTTCCCGCATATAAATAGGTAATTAGGTTATTATTATTATGTTTTAACAACAATAAAAATAAACAAACTAATTAATTTAAATTATAAAGTAAAATGGTTTAACACTATTATATATATTTATAATCTACACCTAACGCTACTTGTATAGGTAAAATGTCACTTCCGGTAGTCAGATCATGATAAAATTTGGTATCTGAATTTTTTTCATATTTTTAAATCTATATACAAAATATGAAGCAAATATCTCGAAGCAAACTGGTACTTTACTTGAAAGGTAAACGCAACCAGTGTAGGTAAAGTACCACTTCCGGTAAACCGATTTTGACGAAATTTTGATAGAAATCTACAAACTGTGAATAATATCGATGTACCAAATTTCGAAGTCCTAGCTTGATTAATTTTTGAGTAAATTTGCTTACAGACATTACATACATACATACATACACACACACAGACATAATTCGAAAAATGGTATTTTCCGACTCAGGGAGGTCTAAAACGTCAAGATCTATCGAAATCTCGAAGTCGAAATTTTTGACGATTCCAATACTTCCCTTATACGAAGTATGCGGGAAAGTAAAAATTGATTTGCAAATAATTGATTTAATTCTTTTAAATCTTCTAATTAAAATATTTTTGTTTTTCAATTTTAAATTAGCCGGAGTGTGCCTCCACTCGACTATCTCGCAATTTGAATTGGATTAAATTACATAATATATTATATTTCAATTAAATTTAATTAATTATAAATTATAAATTAAAATTAATAAATAATATTTATTAAACCAGCGCGTGTTTGGCTCTTTGATGATGGTCACGTGCAGGTGCGTGATTTACAGTGTTAAAAAATTAGTTCTGGTACTTTCAGCGATTCAATCAAGCTGAAATTCTATATATAGCAGTTTTATACAATTTTTAATCATGCGGAAAATTATCATACATATATCTTTATTTTTACGTTCACTTTAAAGGAAAAAAAATCAAAACATGGTAGGTAATGACCCTATTCCGGTTGAGTTACATTTTTCAAAAGTTGATAGAAAACTACGAATTTTCAATAATGCCCGTATACCAAATTTCATGATTTTAACTCAAACGTTTTTGCGTAATCTTGTCTACATACACACATATACACAGACATTTTTCTCAACCTTAATGAAAATGACTCAGGAATCTCGACATCGAAAATTTTTGTGATCGCAATACTATCTACTTAAAATTTAATATTAATCATGATTTTAAGTATACATAATTATAAAGACATAATTATTTTACTATTTTATATAGAAATGAAAGTATTTGAAGGCTAATTGTAATCTAAGTATCGAAAAGAATAATATATAATTTATATTATGACAATTGTTTATTCGTATCAGTCTTGAGAGATTTATTTTGCTGACTACTGTTATAGTGTCAAGTTTATTTTTATATCTCATTACTAGAATAACTTATTTACAATTTAAATATTTATTTGTATCACCAATATCATTTGGATTAGAATTTAAATATCATTAAATCAAGAAATATATCTTTTAAATTATTGATTTTGTTACAAATAATTTAGATAGAAAATTACAAAAATTACGTATATTAAAAAAGTAAATATATACAATACCTCTATAAAAATAATAAAAAGGAATTGAAAAGAAAAAAGTTTGGTTATAAAACGGAAACATCTTGGACGTATCATAAATAGGATTAATTTTATCTGATTAAGTAAGACATAAATATTCTAAATTCATAAAAAATATTAATAAAAAAATGTATAAAAATTTAGAAATCCTTTTTGGTAAGGCTTAAGCATTTTATTCATAATTGACAGTTATGTTTTACCAATAACGAATAAAGCCATTCGAAATTCGTCGAAAGAAGAAAATATAATCCACACATCACATTTGGGTTATATCTATAAGTAAAATAAATGTATTTTATTAAATATATAAAAATATAAGACAAAAATGGAAACAAATTAAATAATTTGTAAAATATAAATATTTTAAATTTAATAAAATAAATTATTTTAATATATTCTAAATTTTAAAGAATATTTTCTTAAAGTATTTCTTGTACGAGTAATTCATTCACCAGTAAAATTCTAATTTTAGTATTAAAATAAGTATGGAAAGAAAGGAGATAATGCTTCTTTTCAGAAAGATTTTAACGATAATAACGAAATGGCAAAAGTAGAAAAAGAAACAAAAGAATGAGATAAAATAAATTAAATCCAATTTAAAATAGAGAAAAGAAAAAAATAAAATGAAAAAATACGCCACTTTCTCTGTCAAAAATTAGATTAAAAAACCCTGTCCTGTTCGATTTAATCTCTTAATACATTATTAAATTAATTTTATATTTTAGAAATATAAATTTTATTTTTTTACCAGGTGACGATCAAATAAAAACATAAAAAATTAGTAAATTCAAAAATGTAATTAGTTTCCTATTTATATATAATAATATTATTAATTTTGATAATTTTTTAACAATATTGTTTAATTTTGTTTTAATTATTTGCTATTACTATAATATAACAATACCATATGAATTGATATATAACATATTAATTAATTTTGCATTATTGATTCTTTTTACCGACCGACGATAGTAAGGGAGGTATGTTTACTTAAATTTTTACAGTTTAAAGTTTTATATCAAAAATATTGACATTGTGGCGTGTATAAATGTGAACAACATATAATAATTAAAAAAGAAAAGAAGGTTCTCAAATTAAATTTAGTTTCCTATTAATATATAAAAATATATAATTAAATTATTTATATGTTATTTTTTACTAAAATTGATTTGATATTATACATCATTAATTTTTTGTAATTTTCTCTCACACCGCTTAAATGATTTTGATTTGACTTAATTTATCAATGTCTAATGATATCAAGATTTTATTCTCATATTCTGAGAGCTTAAATAATATTTTAAAAATGGCTTCCTTTAAATACCTTTATTTTTTTATATTAGAATACTTTTAATATGAATACTGTTAATAGTTTGAAAATCAATAATTAAAAAATGTAAAAAGTTAAATGAACGTTATGTGTTAATTTCGTATTCTCTATATTTAGTTCATTTTTCTTATTTATTTAAAAAAAAAACATTTTTTAATTATTTCCCAATTTAAAAAAAAATCAGATTTCGATTATGAAATTAATTATGATAAATAAATAAATAATTAAGTAATATGACTTATTTATTAATTTTTATTAATTAATATTTATTGGTGTATATTATATTGAGTTATTGATTTCAAACAAGTTTAATTTTTTTATCTTCCAGAAAAATTCAATTTTTAGAAAATCAATTATTAACTTAGTTATATTTTTATTTGTATATAATCTTAATTTCTGAAAAAGAAAAACATCCGGCGTTGTTGATAATTTTCTTTTTTCCAAGTTATTATTGAAATCTTTAAACTCTTTATAATTGAATTGTAAAAAGAGAGAAAAAAAGTTGAACTTGAGTGTAAAAGAAAAAGAAAAACAAATAGTTGGAAAAACTTTTCCTAAAAAAAATTTCAAAACAAAAATTCCAAGCATAAATAAGAGTTTATAAAATTCTTATACTTACTTGGTTGTTATTTTTTATTATTTGATGATAATATATATATATATATATATATATATATATATCAAATAGAGAAACAGAAGTCTGAATTCTATAATTCTATTTGGATGTATGTCAAACTTTCTTTGTAAGTGTTGAATTGGAAACTTGGAAAAGAAGAGACAAGAAAAGCAAATGCAAAGGAAGAGACTGTCTCACAAGATACTGAGTGAAAGTGATGTAGTTATGAAGACAAGTATGAACTTAGTTGATCAAAGAAGCAAGAAATTAAAACAAAAATTATTCCCTATCGTATAACAAATGTGTTCAATTATTAAAATATTTATTCTTTTGAGTTTTACTAGTTATAACGTTAAAAAATCCTTTTAAATTAATTCATATTACTTCAAATATGTTGTCTTTAAACAATCTAACACGATTTATAGTAAAATGAAGAATAAATTTTAATTTAATAATATAGGTAACTATTTGTTTATTTGTTCTATGGTCATCTTGTTTTCTTGGTTGGTGGTTTCATTGATCTTGTTTTTTTGCAAATCCTAATAAAACCTAACAAAATTTTTAATAAAATTCAATCTATTATGTAAAACAAACGATTGAAAATAATAAAAATTAAACTTTTAAAACACATAGAATCCTAAAATTACTGAAAAATATTGGAACTCGATATAAATAAAAGAGATTAGATTCCAAAAATTTTTAAGACTAATAAAAATAAAAACTTAAGTTTATTTTTCGAAATATAAATTAATCAGAATCACGAAATTTCATTTGATTTAGATTGCGTTGTGGTGGATGTTATTGGAATAATAATAATAATAATAATCCAAAACGTTCCTGGTTTTTTGTTCAGATTGTAGAACAACTTTATTATATCGAAAAACCTTCAGGACTATTGATTGTCAGGCATTCTTTTTTAGTTCCGACACTAGAAAAACTTCAACGCATTAAACTTCGGATCATTGCCTAGATTTTGTAAAAAATTGTTACTATCTTCGAACATCTTAAATTCTTTTAAGTTTGAAAGGGTTATCTAGTTTATAGTTTTATCCTTCTGTTCCCTAGAGTATCAATTTGAATGTTAAGAAATTATACAAGAATAAAACATCAAATTGACGACCATACACAAATAATTGACATCATCATAAAATAAGCTGTAGTGTCTCCACTTGACTATCTCGCAATTTGAATTGGAATAAATAACATAATATATTATATTTAAATTAAATTTAATTAATTATAAATTATAAATTAAAATTAATAAATAATATTTATTAAACCAACGCGTGTTTGGCTCTTTGTTGATGGTCACGTGCTGGTGCGTGATTTACAGTGTTAAAAAATTAATTCTGGTACTTTCAGTGATTCAATCAAGCTGAAATTCTATATATAGCAGTTTTATACAATTATTAATCATGTGAAAAATTATCAAACATATATCTTTATTTTTACGGTCACTTTAGAAGAAAAAAAATTAAAACGTTGTGGGTAATGACCCTCTTCCGGTTGAGCTACATTTCTCAAAAGTTGATAGAAAACTATGAATTTTGAATAATGCCCATGTACCAAATTTCATCATTCTAGCTCAAACCGTTTTTGCGTAATCTAGGTTACACACACACACACACACATACACACACACAGACATTTTTCTCAAGCTTAGTAAAAATGATCCAGGAACCTTCAAAACGTATAAAAACATCAAAATCTCCACATCGAAAATTTTCGTGATCGCAATACTATCTCTTACGAGATAGTAAAAATAATAAAAATAAAGTTTCAGAAACAATCAAACTGTTTTTGTTATTACACAAAATACGAGAAACATTTTAAACTATTCATTACAGTTATTTTATGAATGAATAATTATAATTCAATTAATTGATGACTAATGTTAATTAATAAATGATAAAGTTTATAATGAATAGTTTATATATAGAGAAACATAAAACAAATTTCCTCCATTTCATCTTGTCCTCGCTGCCTTGCCAAAAAAAAAACTTTTATCATTTAATCCTTTATTTAATATTAATCAATTAAAAAGTAAGTTCTACATACACATATATAATACATAGTGTTGATGTTTGTTTCACGTGAATTATTTCGAATGGTAATTTCAATTCTGTCGGTTTGTCCCCGTTTTCAACTGAATGCACCGTCAATGTCAAGTGCAAGTACATTGATTACAACCCATCATAACAAATACATACATATTCCATAAAATAGATTTCAAGGTTAATTTATAGAATATGCGTCTAATGTGAAAATGGAGTTATTTATGTGCATTATTTATAGAAAGCATTTAAAATTTATAAAATATCAACAAATTACATACATGTTGTATCTTTATGATCTCAAAAATTTTGCTCACAGCTTTTATGAAATTCACGAGTTAGGAAGTTTTTGTGATGAAGAGTCGATTTATATAGATTTCATTTAAAAGAAAAGTAATTTTAATTGTTTTTTTTTAATTATAAAGTAATTAATAACAGTTGTCAATAGATATCCAAATCAAAATATTTAAGATGGCTCTTTGGAAAACATTAAAATATGTGAATATTTTTAATATTAATCTCTATTAATTAAAAAGTTAACTTTTAGAATATATTAAATAATTTAAATTTAATCTAAAATAAAAATAAATAAATATTCTAGTAGTTTGTTCAATAAGTTCGCGGAGCGCCATCAATTCATCAATATTAGACTGAAAGAGATTTAACAGAGATTAGGCATTTTATTGGGCAGAGTAAGCAATATTTCGAGTGTTAATTTCGGTTTCAAAATGGATGCCACATTCTCTAACGATGGAGAAAAACCACATTCGAGTGCGACTTCGCTAGCAACATTTGGAGAGTTTTAAGAAGAATAAAAGCGACTTTATTCGTCGATTTATCACCATGGATGAGACTTGGGTCTACCATCAAGGTCCTGAATCTAAACAGGAGGCTAAGGAGTGGTGTTAACCCGGCTCTTCGGTGCCAAGCGAGTGTGTGTGTGTAGACAAGATTACGCAAAAACGGTTTGAGCTAGAATCATGAAATTTGGTATACGAGCATTATTCAAAATTCGTAGTTAACTGTCAACTTTTGAGAAATGTAGCTCAACCGGAAGAGATTACCTACCATGTTTTCATTTTTCTTCTCTAAACTGACCGTAAAAATATAGATATATTCTTGACCATCAACAAAGAGCCAAACACGCGTTGGCTTAATAAATATTATTTATTAATTTTAATTTATAATTTATAATTAATTATATTTAATTTAAATATAATATGTTATGTAATTTAATCCAATTCAAATTGCGAGATAGTCGAGAGGAGACACTCCAATAAAAATTGATTTCATCATTTCCGTTCCGCGAACTTATTTAATATATCTATCTATCTATCTATCTATCTATATATATATATATATATAAAAGGCAATGTCTGTCTGTGTGTCTCGCCTAAACTCAAAAACTACCCGTCCGATTGCGATGAAACTCTCAGGGATTGTTGTGGGCATCCCAGAGAAGGTTTTAGTGTAGTTAAATCCAAAATTAATTTAATTAGTAATATTTTGGTAAAAGTCTATTCATGGTCACCATGGATATATTGGTTACTTATAAGTAGGTATATACATAAAATTACAATATAATATTTATATATATATAATATAAGTATTATGTGTTTGAATTTTCATTTTAAATCAATAATTTTACAATTTTAATTCTAATTAATAAATGATTCTACCTAAATAGTAAAATCTTTAAAATGTAAAAATGATTAAATTATATATTCAATAAAGAAAATAAAAAATTAAAGAAAATAATCACGATATTCAATTATTTTTTTTTAATTCATAAAAAATAAAAAAACAATTGAATATTTAATAGGGCCTCCTCCTATCCCCATAAATTAGCCCTTCCAAGCCTCTCCTTACGGAATTTGGAAAAAGTAATGAAAAAGAAAGTTCGCCTTAAAAAAAAATATTAAAAAAATAAGGCGTTTGGTCTGTACGCCTTTTTGAATCAGCTGAAAATTCATTTGATTTTTTGGATTTCGAAATGAAACTGCCACATTCGGGGCAAACTGAAATAAAACCTGCCTACCTAAGAAGATGCATGGTCTCCACTATTAGGAGTGGATCGCCCATGCTAATCGAATCTATCCTACGCTCAAAAGGTATCCAACAATTTGTTCCTATTCAGGCTATTCCCATTTCGGAACTGTGCTGAATTACCTTCCCGAATGCCCGTTCATTCGATCCACCTCAAATACATTCTCAGCAATACAAAAAGGCACAATTCAGACATGGCATGCAATTAATACAACCCTTCTCTTATAATATTGTTATGGCACATGCTTTATCCACCCACACTTTTCTATTTAATAATTCTAAATTAATCTATGGATTAGTAGGATGAAAACCAGCATCCTTCGATGGAAGTAGGAAGCAACCTCCTGAAAACAACAACAACAAAATATAAGTATATTCCAATGATTAGCCCCCCTCCCCCCAGTGTAACGCAATTCTAATTACCTTTCTCTCTTCTGCTTCCTTTATCAATGATACTCATTCTTGAGAGATGTAATCTGAAATCCCCTAATCTCACTAAGTTCTAGAATATATTTCCCTATAATTTTCTAATTAATATTATCAAAATAAAGAAAATCAATCAATCATAAATCAAATATAATTACTGTTATGTATGTTAAATTTTACTTGAAATATTTTATTTAGAAATTGAAATTAATAAAATTTATTCCTATTTGAATTTGTGCCATGCTAAATAAATAAATAACGATGATTACTTACATTTGGTGAGCTGTATGAAGGTCATTTCATCATCATCAGAGATGGAGAAGATAATCAAGAATTTGAATCAACATCCAGTAGAAGGAACGAAGATTGAATCATGAAATGGAAGAAAAAAAATAACATATTAGATTATAAAATTTTAAAATAGATAATTATAAATTGAATGAAAATCAAATTAATAATAAATACTGACCTCGAAGTTAATAAAATTTGATATAACTCGCAGATTAAACTCGAAGACTTGTATTGATATTCCATCTCACTCGACTGGAAAAAAAAGAAATTCAATAAGATTAGTTATGTCATTTAAGAAAAAGACAAATATAATAGATTTAAAAATAAAATAAATAACATTATAATGATTGAAGAGGTGTAAGTTTTAAAAAAATATTATTTTATTTTTTCAGTAATATTACATTAAAATACTAAAATTCTAGAATTATCCTAGAGCCACTCCATTTTATGAATGGATGAATAAATTCATAAGTGTTTGAGTGGATTTTAATAGAAATACTACAAGTTATTATACTCAATTAATAGTCATTAAAAAATTTCCTACACAACACCACAAAACTAAAAATCTCTTCTTTCTTAAATATTAAAAAGATTATGAGATGCCACAGTGGAAATTTATCTCATTAATTTTATGAAGATATTCTTCTGTGTAATTGACATATAATAGAAATACCCTTGATTTACTTTCCAAAAGTTTTATATTATAATAATAATAAATTGACAAAATAATATTCATTTTTCATTTGGATATTTCTATTCTAATAAATTGCTTTTATTTATTTATTTTAAGAAATTTTATGAGAATTGTTTTTTTTTATTGATGTTATCAAGTATGTGTGTGAATAGGTATATAAATGCCCTTTAAAGTAGTATTGTATATTTTTTTTATAATGTTATTTTAATCACCTGTGCCAATCAATGACAATCAATGATAAAGGCTTATTTATACTATTTCACTTTATTTTTATATGATATTAATTTTATTATTATATTGATTACAAATTGAATATCATTTTATATATTGAAACATTGAAAGCAATGTTGTTCTTTAATATATTCATAAAATTTAAATTTTGAAAATTGCAATGATATTTCAAATGTTAAAATAAATAAATCGATTTAAATATCTATAATAGATTTAAAATGTTTTATTTTCAAATTAAAAAAAAAATATTTTAATTATTCGAAGCAATTTCATCGAACAAAGTCTGTGATAAAGCCACTGGAATAAATTGAGATTAAATAAAACTGATTTGAGAAATTTTTCATTCAATTTATCCAAAATTTGTTTTCCTTTTTTTAATAGAAACTCCAATAAAATAATAATACGAGAATCGTAGAACAAAATTATTATTAAAGAGGATGAGATGTTGGTAAGTGAAAATATTAACTTGATTAATATTGAATAGTAATTTACCAACTGATTGATTGATTGATGTTGCAGTGTTATATTCATGGATTCAACACGAAGAAATTGATTTCCACACTGAAGAGCCATGTATTAATGAGATTAGAAATAATAAATAAAATATTTTAAATTTATTTTTTATATTAATTTTAAAAATAAATAGCGAAAGATTTAATAATTATTTCAAATTTTTTAAAGATGATTTTAATTTAAAAAAATATTTAATAAATATATTTAAAGAAAATTATATCTTATAATTGATTTTAAATCTTTTCAAAGAATTTGATTAAAAATTTATAATTATATATACATATATAATTTTTCAATGAAAAATATTGAAATATTGTTTTTTTTTTAAAGTTTACTAATAAAATCTTGGTTTTAATTAATAAAATAAGTAAATCTTCAATTAATTCTTGATTAGTCAAGAGATGATTTCGGTGAGTAGGACGGCGAGCGTCTTGCACTGCAAGGGGAATGAGTACTGAATGCGTTCGAGGCAGCAGCGCATCGGCCGGCAGGCATGCAGGTGGGGTCAGGCGGAGAAGACAGGAGTGGGGCGGGCGGGGTCGAGCGGAGGTGAACATTTTACAGAAAGCTTTTCTTGCAATTTATTATAAATATTATATTAATTAAAATATTAATTTTTTTATAATTAATGGTGTTTTTATATAGATTTTAAATCGAACCGAAAGAAACAATATTTAAATTTAATTCTTTTAAGATTTTAATGTAAAATTTATAAATATAATTAATATATCAGTAAAAAGTTATATAAAATGCATTTTATAAAATGTAATTTTTAATAAAATATTTTTTTTTAAGTTCATTATGGAAATGAATATATTTTTAAAAAAACATGGAGGTGGAGGGTGAGATAGAAATTGTTCAATTTTAAATTATCAATTGATTAACGAGTGTGATATAACATAAATTTAATGAAAATAACAATAACAAAAAAAGAGGATAAATGGTGAGAGTTAAATCTTATCTTGGTTGTGTATTTGGGATGTTGCAGGTTGACAATTCATTTGGAAGCAATCGTTACATTTTGCTGATTTTTGTGTGTTCACTGCGTTTTAACATCAATAATATCTATCTATCTATAGACTTGTGAGACAAACAATAAGAATCTCTATAATAAGAGAATATACTTATTCCGAAAACTATTAATTAAATGTAATAACTATTAACAATTAAATAAAGTAGAAATAATTTTCCAACAAATAAAAATGTAATAATAAAAATTCAATTATATTCATTTAATACATTATTATTATTATTATTAAGTGTTCAGTTATCACATACGTATATATGTATACAGACACACATGCAAAAGCGAAGCTTTGCCAGGTCTGCTAGTATACATATATACTAACCATACAATAATGAGAAAAAAATTATAAATTTCTGATTGGTTGAAATGTGTGAGAGTGTGCCTATATATAGTTGACAAGACATAAATTATCAAAATATTGATATCTATGTTTTTAATATAATATTTAAAAGGTTTATTATATATTATAATTTATTTATATAAGATTTTTAAAATGGCCTCTATGTTATTTTGAGCTTTTTTAGAAAAGTTAAGCAAAAATAAGCTTTTTTAGAAAATTATGCGAAAATACGTGAATGAAATTTTTATTTAAATTAATTCTTGATTGTTTACTTTTGTAAAGTACACACAAATTTTATTCTTTTCATTTAAAGAAATTTATATTAATATCTAATTTAAAAGATTTTCATTTTAAAAAATATTATATAACTTTCAAAAATCATTAAAAGTTTATTTTTTTTTTAATTTGATTTTTACTAAAATTGTACTTTAAAATGATATGAGATATCAATTTTCCTATCTTGATTAATACTAACTTAACTTAACTCTTTTTACCGACCGACGATAGTAAGGGAGGTATTGTTTTCAAACCAAATTTCACATGTGGAGATTTTTACATATCTCCACGAATCATGCATTTTCTTAACAGAAAAAAGTATTTTTAGCATGATGTCTGTCCGTCCGTCCGTATAGATGTGTACAGCCTGAACGGCTCAACCGATTTTGATGAAATTTGGTATATTTACTTAATGCATCAGTGGGATGAATTGATCAACTTTTGGTGCAAATCCGGAAACCGGAAGTGGTAGTATTAGCGATCGATGATAGGAAGGGAAGGGTTATTTTCACATGAGGAGATTTTTTTATATATCACCACGAATCATACACTTTGTATTGGTTTTATCCTCGGGAAAATCATATTTATTAGTTTTTTCTTGATTTAAAATTATATGACGTCATCCAGCCATTCATGACGTCACAGCCTGGTCTTACATATATATTATAAATAAAATAAAATTAAAAATGTTTATATTTATTATTTATGTATTCATATCTGTTTTTTATTACATTAATAGATATATTAAAATTATTTGAAATTGTTTCTGTAGCTAGAAATTAATTTACTTCAAACCGTCGGTCGGTTCGGACCTGGCCACAGGTCAACTTATTTCATACTGGAAAAATTTTAAAAATTATTCTTTTGTTTCAATGCTTGGTTTATTCATTATAACTTCGCACATTATTTCTTGATATCTAGGATATAAATAAATACATGTTTTATATTATAATGAACTTCTATTATATTATTATTAAAATATTCAACAAGACGCCATAATAAATTTTAAAACTTTTTTAAATTTAATAAACAAATTAGCATTAACTTATTGAAAGCTATGAGGTAATAAATTGTTTTTATATATTTTTATATATAATTTTAACAAATATATAACTTTTAATATCTAATAAGATGTATGCTATAATAATAATCATTCTTTTATATCAAATTTAAAATCATTCTAAAACAGGCTATAATCAATGAATCGGAATTTATAAAGTTGATATTTATTTTTTTTTACTAGTAATATTATATTTTTTATTTGAGAGGATATCAAAAGCGATAGGATTTTGTTTCCGAGTAAAAGAAAACAATGCAATAAATGAGATACATTTCTGATGTCATAGTCAGCATGGTCAAATGTAACTCTCTGAAAGAATATTCTTTATCAATAAACCAAATAGATATTTTATACAATGAATAAAAACATAATATTCGAAATAGCTTTTATTTTTATTCTCTCCATCCGATGTTTTCAAAACAAAGCCACAAATCACCGGGCACAGATGCCGATGATTTTTCTAGTTTTAGAGTTACCGGCAAGGGGTACCGAAAGAGGGGTTGAGATTCTCATTGATCGGACCCTAAAAGCGCCACATTGGCGCCCGCCTGACGTCTGCCCTTGAAATTTCCCGGGTGCCAAATTTTGATAGAAAATATAATCAAAGGTCTAGGTTATCGTTTTCTGTTCTTTTTTCTTTCATAACATTTGTCAATAAACGAATGTTTTTCCATTTTTATTCCATAAATAAAATAAAAAAAAATACACTTTGATATATATTTTGAAAATTAGAAAAGTTATTTTTAAATTTTAACTATATATTTATCAATCAAATAATAAAGAAAAAAGTTAATTATTTTAATTTTAAAAAATTTAAGTTCTCTCAAACAGTCATAAATATACCATTTCTAAGGTTAGCATCAATATACATACAAATAAAAGCTATATTATTAAATAAATTAATAGTTAAATTGAATTTATTTATTTCATAATAATAAAAAATTTTGTTTCATTTATAAATGTAACAATTAGTTTTCATTATTTGTCTCTAATTAATTTCAAGAAATTTTATACAATTTTTATTTAAATTGATGTCTAGAATTTTAAATATATACATACCTTTGAAGATTATTTTATAATAAAAAGTATCCATTTGAAAATATTTAAATTGAAATAAAGACTTATAAAAAAAATTTTCTAGGCGATTAATGAAACACAAGGCTTGGTTAATCCTGGTCTATATTCATTTTAATAATAATGATTTAGAAGAAAAAAAATTGAGGTTTATGAATTATTCACATTTTTAAATTTGGGATATATGGAACTAAATACAGAAAGAATGATTGCGCCTATATTCCTAATATGAGAGAAGCTACTGAGATAGTATATTGTACCTTTATGTATATGCTATTGAAAAATAAAATTACTAAACAAATATATTAGATATTAGATGTAATACGTAGATTCACACATAAATGTGTATTCAGAGATGAAAGCCCCTTGTAGTTATGCAACACCTAAAGAAATCAATTTATCATTATAATTGCTCTTTATACAGTTATTCAAACATACGGTGAATAATAATAAATACCATGTGAAAACACTTAAAAGTTATTTATTAATTTAAATATTCATATTTGAAGCTATTTGTTTTATTAATATATTTTTTTATTTTATATTATTTCCCCGCATATTTCTTTTAAGAGCCTTCTTAAGAGCTTAGAAAAAGATATCAATTAGTGTAATAGATAAATGGTTATTTTAATTTTTTACTTTCCCGCATACTTCGTATAAGGGAAGTATTGGAATCGTCAAAAATTTCGACTTCGAGATTTCGATAGATCTTGACGTTTTAGACCTCCCTGAGTCGGAAAATACCATTTTTCGAATTATGTCTGTGTGTGTGTATGTATGTATGTATGTATGTATGTATGTATGTATGTATGTATGTATGTAATGTCTGTAAGCAAATTTACTCAAAAACTAATCAAGCTAAGACTTCGAAATTTTGTACACCGATATTATTCACAGTTTGTAGATTTCTATCAAAATTTCGTCAAAATCGGTTAACCGGAAGTGGTACTTTACCTACAATGGTTGCGTTTACCTTTCAAGTAAAGTACCAGTTTGCTTCGAGATATTTGCTTCATATTTTGTATATAGATTTACAAATATGAAAAAAATTCAGATACCAAATTTCATCATGATCTGACTACCGGAAGTGACATTTTACCTATACAAGTAGCGTTTCTTTTTTACCGACCGACGATAGTAAGGGAGGTATTGTTTTCACACCAAATTTCACCTATGGATATTTTAAGGTACACATCTCCACGAATCATGCATTTTCTTAACAGAAAAAAGTATTTTTAGCATGATGTCTGTCCGTCCGTCCGTATAGATGTGTACAGCCTGAACGGCTCAACGGATTTTGATGAAATTTGGTATATTTACTTAATACATCAGTAGGATGAATTGATCAACTTTTGGTGCAAATCCGGAAACCGGAAGTGCTAGTATTGCCGATCGAAGAGAGGAAGTGAAGGGTTATTTTCATATCAAATTTCACGTGAGGACATATCTCCACGTGTTATGCACTTTGTATTGGTTTTATCCTCGAGAAAAATCATCTTCATTAGTTTTTTCTTAATTTAAAATTATATGACGTCACCCAGCACTTCATGACCTCACAGCCAGCCCTTATATATTATAAATAAAATTAATAAGTTGACCTGTGGCCAGGTCCGAACCGACCGACGGTTTTAAATAAATTAATTACCAGCTACAGAAACAATTTCAAATAATTTTCATATATCTATTAATGTAATAAAAAACAGATATGGATACATAAATAATAAATATAAACATTTTTAATTTTATTTTATTTATAATATATATGCAAGACCAGGCTGTGACGTCATGAATGGCTGGATGACGTCATATAATTTTAAATCAAGAAAAAACTAATAAATATGATTTTTCTCGAGGATAAAATCAATACAAAGTGCATGATTCGTGGTGATATATAAAAAAAATCTCTTTTGGTGTGAAAATAACCCTTTCCTTCCTATCGTCGATCGCTAATACTACCACTTCCGGTTTCTGGATTTGCACCAAAAGTTGATCAATTCATCCCACTGATGCATTAAGTAAATATACCAAATTTCATCAAAATCGGTTGAGCCGTTCAGGCTGTACACATCTATACGGACGGACAGACGGACAGACGGACGGACGGACAGACGGACAGACATCATGCTAAAAATACTTTTTTCTGTTTAGAAAATGCATGATTCGTGGAGATATGTAAAAATCTCCACATGTGAAATTTGGTGTGAAAACAATACCTCCCTTACTATCGTCGGTCGGTAAAAATTAAAAATATTTATATTATATCCATATATGTTTTTTTTACATTTAAAATATCAGTTAACCGGAAGTAGCACTTTATTCTATATATATATATATATAAATGTTACCAAATATCAAATTTGACACCAATAAACTAATACGAACTGGCTCTTTATCAATACCAAGTTTACACATTCTAAATATTCATTCACAACTCTTTATACCTATTTATATGCGGGAAAGTCTAGGGGAGGACACTCCCGCTTATTTTATAATAATTCTAAAATAAAATCTACGCTTTCTCATATTAACTCTCTCTATAAATAAAAAATGGCCTCAAGCAATCTATTAAATTAAAATTGAAATCTGATATCAAACACTTAAAGATTGATGCTTGACTATATTGATATTTTTAATATCATCAAATATTCAAATTTCTTCATTAATTCATTTTATGGCCAACCAAAAAGAACAGAAATTTAAAGAATAACTATTTTGAATAATTCTCGAACAATTATGATTACAGCCAAAATCCGATTTACTTTTTATAACTGAATTCAATTATACTTATGTACTAATAATTTAAATTAAGGGGATAGAATAAGATGTTTCCATTAAAGTCCCGTTTAGCTGTTGAATCGTTTACTTAAGGGTGGAATTTTTAGGCTGTGAAAAACACAATATGATTAATAAATGGGTTACAGAAAGTGACAATTTATGTGATATAAAATAAATTCTGCTTGATTTGAGGGTAATGTTCCATATTATTTCTTTTAAAGATCGAAATGCAAATTTAATAATTGATTTATTTAATAAGTGTTAAATAAAATATTTGTTCTTATATGATAAGAATTCTTATAAATAAGAGCTGGCATCACCCATCATGAGTCAGTCCGCTTGAATCGGAGCAAACGTACGGTACTTGAAAACGACTGCAGAATAAGCAGTCGAAACGTTGTACAGCTATTTTAATTTAATAAATAATTTTATACAAACAATGTGGTCTTTTAATAAAAATTCCCTTAATAATTATCAAAATATTTGTTCTTTTTAAAAAGTGACAAACAATTAACCAAAATCAAAATTTTGTGCTTAAAAGGGAATAAAGTATTTCCTTTTAAGCACAATAATTTTTCAATCTGTTCATTAATAATTAATGACTTTCAATTCTAAATATTTTTATAATAATTTCAATAGATTCTTTAAATTTACCTTTTATAAATGAAAGGATTCAATAATATTAATATGTGTTTAATAGAGATGAAATTCTATTCACCACGCAAGTATTTTCTTACTCCTACTTGCATAATTATTAATTCACTATTGCTTGGTATATACATATTAGCTCTAACGGACAGATATACATGAAATTCTAGAACAAAATATAATCAAAATACACACATGATAAACATTTTATCAACATTCATTTTAATTAATTAGTAAATCATATATATATTGTCTTTTAGTTAAAATTTATTTTAATTACGAAGCTAGTGTCAATCACAGCACATTGAGTTGACAATCAATTTAATATATAGTAATATAGTATATATATATATATATATATATATATATATATATATAAAACAGGCAATTTAAGTAAGTTGATCTAAACAGGGTAGAGGCCTTGTATGATCGTTACAACAATGACTCCTTTTAACCTTTTACCTTGATTCTCTAGAACAGAGGTCGCTACTTTTTATCTCAAGTAGCTTCTCAAAGTTGATCTCGCAGGTTGAGTTAACCTGACTCCAAAATCTGAATAAAAAATTTTTTTTATTTCATAGTCTTCAAAAATTAAGAATTTTAAATATCAATTTTTTTTAAAGAATTTTAAATTTTTACCTTCTTTGTTTATTTTTATTAATTTTACCGCGTAAAAAAATGTATGAAACCTGTTTCAAATATCCCACATTAGATAATGAATGAAACAAATGCACTTGAGGATTGATTCTTAAAATAATGAGAAAAAATCACTGATGATTATTTGTTTGTTGTTACCAATTCTACACTGAAGTTTTCAACATTAATCAATAATCAATATCAATTTCAATCTAAATTATATTCTAACTCAGAATTATTAAAATACTTATATAAATTTTTATTTTTAAATTTTTTAATTTATATAATCTTGATATAATCTTACTTTATTTAATTTTTTCAATAAATTTGAATTTAGTCACATTTGTCGATTTGAAAATGTTACTATATTAAAATTCTTTAATATATTTTAAAATTTAAATTATTATGTATGTTTTCAATATTTAATATACAAAATATCATATTCAATATTTAAAATATTAATTAATTAGATATTTATTTATTTTATTTATAGATATATAATAAAATATACACTTACAAAAAAATATACAAAATCTATGTTAAATTCTATTTTTTCGAAGTAATTACTTACTTATAGATAAACTTTATTGATATAAATATTCATTTAAACCTGTTCAAGCCAACACCGATTCAGCAGTTGACCCGTAGGCACATATGCAATGTTGATTTACCTGAAACCGAATGCTCCAAATAAATCTTATTTATCATTTATTATTCATTATTCATTGTTATTTATTTTATTTCCATATTAATTAATTTATTTTTTATTAAACCTTGTGCAAACTCTTGTTCAGGGACCCCCAAATAGATTTTAATTTTCAGGGGTCCCTTGGAGTCTGTTAGGGACCACTTTAGGAAACACTGATTTAAACCATACCAATTATTAATTGTAAAATTGCAAAATATATTATATTTAATTAATAGCATAGATATAGACTTGTTCTAATAAAGAAATTTTGATATAAAATAAAATAATTAAATATCCCACAAAAATTGTCTAGCTAATTAGAAAAAGTTTAGGAAATATTGTCTGACCAATCAGAATAAATTTACGTGGCATAGTTATAAACTTTTCTACTTTGTACATACGAGGTAGGGTCAAAAAGTTCGCGGAATGGTCGCTTATAGTCAAGTATTTCTTAGCTGAAAGGGAAATTTTTGTTTGTGAGGTTGGCATAACTGGTAGTGAATGTGCTTTTGAGGTTAGCAGGCAGTTGTAGTTGGTTCCGTGCGTTCGGTGTTTAATATTGTAGATCGTAGTTTCTTTCTTTCGTCGGATTGTGCAATGTCGTCATTAGAGCAGCGTGGCAATATTAAATTCTGTGTGTTGCTGGAGAAATCACCCTCGGAGACTCTTGAGATGCTAAAAAAAGCATACGGAAATTCTGCGATGAAGAAAACAGCAGTTTACGAGTGGCATAAGCGTTTTCGCGACGGTCGCACAACAATTGATGATGACGTTCGGACTGGGCGGCCTTCCACTTCCACTACAGACGACAATGTTGAGCGCGTTCGACAAATTGTGCGTGCGGACAGACGAACAACCATCAATAATATTGCCTCTGAAGTTGGTATTTCACATGGGAGTGTTCACAGCATTCTTCATAATGACTTGAACATGCATCGTGTTTGCTTGCACTTTGTTCCAAAAATGTTATCCCCTGAGCAAAAGGAAATGAGAGTGACCCTGTCCAGGGACTTGATTGAAATGGCTGATGCAGATGACCTGTTTCCAAGGTTAAAAATGGCATTGAAGGGACATCGTTTTGCTGATTCGTCAGAGGTGATTGAAAATGCGACGGAGCGGCTGAAGGAACTTTCAAAAAACGGCTTTCAAGAGTGTTTCCAACAATTATATGAACGGTGGAATAAATGTGTAGATGCAGGAGGAGAGTATTTTGAAGGGAAATAATGTAAGAATGTTATAAATATTTTTAATAAATTTTTAATAACCAATTCCGCGAACTTTTTGACCCTACCTCGTATATATATATAGAGAGAGAGAGAGAGAAAGATAGTACATATAGTAATATATTGTATTTAATTATATTATTTGTGTGTAAATAAATTATAATTAAATTTAAATACATTTTTAAAAAAATTTTTTTGTAAATGATCAGATTTATAATAAAATTTACTCAATCTGAAGTCACTAATTTTTAGATTACTCCTTTAAACTTAAAAAAAAAGTTTATATTTATATTATTATATATATTATTATTATATATTATATTATATTTCTTAATTAATTATTAAAATAAATTCGCCTTATTCTTTTATATATATATATATAATAAATTTTAGAAGAAATAAAATTCAAATTAAATTTATATATAAAATTAATAAAGAAAAACATTAACTGGTATTTAAAAAAAAAATTATCTGGCATTTTTTGAATAAAAGCTAATTTATCAACCTTCTATTGAACAGATTGTTGGATTCACAGCCCCAATATATGAAAGAACTTTGCAATTCAAAAGAAAGGGTGTTGTATTGAATGAGGCCAAAGACCTCTAGTCTGGTCTATAGTAAAGATAATGGCCTCGTAAACAACGGTTAGTAAACTTAGACAACAGGGTAAACATTTTTTTTTTAATGCTTTCTATTAAAAATTGATGGAAGTAGGATTTCTTGAAAATTATGCGTTCAAACGGAAATGTAGAAGGAAAAGGAAGTAAAAGGAAAATAGAAAAAAAAACGATGGAAAAGTGAGAAACAAGTAGACACCTCTCTAAGACAATAAAGGCAAGTTTAAATAAAAGAAATGTTTATTTAAGCGAGTTATTATTCTCTTTCACCTTCACTCATATAATTCCATTAAATCATTAATGATAGACAGGTTAAAAATAAATGAACATCCAGACAAATTAACAATAATAGTAAGTTCTACATAAACACAATTTTTGAAGCTGATTATCAATGTGATCTTAAATTTTTCATTTACTATTTTTACTGACCGACGATAGTAAGGGAGGTATTGTTTTCACACCAAATTTCACATGTGGAGATTTTTACATATCTCCACGAATCATGAATTTTCTAAACAGAAAAAAGTATTTTTAGCATGATGTCTGTCCGTCCGTCTGTCCGTATAGATGTGTACAGCCTGAACGGCTCAACGGATTTTGGTGAAATTTGGTATATTTACTTAATGCATCAGTGGGATGAATTTTGGTGCAAATAGGAAACCGGAAGTGGTAGTATTAGCGATCGACGATAGGAAGGGAAGGGTTATTTTCACACCAAATTTCACATGAGATTTTTTACATATCATTACGAATCATTCACTTTGCATTGGTTTTATCCTCGGGAAAATCACATTTATTAGTTTTTTCTTGATTTAAAATTATATGACGTCATCCAGCCATTCATGACGTCACAGTCTGGTCTTGAATATATATTATAAATAAAATAAAATTAAAAATGTTTATATTTATTATTTATGTATCCATATCTGTTTTTTATTACATTAATAGATATATTAAAATTATTTGAAATTATTTCTGTAGATGGAAATTAATTTACTTCAAACAGTCGGTCGGTTCGGACATGGCCATAGGTCAACTTATTTTTCATTTGATTATCTTTCTATTATCTCCGTTAATAAGAAAATAAATATTTTTATTATTCTTTATAAATTTGGATTTGTCAATGGTAGAAAAATGACATTTTGAATTAACTAAAATTATTATTTTATAATAATGACCTATTGAAATTAAAAAATTAAATGAAGAAATACAATAGGCAAATCCAAATAGACAATGATTCAATTAAACATCAATCAATCATTCAATAAAATAATAAAATATATTCTTACTTTCTAAATATATTATTTTATAAATCCTTTAACATTTAGAGTTTATTTTTTATCTTTTTCGATTTTTTTCAAATCCAACGCAATCAACTTCCACATCCTAAAGATTGGTTAATCGAATAGGAAGCCCGTGCTTGGAATTTGATTAGCAACTAATTTACACTTTGGAAAGTATAGGTGAAGAAGAAAGGGGAGAAAAGCGGTGGGTTTGCACCTTTCCTGCTGTTTCATGCCTTTTTTTCATTATTGTGGAAAGAGAAATGACGTCATCTTCTTACCGTCCTCTGACTGTTACTCGAAGCCATTTTAATTAAACGAAAATTATATCTTGATTATTTATCAATGCCTTTAGAATAAATTAAAAAAAGCGAACTGTTTATTCATATTTTAAATAGATTTGAATGAAATGAAATCATTTAGAGATGAAATTTAATTGTATCAACTTTTACTTTCTTTATAAAGGTTTTAATATAATTAATAAAAATCTACCAAATCTAAATTTTGAAGTTAAAAAGTTTATTTTATTTTAACTAATACTTTAAGAATATCCATAAATATGATTATAACACTTAAAGTGTTTTATTACTAAGTTATTCCTACTATTGTTATACTCTGCCGGCCAAAAACATAACACTCAGAATTCTTTAAAAATAATTAGTAAAATATAATTTGAATGCTATGAAATTGAATTAACTTTTGTGTATTATTTCATTATCAGTTTTAATATATGTATATTTTTATTATATTATATTATTATTTAATAGAACTTTATACTATTTCGCCAGAGATAGTATTGCGATCAAGAAAATTTTCGATTTCGAGATTTTGATGTTTTTATAAGTTTTGAAGATCCCTGAGTCATTTTCACTAAGGTTGAGAAAAAATCTCTCTCTCTCTCTCTGTGTAGACAAGATTACGCAAAAAATGGTTTGAACTAGAATCATGCAATTTGGTACTCGGGAATTATTCAAAATTTGTAGTTTTCTTTCAACTTTTGAGAAATGTAGCTCAACCGGAAGTGGGTCATTTCCTACTACGTTATGATTTTTTTCCTCTAAAGTGACCGTAAAAATAAAGATATATGTTTGATAGTTTTTCACATGATTAAAAATTGTATAAAACTGTTATATATAGAATTTCAGCTTGATTGAATCGCTTAAAGTACCGGAACTAATTTTTTAACACTGCAAATCATGCGTCAGCTCGTGACGTGGTGCCATCAACAAAGAACCAAAGACGCGTTGGTTTAAAAAATATTATTTATTATTTTTAATTTATAATTTAATTTAAATATAATATATATGTTATTTAATCCAATTCATATTGCGAGATAGTCGAGTAGAGACACTCCAGATTTTTTTTATTAAGATATATGCAAAAAAACCAAGAATAATTGATGGTGCCGCTTTAAGGCGAATTTAAAACTGATTTGAAAATAAAACAATTTTTGTTGCTGATTAGATTCTTATAATTAGAAATGAATAAATAAAATAATCAAATGCTCTAAAATAAATGTATTAAATATTAAAAACATTTACAAAAAAAAAAATTAATAAAAAAAATAAACATATTTTCAATATTCAATTATACCAATAGTAGTTTATAAAATTTTCGATTTTGAGAATAAAATTTTGTCACTCCGCTCTGTTTTTGCTATCTTTAGTAGATGCCATATGCTAGGCACTATAATAAAAATATAAATACACAATAAATATACTAAATATATAATAAATATACAATATAAACATAAAAAAAAAATATATATTAATATTTAAAATTTACAATAATAATATTTATAATTACCAGATAATTTTTTGAAAATTCTCTTATATGTCGTGCTAAACTAAAATACTTTCTGTCTCTATAAAGAGAATGTCATTTACTATTTAATTATAATCAAGTTGAACATCATGAAAGGAACTTTCCCTCGACATATTGATTCTACAACTCGATTCAAACTTTTGGTACATTCATAAAATGAATATAGAAATATATGTCATATATACTATATATCATATTGAAATTCTACTATTCTTAATTCATGTTAGGTTGTATCAAATAAATTCTGAATTGACTATTCCTATTATAGTTAAACTTTATCATCAAAAAATGAAAAATTAATTTAATTTTAATTTTTTTTTGGTTGCTACGGCCAAGAACTTTCGAGCTTAGCCACAGAGATAGATAGAAAGTCAAACCTAAGTTAATTTACGAAGGTTTATCTTAATTACTTTACTTTATCATCAAAAAATGAAAAATTAATTTAATTTTAATTTTTTTTTTTTTATAAATATAAATAAGAATAATAAGTAAGTCTTACATTTATATTTATTTACTACATTTACAAAATTCATTTTTTGTTTCAGACGTTACATCCAAGGATGCTTCATTGCTGGGCGTTTTCGCCTGGCGTGGAGTGAGCCGGAACGACGATCACGGCGTCCGAAAACGTATCCGCGCCGACGGAGGCCTTGGATGTGGCTTCGCCGCCGCCTCTGGCCGCCGTCGCTGCGGCGGTTCTGTTTGTTTTTGTTCTCTCACCTCTTATCGTTCTCGGCAATGGTCTTGTGCTCACTGCTGTCTATAGATATAAGCGACTTCGGACACCGAGTAACTACCTCCTTGCAGCTTTGGCGGCTACGGATCTTGCATTGGGACTCTTTCTTCCAGTCGGTTAGTTTCGAGTAAACAAATCAATTTACAATTTACGAGAAATATAAACAATATTGGAGAAAAAGAAAATAAAACAAAGAGATATCGACATATTCATTATTCTCTATAAAGTCTTAAAATAGATATATAATAAGTTGACCTGTGGCCTGGACCGAACTGACCGACAGTTTGAAGTAAATTAATTTCCAGCTACAGAAACAATTTCAAATAATTTTAATATATCTATTAATGTAATAAAAAACAGATAGGCATATAACATAAACATTTTTAATTTTATTTTATTTATAATATATATTCAAGACCAGACTGTGACGTCATGAATGGCTGGATGACGTCATATAATTTTAAATCAAGAAAAAACTAATAAATGTGATTTTCCCGAGGATAAAACCAATGCAAAGTGAATGATTCGTAATGATATGTAAAAAATCTCATGTGAAATTTGGTGTGAAAATAACCCTTCCCTTCCTATCGTCGATCGCTAATACTACCACTTCCGGTTTCCCATTTGCACCAAAATTCATCCCACTGATGCATTAAGTAAATATACCAAATTTCACCAAAATCCGTTGAGCCGTTCAGGCTGTACACATCTATACGGACAGACGGACGGACAGACATCATGCTAAAAATACTTTTTTCTGTTAAGAAAATGCTTGATTCGTGGAGATATGTAAAAATCTCCACATGTTGGTGTGAAAACAATACCTCCCTTATTATCGTCGGTCGGTAAAAATTATATAAATAAATATATTAAAAAATAAATATTTATTAGGCTGGGAAAAACATAATAATCGATTATTTATAAAACAACCACATACTCCTCCCATAATGATAATTTTAAATATTAATTATTTTCATGTTTTTTATTAAATGTTTAACATATTGTAATTAACAAGAGTAGCAAACAGTTTTGGATGGAATATGTTTTCTGTGGGTTTACAAACATATCTCTCTCTCTCTCTACCTTTTACACAACAACATTAAAAACAACACACATACACGTTCAATGTTTATTTATCCCTATTTATTTATTTATTGTATGCAAATCAATGTATACAAAAATGAATATGAATTCTCAACACAAACTGATGAGTGAATATTAATGAAATTACTTTTCTTTATTAATAGCAATGTATATTAATATGTTAATTCTTATTTTATATATATTATATTTAAATCTTTATAAACCATTAACTAAACATTTTGAAATAATATGTATCTTATTGAAATCATAATTGGTGAAATTATTAAATAGAAAAAGCATTCCTTTAGGTATAGCTATTCAACATTTCATCCTATCTAGACAGTCATTTAATCCTCTATTTTCCAATTCTGCTTCGATTCTCTTATTCCAACTTACTCTTGGTTTTTCTCTTTTTTCTAATCTCAACAGGTATCTAATTGAATTTTTTGTGGTAATTGGAATTCCTTCAGTCTCACAGCATGCCCAACCCAGTTTTTTATTTTTTATTTGGTCTAAAAGTGATTGTTCAACTCCTATCATTTCTGTAATTTCTGAATTTCTGAATAGCCCACCTTCACCTGAAACTCATTACTGCCGAGTTTATTTTTTCATATGTTTTTTCATGAAGTACCTAGATTTCAAATCCATATCACAACAGTGCACTTGACTAGAGATTGAAAAAGACTTTTCTTGTTTTCTTTCTTTATTTTATCATCCCAATTTTGAGATTATTATTGCCAATTTGAATATTATTGAATTGCCTTTTTTTATATTATTATATTATCGTCTCTTCCAACCCCATTGTGACACTTCGGTAATTTTACCCTTTCACATTCCTAACAGTTCTAGAATTAATGATTAAGTCTTTTTATTTAAGCCGAACACTTTATTTTTTTTAATTTCAAGCATCTATTTTTATATTCGTTAATAAGTTTAGCATATAGCTTATATCATCTTCATCTTATGTATGCCAATACAATTTTATCATCAGCATACAAGAAAATATCATTAATTAGGTAGCATTTCTTTATCCTCTCCATGAGTACTTTCTGGATATATATTTTAAATAGAGTTTGAGAGATACAGCATCCTTATAGTAAGTCTTTTAATGTTCTTAATATATTTTAGAGACTTTTCCTATTTTTCAGAAATTAATACTTTCTTTATATATTTTTTTAATATGGGGCTAATTTCATTTGACCTGAGGGTTATTTTTTAGGAACTTATCATAAGTTTTTTAAGAAATAACTCGTGGAGGTTATCAATATTATAATGAATTCTTTCGGTTTTACTAAGTATGTCTCTATAAGGCCATTATTTGATTATAATAGTCTGATCCACAGCTCCTCTATATTCTTAGATATCTCTGATCTTTGTAAGAGAATTTATCGGTTTATTATAAAATCTATAATCGAGCTTAATTGTTTTTAGATACATTTGTGTATCAATTTATAGTTTTTTATTGTTAACAATAATTCATCACACAATTCAATCAATCTAGAGCCAATAACAAAATCAAGGGACTCACCATATCTTTCAACAATTTTATGATAATTTTTTTTTTAATCTAATTTACTGTTAAAAAATTTAGAAAATATTATATACTTTTCTCGTTAGTTATCCGGTACAATTTCCCTCATTTGAATGACTTAATCGTCAGTGGGCGCATAGATTCCTATTATTATTATTTATTGGTTTGAGACTCTAAAACTATTATTATTTCAATGGTGGCTTCATATGAAACAATTTTGCCAATCAGTTTTTTTTTATGTACTAGTTTTTATTCAACTAGTTTCTTTGTCTACCTGATTAACAAGTTAGTTCAAACTTCCTCTTTAGTATTGGACCTCTGCATATTCCAACATTAAAAATTCAGTATACGTTTTAGAAATTTAAACTTTTTGCTATTTGTCCTTTTCTGAGGTAATTTTTGTATTTTAATTCTTTTCCTGATAGTGAACAAGTTCACCGACTCAATCTTTGAAAGCCGGTTTGTCTATCTTTATTTAAACCATTAATATTAGTTGGGTCTTTCCAGAAACCTATGCTCTTCAATTCGATATTTCAGTGATGAAACACACTTGAATTAGATAGTTATGTCGAATTTATATCTTTGTCAATCACCAAGCCATTTTCGAAATATCATTATAATTAGAAGTTGGCGTTTGGTGCTATTTATTTGCAGAACAATCAGGTGCTACATGCGATACAATTAATTTTCTGAAAGAAACATTTGATAGGCCATGCCGTTGATACCATTAGATTATATTCTGTGGAAAGTCGCTTGTTTATGTCGATAAACATGAAACAATTGATCATTTAGAGGCCAACATTCGACGCATTATTGCCGAAATAAAGCTTGATTTATTATGAGGAGAGTGAAAATTGGGTTTTCAGATTATCTCATGTATGCACCAGTCTCAGCCGACACGTAATTTGTAAATTTATATTTAAACTGATTATATTTATAATATTCTTATTAATTACTACTCATATACTTATAATCTATTTTAAATTTTTAAGGAATATTAAAGTGTGTTAAATAGTAGTATTTTAATTTTAATTTAAAAATATGAGCTGTGTACAGGCGTTGGACCGACCGACGATTTGAAATAAATTAATTTCCAAACAATACTATATATATAAAGTATAAAAAAATATTTTTAAAACTTGAATTAAAATGACTAAATTATATTATCTTGGTTTTTATTTTTAGTTTAATTACTCAATAATTAATTACTACTATATTTTAAGTGGAATATTTTGGAACAATGAATATAAAATTAATACTATGTAAACTACAAATTCCGGTTTCCGGATATACACCAAAAGTTGATGAATACATGCTACTGATACATAAACTAAATATACCAAATTTTATCAAAATCCATTGAGCCGTTCAAGCTATACACGACTATATGGACACACAATGGACAGACGGACAGATATCATACTAAAATACTTTTTTCTGTTAACAATATGCATGATTCGTGAAGATATGTAAAAAATCTCCTTATGTGAAATTTGTTGTGAAAACAGTTCTTCCCTTCCTATCGTCGGTCGGTAATACTACCACTTCCGGTTTCCGGATATACACCAAAAGTTGATAAATTCATCATACTGATCCGTTGAGTCGTTCAAGCTGTACACGTCTATACGAACGGACGGACATCATGCTAAAAATACTTGGTTTCTGTTAAGAAAATGCATGATTCGTGAAGATATGTACAAAATCTCCACATGTGAAATTTGCTGTGAAAACAATACCTCGCTTACTATCGTCGGTTTGTTTAATTATTTAATTTTATTTTTCCTTTTAATGACTTTTTACATTATCACTATGAGATTATAAAATAATATTTTTACTGAATATTCGTTATTTTGGGCTTTTATCAATAATATTCAGTTTTTTTAATTCAGCAAGCTGCAAGCACAGAATTACAATCAATAGTGACTTACGAACATAGTCCCTCTTCATTCAATAAAGTCCCTACAATTAAATTAATTAAATTTAGAATTGAAATAGTTATTTAAAAAAATACCAATGGAATAATAAAGAAATATATTTTCTTTTACTAAAATAATTAAATATAATCGAGGTTTCAAAAGTAGGGTGATTTTTATACAACATTTAGTATTTGTATTCAATCCCATATTAACTAAATATACCATTCTTATGGACTATTGAAGTTTCTGGGCGCAACCATAGTCCTAAACCGTCCCTATTCTGAACTACTTACAATTAACTCCCAATCGATCTCTTCTAATTCTGTATTTCATTCTATATTAATCCGATTAAAAAAACTGAATTGATATTTTTTAATTCGAAAAATTTAATTTTGTTTGAATAAATTTATCTAAATCAATTGACCCCAAAGGAGAGAAGTTATCAACTTCGAATAACGACAAACTCTCTTGCTCTTTATGCCCTCTCTTTGATTTTCACTCTTCTCAAATCCAATCAGAGGGCCGAATATGAGAAGAGGTTGTTCAAGTGACCTTGCACCTGAAAGAAGCCTATCCAAGGTTTACATACCCTCTTCTAGAATATTAAAGATGTTACCTGATACGAAACATTAAATGAAAGATATCCATATCGATATTATTTAATCGGAACATAGAACATTATTTGATTACAATATGTTGATTCTTTAATTCAAAACTTAAGAGGAGGACCTGTTATTGTTATTTGATGTTATTAATATATTATTTAATTCAAGGTATTGTATTTAGATTATATTATATATATATATACAGTATGTCATGTATAAACAAATTACTTAGATTTATTACAAGTGAACAGTAAATAAATTGTGACTTCGAAAATTCAACTTTTTTAATTGAATCTTATGCTAGGAATGTACCTCGAGCTGACTGCTCCTTGGCCTGGACCTTCATCGGATGCAGCAGTGGCTGCAGCAGCCTTAGCAGCTTGTTTAGTGCCATACTGCGTGGCAATCACCCTCTGCAGTGCTTCCGTTCTCGTAATGGCTGCTATTGCAGTCGACAGGTTCACATCACTAGCACAACCTCTTAGGTGATTAAAATTTATTAATATTCATTTTTAAATTCAAAATACAAATTTATTATTCGTAATAATATAAGGAAAATAAAATGGGTTTAATGTAAAAATATATATTTTGCAATTAATTATTAATAATAATAAGTAATAATAGATTTTTAAATTTTATTTTGAATACGGCCTAATAATAAATGAACAAAGTTGTATTTATAAAATTTGAAGAGTTTTATTTTATTCAAAATTTTTATTTTATACATTTTCTTTAATCAATTTGTTTAGGCATAAGTTCCAATAAAAAGGCAATAACAAAATGATTTATCAGCAATAAATTGTTTAACTTCAACTGGCAATTGCATTGCAAAACAGCATGCCACCATTCCTAAAACAAAAATAAAATGATTTAATTAACATTCATTAGTTTAAAAAAAAAGATGAAAAAATTATTCCTTATTAATTATATTTAAATGAAATAAAAACTACAAATTTTGATTATTTTCTCTAATTTATATATATATGATAAACATAGTCTAACTAGGATCATTTCAATCACGAATTTTCAAGTTATAATTTATAAATGAACAATAAAAAAATATCGGTATATCTATCTAAATTAATGTACACATAAGTACATGTAAGTGTTTGCATGCATGAGTATAATTAAAATACAGATTATGAACTAACAAATTGGAATGAAATTTAACACTGATATTATTTAATGTTTATATTTCGAAATTTATAAAGGAAACCCAACAAAAATAATAACTCATAGTTTTGACCATAATATATCCGATTTTAAAAAAATGTATAAAATAAACTTAACCATGCCATTATAATTTTATTGAGTTTAAATATTTATCAATTTGTAAAATATATATTTATTATATAAATTTATTATGAGGAATACAATAAATAAATCATATCAATTATTGATTTATTTAATTTTATTTTTATTTTACGAATTCCTATTATAATTTTTAAATGTTAATAATAGCAAAAAATTATATAATATATTCTATAACGTTACTAAAATTTTTATTAACAAAAAAAAATTAAAATATTAATAAACAAACTAAATTTATTTCTTATAAGTATTAAGTTTATTTATTCTTCGAACATTTAAAATTTTAATTGAACAATAAGAATATAAAAGAAAAAAATAACGAGAGAGAGAGTCTAAGAAAGTTTAAGAAAGTCTACCACAAGTAAATGAAAGAAAAAAAACAACTGTAGCGTCTGCTATTTTCACATTATCTCTTTTTTATTTCACTGAATTAGATGCTAATGTACTCAGAATTATTACACAACTTCACGCAAAATACAACTTCTATGGACAAGAACAAGTTTCAATAAATTTTTCAATTAAAATACAATTCAAACTCTTAATCCTATATAACAGGGGGTGGGCAAGAGAGCCGCCTGCTTCTGGCTTTTCACTGTTCCCATTAAAGTTTTAGCGAATGGGTGACATATTTACTTCACATGAAATTTTATCCTGTTGCAGTTTTTATTTACAAAATCCATATATATAATTTCCGTCGTATGGATGTGATGTCGGTACCATTATGAAGTTAGTTACAAATTGTCAAAATTATTAATTTGTAACTAACTTCACTTTTTTTTATATTTTGTTTTATTATTATTAAATATTGAAAAAAATAAAAAAAATTATTACGACGATTTGAATAAAGTTAATAATCTTATATTCTAAGAAGAGTTTTATGCCACCAGTAGCATATGATGCCGGGAATGGCTAGTTTTTTCAACATATATATATATATATATATATATATATATAATTATATGAACGTTTATTTAAACTTGTATATAAAATAAACTGTACAATATCTCGCAAATTCTACCGACTATTATTATTGTTATATATAATATATAGACTTTATTTTTAATCTAAAAATCCTTGTTGCGGTTTTTTATTTACAAACTGTATGTTATTATGATATTATTTCTATGTTTATATTGTGACTTGTGAACATATGAAATCATATTAAATAAAAATTAGCTGGAGTGTCTCCACTCGACTATCTCGCAATTTGAATTGGATTAAATAACATAATATATTATATTTAAATTAAATTTAATTAATTATAAATTATAAATAATAAATATTAAACCAGCGCATGTTTGGCTTTTTATTGATGGCACCATGGCACGTGTTGGCGCGTGAGATTTGCAGTGTTAAAAAATTAATTCTGGTACTTTCAGCAATTCAATCAAACTGAAATTCTATATATAGCAGTTTTATACAATTATTAATCATGTGAAAAATTATCAAACATATATTTTTATTTTTACGGTCACTTTAGAGGAAAAAAAATCAAAACGTTGTAGGTAATGACCCTCTTCCGGTTGAGCTACATTTCTCAAAAGTTGATAGAAAACTACGAATTTTGAATAATGTCCATGTACCAAATTTCATCATTCTAGCTCAAACCGTTTTTGCGTAATCTTGTCTACATACACACACACACACACACACACAGACATTTTTCTCAACCTTAGTGAAAATGATTCAGGAACCTTCAAAACGTATAAAAACATCAAAATCTCAACATCGAAAATTTTCATGATCGCAATACTATCTCTGGCGAGATAGTAAAAGCTTGTATATGGTTCTCTTTATCGAATATTAAGTTAGAATTCGGCTCTTTTAGGACTCATATGTGGGCGGGCACCTCTGGTATATAATAAACATTTTCTAAAAAACTGATTTTAAAGAATAAATAATTTTTTTTCAAACTTAAAAGTTTTCATTAATTCAAAATAATATGCAAAGGTGTAAGTGGGTATATGGGATAAATGCGTTATTGTGTCCCATTTATCAAAATAAACTATCTAGGAATCTTCCTAAATGTAATTTCATTCTAACTTTCTTTGGCTAAATAAAATAAATCAGTTCGTTTGAACGATTAATGTTTATACACAAGTTTAAAGTAGCAAATAAAGTTCGTTTTTAGATAAAAATATAACTTCTTCAGAATATGGTATAAAATAAAGATTATTTATTTAATTTAATTATTTTAAAAAAATTTAAACAAATTCTAAAAAATATCTAAAATGGAAACTTAAAAAAATTTAATAAATAATATTAAATTTAAATAGAACACACAATTTTATCTTTTTATAGAAAATAAAACCCAGGACAATTTAATTATTTTATGTATTTAAATAATAATAATAATTAATGGGTGCGTTGGTAATTTATGTAACAAAGATTTCAAACTTTTATTTATTGAAATTAAATGATAAACCAAAAAGCAATTGAAATATATATATTTATATATAAATAACTAAAATATACCGGTATATATCTGAATTTAACAAAATCCAAATTGCCCGTATCCCACTGCTCCTTGAATGTATACACTTGACTCTACCTTTGATTAGGTTCCAAAATTTCTTTATGACTAAAAACAAGTATAAAAAGTATACGAAAAAAAAATTGCAATTTTTTTTTGTTTGTTGTTTCTGTATGAAGTGTCCCGAGCAAACATTATTTTTACATTTTTTTTCTTTATTTTATTTTGATTAGATAAGTTAAAAATAATCAAAATATGTAGATTCTTAAATTAAATATTAATTTTCAGATATAATAATCTAATTACGCATACGTCCGTTGAAAGATACATCTTTGGGCTGTGGTTATACGCTGTCGCCGTTGGTTGCTCACCGTTAGTCTACAGTCGATGTAGTCCAAGTAGCGGATGCACTTTCCAGGCGCTGGTGCCAGCGCCTGTTCAACTATGGCTCTTCTGCGCTGTCTATGGCCCATGTGCAGTTATAGTTCTTGTCAGTTATGGTTATATTTATGTGGTCGCTAGAGATCATGCACGGGCAATATATACAGTAGAGGCCTCTCTTCGACAGCCTGGTCATGATCCAGTTCACTCCCGATACGGGCATACCCTTGCCATCACCGTGGGGCTCTTTCTAGGCCTTTGGCTTCCCTTCCAGGTAATTTGATTACTTTTTTTATTTTACAAAAATTAATATCAAAATTCAATATCTTATATTTAAACCTACTTGGGTGATTGAGAGAATGATTCAAAAATAAAAACAATTTTAATTTTAAAAATCAAAATAATCTTTTTAGGAAAAAATAACTATTATAATTATCTTTAAATGGGCATTTGACACTTGAAGACATTTAGTTGTTATCTATGTCTTTTGTTCATAAGTACTTTTAATAAAGGATTTAAAATAGTACAAGTTGAGTCACTATTAAACATCATATAGACTGCCTGTCAAAACTATAGACTAACAAAAGTAAGATTATTCAGATTTGTAATTTTCAAGTCATATTATTTCAATCGTTTATAATAAATTAGAGGTTTTTGAAATAATTCTTAATAGTATGATACACAATACTTACAATCAGGCAATATATTTTTATTTATTTGAAAAATTAAAAAAAACTATCATTAAAAAAAAAGAAAAGAAAAAAAAATGAGAATTTTGTTGTTGTAAAGCAGTGGTTCCCAAAGTGGTCTATATCGACCCCCCAGGGTCCATGGCGAGCTGCAAGGGGTCTACGCCAGCGAATGAAAAATTTGGGGGTTCATGAAATTAAAATGGGGGTCTACGATTTATTTTCCGATATGGCTCTTAAACATTTTCGATTTTTCAATAAGGCCCTAAAAAAAGGTAAATTTTTTTTACAAAAAATCAATTTATTAAGTAGGGAGTCTACCCAAAACCAAAAAACAACACAAAAAACTTTGGGAACCTATGTTTTAAAGCATTAAATCACTTAAGTTACTGATTTTAGTTTCAAATCTTTCAAATAAATAAAATTATACAAAGCATAGTTCGTCATGTTTAAGAATTCTTGATAGAATTCAAAGACCCCTAAATCATTTAAATTCTTTATAAACGAACAGAATATTATCGGCTTAACATTTTGAAAACGTTATCATTCTACTATTTGTTAGGCAATATATATATACAATATACATATTCATATACACAGTCCAGACACATTAATGTGACCACCACGTACTTTCCACGTCAGCGTTAAATAACCAATCACAGTATATATATATATATATATATATATATATTACAGTGCAGTTGAGCGTATATAAAGGGTGTGTGTAGGCTTCGGAAAACATTTCAATCGTTGGCATAATGAAGAAACGAAGCGATTTATCCGACGTCCAAATGAATAGGTTCCTGAAGGTATTCACTGGGATGTTCATTTGGTGATCAGTTGCTCAACGGTAGCCCGTCTATCTGCCCAAACGCATCTCCGCAACCGTCGTTCGCCTCTGTCATCTATGGCCCGTGGTGCACCACATTTGCCACGTCGCTGATTTTTAACAGTCTCATTTTGCCATGCACGGTACACTTTTACCACGGCGGCACACAAACAGTTCACAAACTCAGCCGTTTAGGAAATGCTTCCACCCTTGGCCTGAAAACCAATGATCATACCCTTTTGGACGTCGGATAAATCGCTTCTTTTCTGCATTATGCCAACGATTGAAATGTTTGCCGAAGCCTACACACACCCTTTATATACGATCAACTGCACTGTAATATATATATATATATATTGTGATTGGTTCAGTGGCGTACCTAGGGGGGTGCGGTGGGTGCGGTCCGCACCGGGCGGCACTTATCTTGGGGCGGCATTTTTTATATTTAGTTATAGTGGTAAAAAGCAACTTATTCATTTCATATTTATTTTTTTTCTTTCTTGAATAATAAATGATTTTTATGATTATTATAAGTTTACTATTTGATTTATATAAATTATGATCAACTATATGATTTCGAATATTATTCCTCGGTGTATATAAATGCATTTTAGTGTAGATTTTGAATTCTAATTCCAAGAACAGGATAATAATTTTATTTTATTGTATTCATTAAAATTCTTTGAATTCGTAAACGCATCTTTACGATTTAGTTCGGCAATTTTTCCTAACTAAAATTTTTTGATATCAGTTTATAAATGTCATTTCTTTTGAAAAGTTTATATGATTACTTTGAAGTGATATACCAATATTTTTTTAAATCATCGATTTTTCTTTTGAAAAGCAGGGCCGGCGGAAAAAATATTTTACGATTTTTCTAGTATGAAAGCTAGAAGAGTAAATATTATATTAAATTTACTCTGTGTATTAATTAATATTGACTAAATAACTTAATAATTTATTTATGTGCATTAATTTATAAATACCACTATTTGATTGACTTATAATAAAAAGGGCGGCAAACTAGAGATCGCCCCGGACGGCAAAAGTTCTAGGTACGCCACTGGATTGGTTATTTAATGCTGACGTGGAAAGTACGTGGTGGTCACATTAATGTGACTGGACTGTGTATATAAATTAATTTTAAGCTAATTTTAATATATCAATTTCATTTTTATTAACTTCACTTTTCTGTCTGTATTGTTCAAAATTTGTAATAATATTAAATTCTTCACCTACTACATATGTTCATATGCGTCCACGCTTTTTTGTTGGGCATATGTAAAGGATAATATTCAAGGTTTAATTAATATTTTATTTTCTATTTTTTAGAGCAATTTTGATTAAAAGGTATTTTTTTATTAATTTATTAAGTGTAAATTTAACAATACTTTCATTTGTTATAGATATGTATGCTCGTGGATGTATCGAGTGGAACGAAGATCCTCTCCTACGATTGGGCAGCAGTCTATTTAGCATTGCCTATATTCGGATGTAGCGGTCTTAATCCCTGGGTTTATGGTTACCGCAATGGAGAAGTAAGAGCGGCAATGCAACGAGTTCTTGAGGAGGCACTAGCCCGATTGGGGTTGGCGCCCGCCCGTTACGGTTGTCCAGAATTACTTGTAGCTACGCCACATGAACTCAACAGTTTCGCAAGTAACGTTCGTCTGTGTGCTGTATCACCCAATAAGACAACACTGTTGTTATTACCTACAGCTCCAGGCGGTGCTAGTTCGGAATTAAGCCAAGCAACCAGTGCAACTGCACATTTAGAACCCAAAGAGTCTGGCTGAGGGATTTATTATACTAAATTAAAATTAATTTACTTTTACATGAGCATTCTTTAAATTGATAACGTAAAATTTCTATATGATCAAAAATTACAAGAAAAATATGTATTTTCATGTAGAATAACATTTTAATTATGATTATAGAAAAATATGCAAAATAAATTTTCAAAAAGAGAAATAAAAAGAGTAAAAATATAAATATGAGTAGGTTAATTGTATCCTTATTTAATGTTTTTTAAAGCTAAACTGTTATTAATAAAACAAACAAATTGAAAGAAAAAAATTTATCAATTATAGGGAGAAATAAATATAAAAGCTGAAAATGTTTTATTTTTCGATATATAAATATGATATACATACTAAGATATATAAATGTTATAAATTTATCGTTGATAAAATAGGCCTGGGTTGTTTTAACTAAATATCTACAAAAGTATTTTTACCTATTTGTAAATAAAATTGAACCCTTATGTAAAATATTAATACATGATAATTTCTATCAAAAAATCATAACTTAGTAATTGTTAAATATTAAATATTTTAACAGAGAATAAAAATACCTATCTATAAAAAATCTCTATCTTAGAACAAATTGAACTGAAAAAATAATATATGTTCTATACGCATATATTTGTAGTTATTATAGGATTTATAAATCTTGAAAACCTCATATGTGATCAATGTGTGATTTTAACATAAAGAGAATAGATGTAATTTAATATTAATAATAATAACTTGCCTTTTAAAATAAGTATATTTATACCATCCATTTGCTTTAACAGATTTTAATGTATATTTCCAAAAGAAATTTAGAATATAAATTTAAGAAAAAAACTTTACTTGCAAAAACTATGTATATATTAATTGATTTTATTTTATAAACGCTAACAATAAGATCTATCTTTAATGTTCAAGTTTAAATTTGTACAAGAAAAAGATTGAACTCTTGTTTATTTTTGAATCGTTTAATAATCACTTGCCTAAAAACGTAAAATTCTCATTTGCTTGAAAAATATTCTAAAATTGATTTTATGGATGTAATTATCTTATTATCTCCAGATCTAATAAATATTTATCTCTCATAGATTCATTTTGAAATACAAAATATAACATTTTTTTTTCTTAATATCAGTTTTAATTTATTTCTAATAATTATGTTAATAAATTAATAGAAATATAGTTTTTAATAATATGTTTTTATTCTGAGGGAAATCCATAAAAGATAGTAATTTAAACCCCCTCATCACCTTTTATTTTTATTACATTTCTTCATTTCTTTATCACATGTCTTCTGGCCTTACCCTCATATTTTCGTCATAATCTCCTATAAATTCATAGTGAAAATTAAATAAACTAAATCTATTTAAAATTTGATATTATTTATTAGATACTAAACAGTTTAATAACTTCTATAAGTAAAACATGCACAAAAGGTATATATTATGTTTACATCACATCTCTCCCTTTTTTTATAAAATACTCACCCCATCTTTTTGGTTACATGAAATCATTTAAGAATATCCTCTTAACATATATCTATTAAAATTATATTTATGATCTCAGAAGTTTGTGTTAAATATCAAAATATTTTATTTTATTCCAATATTATTAAATAGCTTGATTGGTATTTTATCTAGTCCAAAATTAATATATTTTAAGATTAAATATTAATTTAATAAGTCTTATTTTTCAAATATACATTAACATTAATCAAAAATGGAATAAAATTAGATTTTAATTTGTTTAATGTTTTATAAAGGCATGAGATAAAATTTAGTATAGTTTATTATTAATTATAAGTGAATAATTTTGATTTGTGTAATAAAGTAGGTTTTTTATTAACATAATTGATTTTCTTTGATATATTTTTTTTTAATATTTTTTTAATCAATATGTTAATTTAGTAAAGAAAAGAAAAGAAATATCACAGAATTTTTATTATTATTTTTAACCTTTTGATTCGGATATTCATTTTACTCTATCCATATTTATTTTATCAAACTTGTTTTATATTTTTTCTTCATATAATAAAAAGTCTGTTTATGGAAACAAAATATATATAATATTGATTATTACTGTATAAAAAATTATGTTAAATGTATATTTTGTATTTATATGAATCCATTTTATACCTCTGGAGAAAAAATGAAGAATTTGTTTTAATTTAAAATAAAAGAAAGAATAAATAATTTTAAATTAATGTACATAATATATAATGTAAATAAATAAATAAATGTTGAATTATGGTGTAATAAAATATAAAATATCAATATTTTAATTATAATTGTTTTATTTAAAGATGATATGTAAATGTTATCTATAAAATTAACTTAAGGGTCAGTAAAGGTTCCGAGAAAATATAATTATAATATATTTTACCAAAATATTACATTAATTACCAAATTATATTATCATTGTTGTCTAAAAGGAAGAACTAAAGAGAATATTCTCTACTTCAGTGAATAAGTGCTAAAGATATGTTTAATTATATTGTTTACATAATTAATATCTTTCTATTATTATTATATCTAAATTTTGCGGTCTGTCTATTTATCTATTTAAAAATACTACAATGAATCTAATACTTGAAAATATAGTGTTTGATTTAAAACATAGATATATCTAACAATAAAATAAATTAAAGATATTTATACATTTTTTTTAGAAATATTATTTACATTATGATGATTTTAAAATATGTCTGTAAAAGATTGAAATATTGGTATAATAATAAAAAACGTTAATGGTGGAGATTCATGAAGAAGTGCAAAAAGTCAGTTCATTAACACAACTAAAATAAAAGAATAAAATAAACATATTAAATAAATTACAAGTTTATTATATATATATTGTAATGGTTTTTATGGTTAAGGAAAAAATTTTAATTTTTATAAAAAAGGGTTGCGAATAAATTTGATTATAAAAAAGTGCAAAAACCAGAATTTGAATTAATTTTATTTAAATTAATATTTTAATTAGTTGTAAGAATATTTTTATATTAGGAATTTAATTAAAGAATTTATTTAATAAAATGAAATGTAAATTATAATTTAATTTTAATGAGTTGTTGATAGATAATTAGGGAGAGGAGAAATCGTCGAAGTGAGGGGAATTAGAAGGGGAACTGGAGGACGTGTGCAAATGGTGCGACGCAGAGGTTTGAGAAGGAGTAGAGTAAACAAAATTTTGGTCAATTCGTGTAATGGTTATCTTCTGTGATCCAAAAGAAGAGATAATTAGCACCTCAATGGATTTTGTTCCTAGCGCGAAAATACAGAAAGAAATATATACGTGAGGAAAGAAATTCAAACAGGTATCGAAAATAATGAACTTTTATAAATGTTTATAATATTGAAAAATAATATTAGTTTAATTATCTTGGAATTAATTTGTAATATTATGAAATCAATTATATTTTATAAGATTGCAAGTTTAAATAGATTCAATATTAATTAATACAACAATTTAATTATTTGTAGAATTAGAAAAAAATGAAAATTTAGTCTTATGCGTGGCGTCTTGATAAGATTTCGACGGGTACCAATTGTCGTGATGATCTCCATGGGGTCCAGCTGCAGCAGGTTACGTGTGAGATGAATGAGCGTTGTTTTCTTGGGGCTCCAAGCGTTGCAATTGCGTTTTCTACTTTTATAGGGAAATTAATTATGAAATTTATTATTTCAGGGTTTATAAATTAGTTCCACTATTTAATAAAGGGGTTTTGGAACTGGTAAGAGATAAAAACTGTTTAACATCGCAAAAATTTTTGGGGGCTGGTCAGTCAGGACACGTCTGACCGCTATGAGGGATAAGCAAAGAGTGACGATTTCAAGAATCAAAACCAACAAACACTTCAATTAATTAAAAAATGGTGTGGGAAACACTTTCTCCTTAATTAGGAGAATTTGATTTTAATTCACTTAATTAAAGTTTGCCACACAAACCTAGCAACGTAGTACAACACATTTGAAAACGAGGTATTTTCTCACACAGACAGGGAGGTCTTTTCTCTCTTTCTAATTCTAGTTACAATGTTGCATTATATTAATAAAAAAAAGATTATGTTACAGGATCAATTAGAAAACTATAATATCTCTTAATAAATTAATTAATTAAGTCTTTGTTAACTATTAAATTTTTTATTCTTAAAGAATAAAAATATTATAATATGAAATAAAATAAAATTAAAAAGAGATCGAGATATTAAAAATTAACATAAAAAAACTTAATATTAAATACATTAGTACTTAACTAGTGATTTATTGGAAATATTATTTCAATATATATTATAAAATACAATTTTATTCAAATTTAATACATATATTTACAAAATAATCAAGATAAAAATTATAATATTTAGTTATTGATTTCATAAAAAAATGATTATTAATTAAGTTTTATATTGATAATGGCTAATTAGAAAATAAATATTTAACTAAGACTCAGCGAACAGCCAGATAGATTGATTGTGAAAGATAGAAACCATAAGGCACTTACATTGAATATTGTTCATTATTGCTCTTCATTTATGAAAATAACAAAACTAAAATCCTAAAGTGTCTCTATACGAGACCGGAACATATAGATACAGCCACCAGCATAGACGATTTGCCTGGACTATTAAAAATATATATTGTTATATTAAATATATAGCATTATATAATAATTAAATAAATATAAATGTAAATATATATATATATATATTAATCTAAATATGTATTTATATATCTATGTATGTACATCTTATATGAAGATTTTCTCTTAATTTTTAAATATATTATTTATATTCTGGATTCATTATATGACCGGCAAAAAGTGGGGAGTTTATTTTTCTATTTATCAACATATATGCAAAGGGTTGTTCTACGTAAAATTCTTTTGGTGGTTGAGGAATCATCATACGTCTTGCCACCATTACCATCGCTAAAATCAAAATAAAAAAATTAAACCAAATGAACTATAAACAATATAATATAATAGTTAATTATTATATTATATAATACCTAATATTAATTTTACTTAATAATAGTATCTAAGAAAAATTATAAATTTAACCATAAGATTCAAATAGATATTCTATTTAAAATTATTTAATCTTCGTATTATATTTATAAAAAAAAAATAATTCCAAATAGAAAATGTGTTAAAGGTAAAGCAATGTTCTAAGCAGTGGTCTACTCAAGATAAAATATAAATAATGCTTAACATGTAAATAGTGATTATTGAAAGGCACATTTTCTAAAATTAGAGTTAAAAATAATAAAACTGGGAGGATATTCTTTATTTCAAATATTTTCAAGGAATACAATAATTATATTATACAAGTTTTAACACTTATAATTGATGAGACCATCCTCCAAACTCTGAGAATTGGGTTAAGAAAGAATAACCACTTCACATAGATACAGACACCAGCATAGACGATTTGCCTGGACTATTAAAATATATATATTGTTATATTAATTATATAGCATTATATAATAATTAAATAAATATAAATGTAAATATATATATATATATATTAATCTAAATATGTATTTATATATCTATGTATGTACATCTTATGTGAAGATTTTCTCTTAATTTTTAAATGTATTATTTTTGTTTTGGATTCATTATATGACCGGCAAAAAGAGGGGAGTTTATTTTTCTATTAATCAACATATATGCAAAAGGCTGCACTACGTAAAATTCTTTTGGTGGTTGAGGAATCATCATACATCTCGCCATTACCATCGCTAAATCAAAATAAAATAAATTAAACCAAATGAACTATAATCAATATAATATAATAGTTAATAGTTATATATTATATAAAACCTAATTATTAATTTTGGTTAATAATAATATCTAAGAAAAATTATAAATTTAACCATAAGATGCAAATAGATATTCTAATTAAAATTATTTAGTCTTCGTAATATATTAATAAAAAATATGATTCCAAATAGAAAATGTGTTAAAAGTAAAGCAGTGGTCTACGCAAGATAAAATATAAATAGTGATTATTCAATGGCACATCTTCTAAAATTAGAGTTAAAATTAATAAAACTGAGAGGATATTCTTTATTTTTATACACTTTTACTTAACTCACACTGTCCGGATGTTTGTCCGCGGCATTTTATAATCGATATTTCAACAACTTCCCGTCATTCAATCAACTTGAAATTTTGCATACGCGCTTGCTCCTGCTAATAATACACGAATCAATTGAATAATCCACTGAATTATTTATCTATTAGTGATAATTAATTAACTAAACTTTCATATACGGAATATGGAATAGTTCACTATTTCAATCATAGATGGCGATAGCAGTTCTACTAAAAAGTATAAAATAAATTTAAGTAAAAAGAAATCTTTTTAAAAAATACACTTTACTTAAAATTTCTACACAGGAAGCCTGAGTTCGAATCCCAGCATAGAACTCAAGATTATTTATTTAATAAAAATAAAAATCTAATTCAATTTAACATCGGCTGCTGCGGGTAGCGGGTAGATACCTTCTCACGATCCCGGTGAGAGACAGATCTACCTCAGTGAGTGGCGCCCACTGCCCTACGCGAGCACATGCATTTTCTCTCATTCCTCGACCAAGGGAGTGCATGCCCTACTCAAATCATCCATCCAGACCCAATCCCCCTTTATTTCCTCTTCCTTCTTTCCAATCCACGCGTCAGGCTGTAGCGACAGGCCGGCTGGATCATCTTCGCGTCGCATCAACAATTAATGGAGAAATGTTATACGGTTAACGGCTGGGGCGTCCCCTGCAAGCGACGCACATTGTCAGCACCCGGGCGATGTGAGAAATGGGTTAGGGTTACCCACCTATGGACGAGGTGGGCTAAAGAAGATAGTCCAACATCTACAACCACATCAATATCAACATCGACATCATCACCGACACGAACATCGTCACACCGGTCAGCATCAGTATCATTGCCATCAACCTCACTCAAATCGTCCACATCTTCATCAAAAGTCGTCAACACCATCATCACCGTCATCGAAGGTTGAGTACCAAAGACCGCGTGGGAGGCCTAAAACCAGCTGGTCCTGCCGTATAACGGGAGATCTAATGGCATCTGGTCTCTCTACAGACGACGCCAACAACAGATTTAGTTGGCGCCAATTAACGAGAAGAGCCGACCCCACACCCCGTGGGAAATAAGGCTAAGAAGAAGAAGAAGACACTTTACTTAAAATTGCACTAAAAAGTAAAAAATAAAATCAATAAAAGTAAAAAATAAAATCAATATAAAATAAAATCAATATAAAGTGTGTGCGCTCAAATTATAATAACACCATAAATTATAATAACACCATAAATTATAATAACACCATAAAAGCACTTTTTAGTGCAATTTTAAGTAAAGTGTATTTTTTAAAAAGATTTCTTTTTACTTAATTTTATAAAACCCTTTAATATAAAAAGTTTGAAAAGAAAATAAGGTGTATATAAAATCAATTTGTTAAAATAATTTCAAAATATAAATTATATGAAAATTTATTTATATAATTTCTTTAATAATTCCTTAAAATTTTGTAATTAGAAATTATACCAAAATAGAACAGAAATATGAATATTTCCCAATATTAAACAAATTCTGAAAGACTATAAATTCATATTCATACTTTATATAATATTTATATATTTAAGTTACATTAATAAATATTTTATTCTTATTTAAATAGCAAAAGAGAGGATTTATTTGATCAATATATACTCAAAATCAGCTTAAATTTACAATTTAACTGACGTTAATCAGATGACCTAAAAATAGAGGAGAGTTTATAATTTTATTTAACAATATAAAAACATTTGGATGCGTTATGAAAATTTCTTTAGAATTTAGATGAATCTGTGCACATTTCATCCCCACCACCATACCTGAATTGTTTCAAGGAATACAATAATTATTTAATCTTCGTAATATATTTATAAAAAAAAAAATAATTCCAAATAGAAAATGTGTTAAAAGTAAAGCAGTGTTCTAAGCAATGGTCTACCCAAGATAAAATATAAATAATGCTTAACATATAAATACTAATTATTGAAAGGCACATTTTCTAAAATTAGAGTTAAAAATAATAAAACTGGGAGGATATTCTTTATTTCAAATATTTTGAAGGAATACAATAATTATATTATACAAGTATTAATACTTATAATTGATGAGCCCCTCCTCCAAATTCTGAGAATTGTGTTAAAAAAGAATCACCACTTCACAAAACAAATCTGAGCAAAGTTCAAGTCCAAGTTCTAGATTTCGGAATACTCGAGTATAGATAAGGTTCCAAATTAGCTTGGGACGATTAAAAAAATTCAAACTATTTGATGGAAATAAAGAAAATCAATGGGAATTTGATGGAAATATTGTATTATTTATCTATGTTTATGCAAGTAATTGGTAAAAAGAAAAAAAAACAAATATCATTTAACGAACGGTAATATTATAAATAAATAGAAACGAGATATCAAAAATTCGAAATATATTTTTATTATTATCACAGACATAAAATATTAAATGAATAATATTTGATTTGATAAACATTATTAAATTTAGTAAATACCTGTAGCAGCGGCAGCTTCGGTTCCCTCTTCGTTTACATCAATATAAGCTTTTTGGATGACTATAGTCACACGTAATGGTGTATCCCCAGTAATACCAGAAAAATTAGAATTTGTTGAGAACATAGAATCCATTCCAAGCTAAATAAAAAATTATTTAGAATATTATTTATAAGAATAACATGAATATATATTACGAATGTAATATGAACTATTAGTATTTTATATAAGAAAAATTTTTTTTTGTTATAAATAATTAATTTTACCTGTTTTAATGGCGAATTAAGAAACAATGTCGATTCAATTTTAAATTTTGGTAATTTAATTATTACTTCAGTTTGGTACATTTTCTCACGAATTTCGGAAAGGGATAAATCAGATAATTTCCCTTGCAATTCTTTAAGACCATTTACTTGGTTAGGTAAAATAATCAATAAAGAATAATTTCCACCCTGAAAAATTAATTTTTCTAAATTACTTAATTACAATAAAGAAAATAATGAAAGTAAAAATGAAAAAAAAAATAAATAATACAACATTTATGCAAAAATTAATTCAACTAAAGTATGAATTAAAATAATGAAATTAGGAGAAACATAAACAATATAATAGAAGGTTGAAGAAGAAAAATTATATCAAATTTTCTTGAAATAAATAAAAAAATAAAAAATTTAAAAAAAAGTAAAATAAATGCGTATACTAAGTTTAAGGAAATTGATTTTAAGGACAATTATGATTTTATCACATTTGATATTTGTGTTAATATGATGTCAACTTTTTTCTAAATTTTTTTCAGAATGTGCGTGTTAATCTTTAAATTTAAAATAGTAAATAATTTATTAATAATTTTGAACATCTAAATACATTCCTTTGTTGATTTATTTTATTTTGAATTTCTGTGAATTTATTTTTACTTATCTTATAATAAAAAATAAATTCATCTATATAACATATAAGATAAGCATATATAAAAATTAAAAAACTTACAGTATATTCAAGTTCAACGGCTTTAGCATTGATATCTGGTAAATCCGTATAATTAAATTTATTCTTAATATTCATATAATCCACTTTAACTTTTGTATTTTTATCAAGATTAAAATTTCCTGTTTTTGTTTTCTTGACATCGAAGGGAAATTTCCATTTTCCTTTAAAATGGATAGCATTTACAAGAACTAACCTTGTATCACTTTTTATAACTTCTATAAAATATGAATTTGGCTTATATTTAAAATAAAATAAATTTTATTAATTATTTTCATACCTTCAGGAATAAGATTTTGAATAAGTTGATTTGTTTTATCAGCTACCCAATTGTTAATCTCCACTCGGGCATTTTCAGGTTCATTTTTAAAGTTAACTAAACCCATAGCGGTTTGAAAATGTGTTTTTAAGATTTCAGAAAACTCAGATTTTATATTCATTGTCTTTTCTGAATATATTTTATTTGCAATATTTAAAATTAAATCATCACCACCCTAAAATTATATTATTATTAATATTATCATTATTTTAATTTTAACTTTAATTTTATTGAAAATGTATTATTAAAAAAAGTATTTTACCGTAAGATTGTTAAGTAAAGAATTGAACTGTTTTTGAATAGTTTTTTTATCAGCATTTTCGATTTTCAATCCATGAATGAGTTCTTTTGCCGTATTTCCTTCTGCACCTTGAAGAGCCATTGCCAAAACAATTTGGACGCTTATAGGTGAAACAATCAAATTCTCTTTGGGTTTTTCATTAGCCAAAATCTACAAAAATTATAATGTAAATTTAAAATTTTTATTATATTATTTTTATTTATAATATTTAAAATGGTAGAAGATGTATTAGATTAAATATAATATATTATAAATACCAGATATAGGGAACGGCTAAATTCGTCGATAAATTGCATGGTTTTCTCTTCAGACATTTTAAGATTATTTTAACTGAAAAAATAATAGTCTTTAGTTTATAAATATAAAATAAAAAAAATTTAATACATAAAAGTTCAATTTAATAATTTTTAAAACAATCCTTTCTTGAGAATATGTTTTGAGATTCTACTCTATTTTATTTTCTCTTTGGTTCCATTTAAATTAATTAGACCTATGTAATTGTATAGTAGTCAGCAATATTAATTAAATAATTGACTGCTTTTTGATATTTACAGTGAAAAATAATATGATCAAATTAAATAAATATCTATATATTAGTTATATTGTTGAAAAGTGAACTATAAAATACTATAAAATGATATAATATTCGTAAATATATCTATCTAAAAATGTGACTCTTCGAAAGTCAAAAGAACTTGGACCGAAGCAGCTTCACTCGTAAGTATAATTATACTAAATATAATATTAATAAAACTTACATTTCGTTTAAGAGAATCAACAAAACTATCCAGTTATTCCCACGAATATATACCTCTTAATAAATTAATCTATTTTAAAGCTTTATCTTATCGCTTCAAGGGGATATAATCTAACTAGCAAAATTTTAGTTACTCATGATTTCAAGGTATATTATAAATTGTAATCATTTGACATCAATTAATGTTTATGAATCATTCAGATATATTTTATATTAATTTATTTTTTATAAAAAATATATTCCTGCAGTGTGCGGATGAAACGAGAATTTTTAAAGTTTTAAAAGAATAATAATGAAAGAAAGAAATTATTTTTAAAAAAACATATATAAGGTTGCTCTCGATGGGAAGTCTCCTAAAGAGTGCTAGTCTGATTTCTCATTAGTTTTCGGCAAGGCATGTATTCTAATCGTCAGTAAGTACCTTTACTGTTTCTAAAGTATTTCCATTTAAGTTTAGTATTGTTTTCACAAATAAACGGAGTTTGAAAGTAAGATTTCAACTTCTTTATTTTGCAATAATTTTCTAACCACTTATATCCACATAGATAGTGTAGATAGATAAGCGAGAAGGACAACTAAGGTCTATATAAATTAGGAAAAATGAAAACCCCAGAGAACAACAAAATAAACCTAAATTACATTTTATTAATATTATTATTGAATGTTTATTTGTTTAGTTTATATATAGTTTTATATAACGATAAAAAAGTTAGTTTTATTTTTATAAATATCTCCTGAGTGTATCTTTCGTTTAATTATAATAAAAAGCGTATAATAAATATGAATATTAAAATTTATTGTATCTTATCATAACTTATACCATAAAATTTATAATTAATTTTGTAATTAAATTAATAATAATAATGATAAATATAAGGAACTTACAAGAATAATTATCTTCGTATAATGAATGTAGAAGAATTAGGAATAATTCCTCAAAGGCCGACTAAATTCTTACTGTTTGCGTGATTTAATGCAATGTTTTGTAATTTTTTTTTTTTTTTTTGACATAACCTTGAATTGTCCTAATAAAGGTTTATTGAAACTTTTCCTGTAAAAATAAATCATTTTTTTTTAATTTTTATTATTTAAATTAAAAAAAATATATTTTACAACTTTGAAGAAATTAAGAGGGGATATATCTGAAAAGTTCAAGATACTTAGAGCGGGAAAATTTAGGCACATTTAACAATTAATAAAATTGGATGTATTAAAATCTTTATATTGGTGAATTATGATAATTTCAATAGAAAATACACTTACGCTTTTGATATAGTAGAGCAGAGGTTCTTAAACTTATGTACTCCGCGAACCCCCACTTGAAAAAAATTTTTTTGACGGACCCCATCCCAACTTTAGGTACTTTACGTCATTTTATTAGTTAATTTCTGGCTTACGATCTCATAAGAACAATGATATATGATGAATACACGCCGATGCAAACGACATCGACACCCGAAACTAGCAACACGCAACGCGGTAAATTTTCGAGGGTAGGATAAACAATAAACTTTAAATATTTATATACGATGATTTTTTTGTCAAATGGCTTTGCGGACCCCAGTAAAGGCTTCGCGGACCCCCAGGGGTCCGCGGACCACAGTTTAAGAACCTCTGTAGTAGAGAGAGAAAGACCGTCATCGCCGCCCGCCTGGTTTGAGTTGGCATGCGCACTCACACAACGAAATCGACTGAGTGAGCGTTCACTCGACTAGGAGCCCTTGGCATTTAGGCAACCTTCAATACAAGCCACCCAATTTAAACTTGAAATATTTAAATAGTATACTCTATTATTAATTATTAATCGTATTAATTCTGCATCTAATATTTCCATACAAATTTTCAATAACCATGCAAAAATTTTAAAATAAATTTATATATTTGAATTTTCTAATATAAGAAAATGGTTATCAATTTTAATGGAATTTAGAAAAAAAAATAAACAAATAAAAATTTTAAAAGAAACTAGGTATTGGAAAATAAAATATGAATTATAGTATAATATCAAGATAATATCAAGATGATAGATATATTATATATATTAGGTTTTTTGGAATATTGTTTTGATATTTTCATAAATGGGTTTTAATAGAATTAATAAAAATAGAAAAGTAAAGAGCTATCAAAAGATGATTTAATACGAGATAAAAAAAGAAAATTTAAACAAAATTTATACAAAATTGATTAAGGTACCTTAAGTCTATACCAGTCTATGCCAGTAGGTATAGATGATTATTAAGAATAAGTAAATTTGAAAATTTACTTTATTTAATAAGTTAATTAGTGTTTCATATTTTCTCTCTTTAAATGACAGTGGGATTGTATTGAATGAGGTGTGTGTTTCTATCTATCCGATCATAAGATTTAAAGTTTTTAACAAAATTTTCACTGATAACATTTTGTTGAAATAAGAAGACTTTTTGGATTAATAGTATATTTTTGTGAGTTTAGCAAATTTATGAAATGTATTTGTTTTCAACTTCTTTTAGCTTCAATGGTCCTTTTGCGAATGAGCTGCATTTGTCAAAAGTTGATAGAAAACTACGAATTTTGAATAATGCCCGTATACAAAATTTCATTATTCTAGCTCAAACCGTTTGGGCGTAATCTTGTCTACCCACACAGAGAGAGACATTAATTTTTAAGGGAGGTCTAGGTGTGAAGAGCGCCGAAGGCGCTCTGAGCAGCTAGTAATGTTACTAAAAATTCTGCATCTCGCAAATTTGAATTGGATTAATTAGCATATAATATATTTAAATTAAATTTAATTAATTATAAATTAAAATGAATAAATAATATTTATTAAACCAGCGCGTGTTTGGTTCTTTGTTGATGGCACCGTCAAGTGCTGGTGCGTGATTTGCAGTGTTAAAAAATTAGTTCCGGTACTTTCAGTGTTTCAATCAAGCTGAATTTCTATATAGAGCAGTTTTATACAATTTTTAATCATGTGAATAACTATCATACATATATCTTTATTTTTACGTTCACTTTAGAGGAAAAAAAATCAAAACGTGGTAGGTAATGACCCTCTTCCGGTTGAGCTATATTTCTCAAAAGTTGATAGAAAACTACAAATTTTGAATAATGCCCATCACAGACTATCTATGTTCCAAATTTGATGATTCTAGCTCAGGCGAGATTAGAGATGGCGCGACAAATGAAATTATTGAAATATCATGATAATATTAATTAAATAATCTAGAAGTGATATTACTTGAATTCAAAATTCTTATTTTAACAAATAATATTGATTAATATAAAGAACTTACATAAATAATTGTCTTCGTATAATGAATGTAGAATAATTGAGAATAATTCCACATAGGCCGACTAAATTCGTACTGTTTGTGCGATCCAAAGCAATGTTTTGTATTTTTCTTTTTTTAAAATTAAATTTTTAATTGTTAACTGATATACTATATAAACTTCTTTAATAATATGTACTTCTATTATAACATTATTAAAAAATATCTTATATTATGTTGTTTTAGTTTTACGTTAAAAGTAAGGTCCTAGCGAAATACAAGGTTTACCTGTATCTAGAATAATCATTAGGATTTAATTCAAATATAAAAAATCTACCCAATTTAAAAAAGAGAAAAATTTAAATATAAAACACCTCCTTTATATCATTTGTCAAAAACATCATATTTTAATTTTTTATATTCTATAAATCATCTTAATCCCTCAAATATAATAGTAATTAATAATTGAGTAATCAAACTAAAAACAAGAACAAAGTTATTAGAATTTTATTTGATGTTTGAAAAATATTTTTGATTTTATAAAACACTAAAAAAAATAATTTCTATTGTTTTATTAAATTCTTACTTTTAAAAAGAAAAGAACATAAAATAAGAACATACTTATTTAATAATTATGATCTAGAGTTTTAATAGATATAATTTTACATCACAATATTCTTTAATTTATATAGAAATCGGTTCAGCCAATTTTGTGTTTATAGCTTAACAAATCTTTATACCCTACAATGAAAACATTGTGATAGATTTTGACAAAGTTGATATAATAATGAGACAAATCCAAGTAATCTATTATTATTTTTTTCAATATTATATTATTTACATTATGATGGTATTAAAACATGTCCGTAAAAAAGTGGAGCATTTGTTTTCCTATTTAGAATGGTATAATTAAAGGGTTTAGTGATATAAAACTCTACTGGTGGTTCTTGAAGGCGTGCACAAAGTCGATTCATTAACACAGCTAAAACATAGGAATAAAATAAACATATTGAATAAAAATTATAAGCTAATTATATATATATATATTTATTATAAAAAATAATTTTATTAAAATTTAATACATATATTTAGAATTACAAAATAATCAAGCTCATAATTATGACAATTAGTTATATAAAATGATTATTAATTAAATGTTATAATGATAGTGGCTGATTAGAAAATATATATTGAACTAGGAGTCACACACACACAGCAGTCAATCAGAAGGATTGAATCCACTATGTTGAATATAAATATGTGTATATATGGTATACACCAGGTACTGCCGATCGCTTTGTGGTCGATTGCGAAGCGTTTTTTGGTCGATCATAGCCCTTAAATTTTTTCAATTTACCTAAAAAAACAGTTTTTTGGACTAAGCTTAAGAACAAAATTTTTTCAAAATTTTCTTTGATGATCGCGAAACATATTCAAGAAAAATAGTCGATTATATATATAAAGAAGTTGGCCACCCCTGGTATACACAACTCAGACCGCCTCCGGCACTTTTCGCCCTTAATCAGGGTGTACCCCAGAAGTGTAGCATAATATTTTGTTGAAAGTCTATGTTGTAGGTTTTCATTTATTTCAATGTTTTATTTCTAATCCTTCTATTTTCCTGCTGACTACCAGCTGGTTCCTAATCCATTATCATTATATATTAAATTTAACATACAAATATAATATTAATAATAATATATATTTTAAACATGTTCTATTTTGGACAAGAAAAACAATTTTATGGTGATACATTAATTATATGACCAAAAAAAAGTGGAGAGTTTGTCTTATTATTCATTAATACATATATAAAAGGTCGGTTTATATAAAATTCGATTGGAGGCGGAGGAAGCGAACATAGCATAATCATCATACCTAAAACAAACCATAGTTTATAAATTCAATTTTTAACATTATTTATTGCTAAAATCAAGGTTTCCTTTTGTTACAAATGAGAAATCAATATTTAAAAGACATTTTGTATCCTTTAAAAAAAATACTTTCATAATTTTTATTCTAATTGAAAATTTAACGGATGTTTAATACGCGAAAAGAAAGAATCAACAAAACAAGAATAAAATTGAAAAGGTTTAAAGTGGAAAATAAAGGACAACAATGGAATGGAGAGTAATTTGAGGTTATTTTGACTATACTTAATGAATCAACAATGGTTGTTAAAAAAAATTGTGACAATTTATTTTATATAATATATGATGATCGGGTATGTGTGCCTCAATTTTATAATTCCTCCCCTTCTTTTATCTGTTATTAAAGCACGCATTTTATAATATTGATATATTTTTTAACTTTTTTTACTATCTCGTTTTTTTTATTTTTCAAACTTACCAATGACTTAACAATGACTAATTACTTTTCAAGAGCCAATGGCTTCCCCTATTTTTTGTTTTTAAAACAATTTTAAAATAATATTTCATTTTATAATTTTAATGATTGATTAGAAAATGTGTAATTTGCCAGGCGCTAGCGTAAAAAAATAGAACACTTAGTGAAATGTGTGAGTGTGAAAGATTGAAGTCAGAAGTCACTTATATTGAATGTATATACAATATACATATATTATTATAAGGTGGTTTAGAGATATTTCGACTTTTTTAAGAAAATCTTTTCGAAAAGTGAATGGAATAATCTGAGAGTGAAGTGTTATATTGTTAATAGAAGGTCTTGAAAATTCAAAGATTGAGCAAGAAAATAATTAATCAAATTCGTTCTAGACTGTAATAAATGATACCATGAGGCCTTTGTATAAAATGGCAATCAACCCCAAATGTTCAATAATATTGTTACGAAATGGTTCGTTAGTTTAGTCAGTTAATCTTATGTTTCTTCTGGTTTCTTCTTAGAAAATCTTTTTTCTGAATTGCAACTTGATTTCCCGTAGGTACCCATGTGATCTCTCGCGGTAGAAGTTTATCATTTTTTATTATATATATATATATACAATTTATGGTGTTTTTAATGGAAAGTAAATTTTTACAGGTTGACACTAATTTTCGAATAATGTTTTTTTTAGAAAATTAAATAAATAAATCCTCCAAAATGTTAACCAGTTATTTATAAGGGAATTTTGTAAATAAAACCACATATTGATATTTCTAAGTGTAAATTTATTCAAAAATAACAAAAAATATACACAACGTTTGTAAACACAGGAGGGTCCTAGCTATAAATTAGAGTTCATTTCATTTTGTTCCGATTAGAATTAGAATTTTTACAAAGCTTTGAACCTGTCAGATTTTACCCCAAATAAACGGTTTTTGTGGGGAGTTTTGTTGCACTACTTTTTTCTGAAGAATTCTGCAGCTGAAGAACGTCCAGGTGCCCCAAAAAAGTTTGAAGATGAAGAATTAGAGAAGTTGCTCGAAGAAGATTCATGTCAAACTCAAGAGACACTTGCAGAATCATTGGGAGTTGATCGTGCAACTGTTTCAATACGTTTGAAAGCCCTTGGAATGGTTCAGAAGCAAGGATTTTGGGTGCCATATGATTTCTAGCCAAGAGACGTTGAAAGACCATTTTTCGCTTGCGAACAATGCTGGAAAGGCAGCGACGAAAGGGGTTTCTTCACCGGATAGTCACTGGGGATGAAAAATGGGTCCAGTATAACAACCCCAAGCGCAAAAAATCGTGGAGTTTGCCCGGCCACGTTTCAACTTCTACGGCCAAACCCAATATCAATGGACAGAAGCTTTTGCTGTGCATTTGGTAGGACCAGCTGGGCGTCGTTTACTATGAACTTCTGAAACCTGGTGAGACTATCACTGGAGATCGTTATCGACTTCAGTTGACCCGTTTGAGCCGGGCTCTGAAGGAGAAACGCCCGCAATATTCCGAAAGGCATGACAAAGTCATTCTTCAGCATGACAACGCAAGGCCGCAGGTCGCTAAAGTTGTGAAAAAATACCTGGAGACACTGAAATGGGAGATCCTTTCCCACCCGCCTTATTCCCCAGACCTTGCCCCTTCCGATTACCACCTGTTTAGATCAATGGCCCATGGCCTTGCGGACCAGCACTTCATTTCTTTCGAGGAATAAAAAATTGGATCGATTCTTGGATCGCGTCCAAAGACCAGGGGTTCTTCGAGCGTGGGATCCGAATGCTGCCCGATAGATGGGAGAAGGTTGTGGCTAGTGATGGCCAATACTTTGAATGATATGAGTGTAACTATTTTTGTATAATAAAGCGTTCATTTCATAAAAAAAACAGCGAGAACTTATTTACACACCTAATAGTTAAATCATTCTATTTTTGTTTTAGAAATAGAAGCATGTTTTGCAATGCAATTGCTAGTTGAAGTAAAACAATTTATTGCTAATAAACCATTTTGTTATTGCCTTTTAAATAGAAATACACCTCTTTTTAACAAATTGTTTAAAGAAAATGTATAAAATAATAATTTTGAATAAAATATTTTTTTAGTGTTCTCTAAAATTATTAAATTAAATGCAAGCGTTTTATTTAAGAGATCCCTAGAAAATTAATTAACTAATTCATTTTAATTAGGCTCTTTATTCAAAGTATCTAGACCATTGTTGTTGAAGTGCTTTGAAGGCGGACCATTGTACAACCCCATAATGAAGAAGAATATACTTATTGAGTCTAAGAGAAAAATTATTTTCTAGTTTTTAGTGCATTTATAAATAAAACACTGTAACATAATTTTTTTTTAATTATTTATTTTATATCATATTAATAAACAAAGTGATTTATCTATTATCAATATATAAATTCAAAAAGGAAAATAATTGTTTTAATATACTTACTATCTAGCAATTTACCATATAATTAGTCCCTTTTTACTATCTCGCCATACTGCGTGGCTATCACCCTCTGCAGTGCTTCCGTTCTCGTAATGGCTGCTATTGCAGTCGACAGGTTCACATCACTAGCACAATTTCTTAGGTGATTAAAATTTATTAATATTCATTTTTAAATTCAAAATACAAATGTATTATTCGTAATAATATAAGGAAAATAAAAAGGGGTTTAATGTAAAAATATATATTTTGCAATTAATTATTAATAATAATAAGTAATAATAGATTTTTAAATTTTAAAAGTTATATTTAATTCAAAATTTTTATTTTTTACATTTTCTTTAATCAATTTGTTTTGGCATAAGTTCCAATAAAAAGAGGTGTATTTCTATTTAAAAGGCAATAACAAAATGGTTTATCAGCAATAAATTGTTTAACTTCAACTGGCAATTGCATTGCAAAACAGCATGCCACCATTCCTAAAACAAAAATAAAATGATTTAACTAACATTCATTAGTTTAAAAAAAGATGAAAAAATTATTCCTTATTAATTATATTTAAATGAAATAAAAACTACAAATTTTGATTATTTTCTCTAATTTATATATATATATATATGATAAACATAGTCTAACTAGGATCATTTCAATCACGAATTTTCAAGTTATAATTTATAAATGAACAATAAAAAAATATCGGTATATCTATCTAAATTAATGTACACATATGTAAGTGTTTGCATGCATGAGTATAATTAAAATACAGATTATGAACTAACAAATTGGAATGAAATTTAACACTGATATTATTTAATGTTTATATTTCGAAATTTATAAAGGAAACCCAACAAAAATAATAACTCATAGTTTTGATCATAAGATATCCGATTTTAAAAAAATGTATAAAAATAAAAAGGATTTTCACAATTTTATAAATAAAAAGAAATATATTTAAAAAGAATTATGGAAATTTTTAGTGCGAATAGTAAAAGTAAAAAATAAAATCACTGTAAAGTGTGTGCGCTCAAATTATAATAACACCGTAAAACATTTGCTTCCACTATTATGTTATTATAAATTTGTTATTATAATTTGAGCGCACACACTTTACAGTGATTTTATTTTTTACTTTTTAGTGCAATTTTAAGTAAAGTGTTTTTTAAAAAGATTTCTTTTTACTTAATTTTATTATGCTATGTTTGGTGATGTGATCCCTTATTCTCCATAAAAAAATTATATTGACCAATTATAGATCAACCAGAATGAGAGACAATTTTTAATTATTTTTTTGAAACAGACTACGGTTTGCCTGGACTATTAAAAATATATATTGTTATATTAATTATAGCATTATATAATAATTAAATAAATATAAATGTAAATATATATATATATATTAATCTAAATATGTATTTATATATCTGTGTATGTACCTCTTATATGAAGATTTTCTCTTAATTTTTAAATGTATTATTTATATTCTGGATTCATTATATGACCGGCAAAAAATGGAGAGTTTATTTTTCTATTTATCAACATATATGCAAAGGGTTGTTCTACGTAAAATACTTTTGGAAGTTGAGGAATCATCGCACATCTCGCCCTTATCATCATCGCTAAATCAAAATAAAACAAATTAAACCAAATTAAAAATAATCAATATAACTAAAAGTTCGTTGAAAATTGTAAAATTTTTATAGTATATAATAATAATTGTATAAGTGTCTACCGGAGAAAGATCGAACCAAAAAGAGAAATAGTTAAAGAACGGGAACGGAATGGTCTGAAAACGAAAAAAAGGCCCACAGTGAAAAAATGAAAAATGAAAGAAATCTGGCAGGCAAAAGAAAAAGAAAGAATGGGAGCTTTGCGCGATCCAAGACGGTCCATACGCAAAAAAAAATAAATAAATTGTATAAATTTGTTAAAGGATCGAGCGATAGTTCGGTGTCCCGGGTATTATTATTGAGGACCCCAGTTCCATTCATTTTAATCAGATTGATGCAATGATGCAACATATATCAATATTTTTTAAAGGGTCGAGCGAAAGCCAGGTATTAATATTACCAGCCAAACCTAATGTGATAATGAATCATTTTTTTTAACTTAATTACCGAGCCGAAGCTCGGGGTTCCGGTACTATAAATTATTCTTCAATGCTTTTGCAGCTAAATTATAAATATTAGCAATTATAATCAAAGACAAAATTATACACAATGAAAACTCGACTGCATTAAAAAAGTTCGTAGACTGACATTAATATTATGAGTGTCCTCTCCTAGACTTTCTCCCATATAAATAGGTAATTAGGTTATTATTATTATGTTTTAACAACAATAAAATTAAACAAACTAATTAATTTAAATTATAAAGTAAAATGGTTTAACACTATTATATATACCAGCTAGTCAGAGCGCCTTCGGCGCACTTCACACCTGGACGGAGGCTCCGCCCCCTGTACCCCCGAGTGGTACGTCGTATTTGGTTAAAAGTAGTAAAAGGTTTTCATTCCTTTTGTTTCAATCATTATATTACATAAAACATGCATTTCTTTTTTGTGCTCTTATTTAAAATATATTTTAATTTAATCAGTAAATTAATTATATATATTACTAGCTGCTCAGAGCGCCGAAGGCGCTCTTCACACCTAGACGGGGGCTCCGCCCCCTGTACCCCCGAGTGGTACATAGTATTTGGTTGAAAGTAGTAAAAGGTTTTCATCCATTTTGTTTCAATCAATATATTTCATAAAACATTCATTTCTTTTTGTGTTCTTATTTAAAATATATTTTTATTTAATCAGTAAATTAATTATATATATTATTATTGTATATGGTATATATATGTATGTGGCTCAAAGATTCTCGAAAGTTCTTGGCCGCAACAACCACATTTCTCCAAGTGTCCCTATCCTGAGCCCTTGTCCCATCTCTCTTACGTCCCTTCCTACGCGTCATTGGTTTTCCAAGCGGACGTTTTCCAATTGGTCTCCCCACCAATATCTTTTTCCTCTCCCATTCTAGCCACGTGCCCTGCCTATCGCAGCTTTTTCCCTTTTATAACCCTAACTATTTCTGAAGATGCAGAGAGGCCATGCAATTTCTTGTTATGCAGTCTCCCCCATTCCCCGGTGACCTCATCTTTCTTTGGCCAATAAATGCAGGGAAGAATCCTATCCTACAGGCAAAATAATTTTTTTATATATTCCCTTTGATATAATTTTGATGAGATAAACCTCTTTATTGCAAGATAACAGGCGTTTCCCAATTGCAACCCCGATTTAAATTCTTCTCAAATATTATTATCCTTTGTGATTACATTCAATTTTTCAACATATTCAAATTCTACATTTTGTATCTTAAGATTTTGTATGTTAATACTCTTCCTCTTTGTTACTAAATATTTTTTCTTATCACTATTAATTTCAAACCTCCATTAATTTTTCCTCGCTATCTGTAATTGCAATTGCCGAATCTCCTATTATATTTAAGTCGTCTGGGTAACCTAATATTTTACAATTGATTTCCGCATCTTACTCTTTCTTTACTACCTTCAAGACAAATTTGAAGATCAAAATTTGAAAAAGTTTATGCTGATCTATATTGAGTCATGCGTATGTTTTACTAAAGTCTACAAATAATTAGTGAACAGAAATATTGAATTCGCGGTTTTTTCGAAATTCTGTCATAATGAAAATATCTTAATTAATGTTGATCGATTTGGCCTGAACCCGCAATGATATCTCCTAATATTTCCTCCGCCTATGGTTCTTAAGTATTTTCTAAGTTATAATAGTATAATATATCTTGATCATTACATTTTGATATTTTATTTTCATTGCTAGATTATTATTGAATATTTTTAATTATAATGAAACTTGAGAAAATGCAAAAATAGAGACTTGAGACAATATATAAAAATTAACGGTAGAAAACCATAGATAAATTACCAATATATACATTCATTAATAGTATTAATTGATTTCTTTGTTTTTTTTTATTATCAAGTTCATTTATTAATTTTTTTATATCATAGTTATTTTTTCCTCCCTTAAAAGAAACTTATCTAATTCTGTGGTGCTAGGGGATTTGAAAATTATTAGTCGCAATATGAAGATTTCGCTTACAGTTTCTGTCATGTCCGACCTCCATCCAACAGTTATTTCCCTCAAGTTTCTTGCTTCGCTTAATCATCTTATCTATATATATAATTTTTTTTGATTCATTGTAATAAAATTTAAACAAATAAAAATTTTCACTTTGTTAATTTATATAAATTTCAATTTACACTGATTGTGAGTGATACGCTTTGCCAATACTCTGAATAATTTGTGTATAGAAATATTGAATGTTCTTAGCTAGATTTTTTAACCTTTCACTTTCAAATAGAAAAGAAGAAATATATTCAAATATATAGAAAGAATAAATAAAAATTAAGTTAATATAAATATGATCTAAATATTTTATTAAATTAATTAAAATGGGAACTTTTACAATAAATTATCTAATTGAATTGATATTTGAATATTAGAATTTAAAATAAAAAGGGAAATATTATAATAATTCTTTGATTGGGAATAGCTATGATAATTCATTGTTTGAAATGATTCCGCTAGGCCGACAGTGAGCCGCGAGCTGCTCTTGAATGAACAACACGGAGAATTATATAAACTTTAAAAAATTAATTTCTGCGGTTATTGTTGACATATAAATAAAATTTATAGCCTATGTTACTCTAGGGGTATATAAGAATATTGTGATGTAATTTCATAGAAATCGGTTCAGCCAATTCAGAGTCTATAAAATAGTAATTTTCCGGACAGACAGACAGACAGACAGACATGAAAAATTCTAAAGTCACTTTTGGATTCTAGAGGTCATGAAACGCGAAGATATGCAAAAATTTTTAAATTCTGAGCAATGTGCAGACAAAAACCTTTTTTTATATATATAGATTATTATTGAATATTTTTAATTATAATGAAACTTGAGGAAAATGCACTTGAGACAATTTATAAAAATTAACGGTATAAAACTATAGATAAATTACCAATATATACATTCATTAATAGTATTAATTTAAATTAATTGATTTATTTGTTTTTTTATTATTAAGTTCATTTATTAATTTTTTTAGATCATAGTTATTTTCCTCCCTTAAAAGAAAACTTATCTAATTCTGTGGTGCTAGGGGATTTGAAAATTATTAGTCGCAATATGAAGATTTCGCTTACAGTTTCTGTCATGTCCGATCTCCGTCCAACAGTTATTTCCCTCAAGTTTCTTGCTTCGCTTAATCATGTGATCTATATATTTAATTTTTTTTGATTCATTGTAATAAAATTTAAACAAATAAAAATTTTCACTTTGTTAATTTATAAAAATTTCAAATTAAACTGATTGTGAGTGATACGCTTTGCCAATACTTTGAATAATTTGTGTATAGAAATATTGAATGTTCTTAGCGAGATTTTTTAACCTTTCACTTTCAAATAGAAAAGAAGAAATATATTCAAATATATAGAAAGAATAAATAAAAATTAAGTTAATATAAATATGATCTAAATATTTTATTAAATTAATTAAAATGGGAACTTTTACAATAAATTATCTAATTGAATTGATATTTGAATATTAGAATTTAAAATAAAAAGGGAAATATTATAATAATTCTTTGATTGGGAATAGCTATGATAATTCATTGTTTGAAATGATTCCGCTAGGCCGACAGTGAGCCGCGAGCTGCTCTTGAATGAACAACACGGAGAATTATATAAACTTTAAAAAATTAATTTCTGCGGTTATTGTTGACATATAAATAAAATTTATAGCCTATGTTACTCTAGGGGTATATAAGAATATTGTGATGTAATTTCATAGAAATCGGTTCAGCCAATTCAGAGTCTATAAAATAGTAATTTTCCGGGCAGACAGACAGACAGACAGACAGACAGACAGACATGAAAAATTCTAAAGTCACTTTTGGATTCTAGAGGTCATGAAACGCGAAGATATGCAAAAATTTTTAAATTCTGAGCAATGTGCAGACAAAAACCTTTTTTTATATATATAGACTAGCTGCTCAGAGCGCCTTCGGCGCTCTTCACACCTAGACGGGGGCTCCGCCCCCTGTACCCCCGAGTTGTACATAGTATTTGGTGGTTGAAAGTATTAAAAGGTTTTCATCCATTTTGTTTCAATCAGTATATTACATAAAACATTCATTTCTTTTTGTGTTCTTATTTAAAAAATATATTTTAATTTAATCACTATATTAATTATATATATTATTATTGTATATGTTATATCTATCTACCTATGTGGCTCAAAGATACTCTAAAGTTCTTAGCCGCAACAACCACATTTCTCCAAGTGTCCCTATCCTGAGCCCTTATTCCATCTCTCTTACGTCCCTTCCTACGCGTCATTGGTTTTCCAAGCGGACGTTTTCCAATCGGTCTTCCCACCAATATCTTTTTCCTCTCCCATTCTTGCCACGTGCCCTGCCTATCGCAGCTTTTTCCCTTTTATAACCCTAACTATTTCTGAAGATGCAGAGAGGCCATGCAATTTCTTGTTATACAGTCTCCCTCATACCCGGTGACCTCATCTTTCTTTGGCCAATAAATGCAGGGAAGAATCCTATTCTCAAATACTCTGAATCTACTCTCATCTCCAAGGGTCATAGACCATGCCTCCCACCCATATAATGCAACAGGCAAAATAATCTTTTTATATATTCCCTTTGATAATAATTTTGAAGAGATAAGCCTCTTTATTGCAGATAACAGGCGTTTCCCGATTGCAACCCCGATTTAAATTCTTCTCAAATATTATTATCCTTCGTGATTACATTCAATTTTTCTACATATTCAAATTCTACATTTTGTATCTTAAGATTTTGTATGTTAATACTCTTCCTCTTTGTTACTAAATATTTTTTCTTATCCCTATTAATTTCAAACCTCCATTAAATTTTCCTCGCTATCTGTAATCGCAATTGCCGAATCTCCTATTATATTTAAGTCGTCTGGGTAACCTAATATTTTACAATTGATTTCCGCATCTTATTCTTTCTTTACTACCTTCAAGACAAATTTGAAGATTGATTGGATCTATTGAGTCATGCGTATGTTTTACTAAAGTCTACAAATAATTAGTGAACAGATTGAATATTGAATTCGCGGTTTTTTTCCTAATATCTGTCATAATGAAAATATCTTAATTAATGTTGGTCGATTTGGCCTGAACCCGCAATGATATCTCCTAATATTTCCTCCGCCTATGGTTCTTAAGTATTGTATATGTTATAATAGTGAAATAGAGTATAATATTTCTTGATCATTACATTTTGGTATTTTATTTTCATTGCTAGATTATTATTGAATATTTTTAATTATAATGAAACTTGAGGAAATGCAAAAATAGAGACTTGAGACAATTTATAAAAATTAACGGTATAAAACTATAGATAAATGACCAATATATACATTCATTAATAGTATTAATTTAAATTAATTGATTTATTTGTTTTTTTTATTATTAAGTTCATTTATTAATTTTTTTAGATCATAGTTATTTTCCTCCCTTAAAAGAAACTTATCTAATTCTGTAGTGCTAGGGGATTTGAAAATTATATTAGTCGCAATATGAAGATTTCGCTTACAGTTTCTGTCATGTCCGACCTCCATCCAACAGTTATTTTCTGTCAAGTTTTTTGCTTCTCTTAATCATGTGATCTATATATTTAATTTTTTTTGATTCATTATAATAAAATTTAAACAAATAAAAATTTTTACTTTGTTAATTTATATAAATTTCAATATAAACTGATTGTGAGTGATACGCTTAGCCAATACTCTGAATAATTTGTGTACAAAAATATTGAATGTTCTTAGCGAGATTTGATATAATGTTGTACGATTTGTCCTAAATCTGAATTAGAAGAAAATTATAAATTGCCTCCTCTTCCAGCCCAATTCATTTACCCACCCATGTTGCATATGGCATCTAAATTTCTTAAAACTCCGTTTTTTTTAATTTAAAATAGAAGGAGAGAAAGAGAGTTTTAAATTATATTCGAATAGTCTATATATTCTATATATCAGTATTTTTTTTCTGAATTTAATAGCAAGTTGATTTTAAAAATTTTCCATTCTTAATGCATATGATTGATTACATGTGTTAAAATTTAAAAAAATTCAAATATTCTAATTTTTATATTTATATACAATTTAATATTATTTTTTATTAATATCATATCAAAAAAAGAGAATTTATTAAAAATTAAAAATAAAAAAAGAAGCCTATTAATAAAAAATTGAATGGTGATTTAATTATTTTATTAAATTAATTAAAATGAGACCTTTTAGAATGAATTATTTAATTGAAATGATATTTAAATATAAGAATTTAAAAAAATATTATATTCTTTGTTTGGCAATTGTTATTTAATTATGTGCAACATGATTCGACTTGCACAGAGCATCGTTATTTTTTATTAATATCACATGATAAAAATGAATCTTTTAAACATAATAAATAAAAAAAACATTTTAATAAATTTAAAAAATATATCCAATTTAAAAATGTCAAAAATTTAAAACAACTTTATATCATCATATTTTAATTTTTATATAATATATATATATATTTAGTAATTAATAATAGAGTAATTAAATTAAAATAAAAAACAAAGATAATATAATTCAGTCATTTTAATTCAGGTTAAATAATATTTTTTTTTATTATTCAATATTAAAATTTATATATTATTATATATATATATTATAGAAAAGAAGAAATATTCAATTAAATAAAAAATAATTTAAGATAAAAATATGATCTAATAAATATTTTAATTAAATTGAGAACTTTTAGAATAAATTATTTAATTGAATTGATATTTGTATATTAGAATTTAAAATAAAAAGGGAAATATTATAATAATTCTTCGATTGGGAATCTCTATGATAATTCATTGTTTGAAATGATTCCGCTAGGCCGACAGTGAGCCGCGAGCTGCTCTTGAATGAACAACACGGAGAATTATATAAACTTTAAAAAATTAATTTCTGCGGTTATTGATAAGATATTAATAAAATTTATAGCCTATGTTACTCTAGAAGTATATAAGAATATTGTGATGTAATTTCAAAGAAATCGGTTCAGCCAATTCTGAGTCTATAAAATAGTAATTTTCCGGACAGACAGACAGACAGACAGACAGACAGACAGACAGACAGACAGACAGACAGACAGACAGACAGACAGACAGACAGACAGACGTGAAAAATTCTAAAGTCACTTTTGGATTCTAGAGGTCATGAAACGCGAAGATATGCAAAAATTTTTAAATTCTGAGCAATGTGCAGACAAAAACCTTTTTTTATATATATAGATTGCATAACATAAGGAACTACCCGATTGCAACCTTTATTTAAATTCTTCTTGAATATTATTAACCATCGTATAAATATAGATGTTAAGTATTTAATTTTTCGTATTTTTTAATTCTAATTTTGTTCTATATTTTAATTCTAAATTTTCCAGATTAAAATTTAATGTATTAATTCTATTATTATTTGATACTGATTGTGTTAAATGTGTTAATAATTGAAATATATGTCTTTGAAAGATTATTTAATCTAATATTGATGGATTTGGTCTAAATCCGCAATGATTTTATAACAATATTAAATAATATTTTCTCTGCATATGGTCATAATTTTTATAAAATAGTATATTTTTATTATTATTACATATATAAAGTATTAAATAAATGTTGAATGTTTGATCTGAGAAACGTGATTAAAAAATATTAAAATTTAATAAATACCTGTAGCAGCGGCAGCTTCGGTTCCCTCTTCGTTTACATCAATATAAGCTTTTTGAATTACGTGGCTCACATGTAAGAATTCATCCTCAGTAATACCAGAAAAATTAGCATCATTTGGTGAGAACATGGTAGCCATTCCAAGCTAAATTAAAAATTATTTAGTTTATAATAAATACTATTTAGTATCTTATATAAAAAATTTTTATTATAAATAATTATTTTTACCTGTTTTAATGGCGAATTAAGAAACAATGTCGATTCAATTTTGAATTTTGGTAATTTGATTATTACTTCAGTTTGGTACATTTTCTCACGAATTTCGGAAAGGGATAAATCAGATAATTTCCCTTGCAATTCTTTAAGACCATTTACTTGGTTAGGTAAAATAATCAATAAAGAATAATTTCCACCCTGAAAAATTAATTTTTCTAAATTACTTAATTACAATAAAAAAAATATCGAAAGTAAAAATGAAAAAAAAAAGTAATACAACATTTATGCAAAAATTAATTCAACAAAGTATGAATTAAAATAATGAAATTAAGAGAAACATAATCAATATAATAGTAGGTTGAAGAAGAAAAATTATATCAAATTTTCTTGAAATAAATAAAAAAATAAAAAATTTAAAAAAAAGTAAAATAAATGCGTATACTAAGTTTAAGGAAATTGATTTTTAGGACAATTATGTTTTTATAACATTTGATATTTGTGTTACTACAATATTTTAAGATTTAAAAGATAATGTCAACTTTTTCTAAATTTTTTTCAGAGAATAAAAAAGTGGGTGTTAACTTTTAAATTTAAAAAAATAAATAATTTATTAATAATTTTGAACATCTAAATACATTCCTTTGTTGATTTATTTTATTTTGAATTTCTGTGAATTTGAAGTTACCTTTTGCTTATTTTATAATAAAATAGTAGGAGTAAAGATTTGAATACATTTATTTATTTAACAAATATAAAAATTAAAATTAAAAAACTTACAGTATATTCAAGTTCAACGGCTTTAGCATTGATATCTGGTAAATCCGTATAATTAAATTTTTTCTTAATATTCATATAATCCACTTGAACTTTTGTATTTTCATCAAGATTAAAATCTCCTGGTTCTGTTCTCTTAACATCGAAGGGAAATTTCCATTTTCCTTTAAAATGGATAGCATTTACAAGAACAGACCTCGTATCACCGGTTATGATTCCTATAAATAATTTTTTTTAGTTTATATATAAAAAAAATAATTTTATTAATTATTTTCACACAAAAATACCTTTAGGAATAAGATTTTGAATAAGTTGATTTGTTTTATCAGCTACCCAATTGTTAATCTCCACTCGGGCATTTTCAGGTTCATTTTTAAAGTTAACTAAACCCATAGCGGTTTGAAAATGTGTTTTTAAGATTTCAGAAAACTCAGATTTTATATTCATTGTCTTTTCTGAATATATTTTATTTGCAATATTTAAAATTAAATCATCACCACCCTAAAATTATATTATTATTAATATTATCATTATTTTAATTTTAACTTTAATTTTATTGAAAATGTATTATTAAAAAAGTATTTTACCGTAAGATTGTTAAGTAAAGAATTGAACTGTTTTTGAATAGTTTTTTTATCAGCATTTTCGATTTTCAATCCTTGAATGAGTTCTTTTGCCGTATTTCCTTCTGCACCTTGAAGAGCCATTGCCAAAACAATTTGGACGCTTATAGGTGAAACAATCAAATTCTCTTTGGGTTTTTCATTAGCCAAAATCTACAAAAATTATAATGTAAATTTAAAATTTTTATTATATTATTTTTATTTATAATTTAAAATGGTATAAAATGTATTAGATTAAATAATATATTATAAATACTAGATATAGGGAACGGCTAAATTCGTCGATAAATTGCATGGTTTTCTCTTCCGACATTTTAAGATTATTTTAACTGAAAAAATAATAGTCTTTAGTTTATAAATATAAAATAAAAAAAATTTAATAAATAAAAGTTCAATTTAATAATCTTTAAAACAATCCTTTCTTGAGAATATGTTTTGAGATTCTACTCTATTTTATTTTCTCTTTGGTTCCATTTAAATTAAATAGACCTATGTAATTGTATAGTAGTCAGCAATATTAATTAAATAATTGACTGCTTTTTGATATTTACAGTGAAAAATAATATGATAAAATTAAATAAATATATATTAGTTATATTGTTGAAAAGAGAAATATTACTATAAAATGATATAATATTCGTAAATATATCTATCTAAAAATGTGGCTCTTCGAAAGTCCAAAGAACTTGGACCGAAGCAGCTTCACTCGTAAGTATAATTATACTAAATATAATCTTAATAAAACTTACATTTTGTTTAAGAGAATCTACAAAACTATCAAGTTATTCCCACGAATATATACCTCTTAATAAATTAATCTATTTTAAAGTTTTATCTTATCGCTTCAAGGCGATATAAACTAACTAGAAAAATTTTAGTTACTCATCATTTCATGGTTAATGTTAAATTGTAATCATTTGACATCAATTAATGTTTATGAATCATTCAGATACATTTTATATTAATTTATTTTTTATAAAAAATATGTTCCTGCAGTGTGCGTATGAAACGAGAATTTTTAAAGTTTTAAAAGAATAATAATGAAAGAAAGAAATTATTTTTAAAAAACCATATCTCGATGGGAAGTCTCCTAAAGAGTGCTAGTCTAATTTCTCAGTAGTTTTCGACAAGGCACGTATTCTAATCGTCAATAAGTACCTATACTGTTTCTAAAGTATTTTTATTTAACTTTATTATTGTTTTGTTTATAAATATCTCCTGAGTGTATCTTTCGTTTAATTATAATAAAAAGCGTATAATAAATATGAATATTAAAATTTATTGTATCTTATCATAACTTATACAATAAAATTTATAATTAATTTTGTAATTAAATTAATAATAATAATGATAAATATAAGGAACTTACAAGAATAATTATCTTCGTATAATGAATATAGAAGAATTAGGAATAATTCCTCAAAGGCTGACTAAATTCGTACTGTTTGTGTGATTTAATGCAATGTTTTGTAATGTTTTTTTTTGACATAACCTTGAATAGTCCTAATAAAGGTTTATTGAAACTTTTCCTGTAAAAATAAATCATTTTTTTTAATTTTTATTATTTAAATTAAAAAAAAAATATTTTACATCTTTGAAGAAATTAAGAGGGGATATATCTGAAAAGTTCAAGATTCTTAGAGCGGGTAAATTTAAGCACATTTAACAATTAATAAAATTGGATGTATTAAAATCTTTATATTGGTGAATTATGATAATTTCAATAGAAAATACACTTACTCTTTTGATATAGTAGAGAGAGAAAGAGCGTCATCGCCGCCCGCCTGGTTTGAGTTGGCATGCGCACTCACACAACGAAATCGACTGACTGACTGAGTGAGCATTCACTCGACTAGGCGCCCCTGGCATTTAGGCAACCTGCAATACAAGTCACCCAAATTAAACTTGAAATATTTAAATAGTATACTCTATTATTAATTATTAATCGTATTAATTCTGCATCTAATATTTCCATAAAAAATTTTAATAAGCATGCAAAAATTTTAAAATAAATTTAAGCAAATTCAAGGAAGGAGGAGCCGCCATATTACAAGCGCTAAATAAAAATCATCACAAAGCCATATTAGGCATTAAATTCATTAACCCACGATTCACCAGTATTCTTCGTCTCCCAGTTCGTTCGTAAACCACATTAACCAATATGAACAATCTTGACGAACAAAGTCATGGGCCAACATCATGGCCATGGCCCCTTGGTAACCTCACCCGGTTAGGGTCATAATCCCCCCGATCACTAATCTTATGGGAGACAGAGGAATAAGCTACCAATCTTTTTATGTCGGTTTGTCGAACACACAAAATGCTAACCCATGCTCCTCCTACCAATCTCAACCCAATTCACCAGCTCCCAAACTTCAGGGCTTCAACCTCGACTAACTTTAAGGTTCGCATTAGCCCATAACCCCCAATTTTCAACAGCACCCCCGCTAATACCATGGAACCCGCCACAGGAGCTTCTACGTGTGCTTTGGGGTGTCAGGCACCTTGCTCCCTGACATTGACATACATGAACTTGCATAGGTGTAAATCACCCCAGACTGAACTTCGTAGAAAATCACAAACCGTAGCTTCTAAATAACGTATGCGTGATTTTAAATTCTTAATAAATTCAAAATCTATATTCCTTATCGTTATAACATACAACAAGTTTAACAGGTAAACCAAAGAGCGCCTTAAGCACAATTAGAGCGAACTCATAAACAAATAAAAATTTTAAAAGAAACTATTGGAAAATAAAATATTAATTATAGTATAATATCAAGATAATATCAAGATGATAGATATATCATATATATTAGGTTTTTTAGAATATTGTTTTGATATTTTCATAAATGGGTTTGAATAGAATTAATAAAAATAGAAAGTAAAGAGCTATCAAAAGATGATTTAATACGAGATAAAAAAAGAAAATTTAAACAAAATTTATACAAAATTGATTAAGGTACCTTAAGTCTATACCAGTCTATGCCAGTAGGTATAGATGATTATTAAGAATAAGTAAATTTGAAAATTTACTTTAGTTAATAAGTTACACTGATAACATTTTGTTGAAATAAGAAGACTTTTGGATTAATACTATATTTTTGTGAGTTTAGCAAATTTATGAAATGTATTTGTTTTCAACTGCATTTAGCTTCAATGGTCCTTTTGCGAATGAGCTGCATTTGTCAAAAGTTGATAGAAAACTACGAATTTTGAATAATGCCCGTATACAAAATTTCATTATTCTAGCTCAAACCGTTTGGGCGTAATCTTGTCTACACACACAGAGCAGTGGCGTACCGTGAGGTTCTTGCGCCTGGGGGCAACTGAGAAATCAGCGCCCCCTTTCGTGTATATATATATATATATAATTTAATTTTTTTTTAAAGAATATTAATGACGAATAACGAAACAGGTTTAACAGATTTTAATAAGCGTATAAATCATATTTATTGACTTACACAAAATACAGTTTAACTTTAAATATTAATTCTTCTTTTGTTCCAAATTGGCTTCCCTAAATTTGCGCCCCCTAAATTTGGCGCCCGGGGACATATGTCCCCCCTGCTCCCCCCTAGTTACGCCACTGACACAGAGAGAGACATTAATTTTTAAGGGAGAGCGGAGCCCCCGTCTAGGTGTGAAGAGCGCCGAAGGCGCTCTGAGCAGCTAGTAATGTAAATAAAAATTCTGCATCTCGCAAATTTGAATTGGATTAATTAGCATATAATATATTTAAATTAAATTTAATTAATTATAAATTAAAATGAATAAATAATATTTATTAAACCAGCGCGTGTTTGGTTCTTTGTTGATGGCACCGTCAACTGCTGGTGCGTGAAATTAGTTCCGGTACTTTCAGTGTTTCAATCAAGCTGAATTTCTATATAAAGCAGTTTTATGCAATTTTTAGTAATGTGAAAAACTATTAAACATATATCTTTATTTTTACGTTCACTTTAGAGGAAAAAAAATCAAAACGTGGTAGGTAATAGGGCTTACAATACCGAACTAAAATCTGAATACCGGTAATTGGTATTTGAAATTTGAAATACCGGGATACCGGTATTATTAATAATAAATTTACTAGCTATATTTCTTCTTACCTCAGTTGTTATATTGACTTTTTAACAAATATAATATATGAAATCCAATAAATATTGTTCTGAAATGAGTAGATATTATTTATTTTATTACATAGAGAGTAGGAGTAGATAGATACAAAAAAACGTGCAAGTAAAATAAAGTAAATATTAAATTCTATGTGTGTGTTACATTTTACATATAATAGGCTCGTGTGGTATTATATAACTAAAGAATTAAATATAATTAAAGAAGGAAAAAATATAAAAATATAAATTGAAAGTATTTAATATTAATAACTTGCGTTTTGTTTATTAAAGTTTGCTCTTAAAAAACACAACGAATCAAGCGTTTCATCATCAAGAGAGGACCGAATTTTCGTACAAATATAACCAGCGGCCGAAAAAGCTCTTTCTGATTCTACACTTGTCGGCACTATTGTCATTAAAAAATCATACACATTTTGTAAATTCGTAAATTCGTAATGCCAAAATACCGGTTTTTAATACCGGACAAAAATCGTCCGGGATCCCGGTATTGTAAGCCCTAGTAGGTAATGACCCTCTTCCGGTTGAGCTACATTTCTCAAAAGTTGATAGAAAAATACAAATTTTGAATAATGCCCATCACAGACTATCTATGTTCCAAATTTGATGATTCTAGCTCAGGCGAGATTAGAGATGGCGCGACAAATGAAATTATTGAAATATCATGATATTATTAATTAAATAATCTAGAAGTGATATTACTTGAATTCAAAATTCTTATTTTAACAAATAATATTGATAAATATAAAGAACTTACATAAATAATTATCTTCGTATAATGAATGTAGAATAATTGAGAATGATTCCACATAGGCCGACTAAATTCGTACTGTTTGTGCGATCCAAAGCAATGTTTTGTATTTTTCTTTTTTTAAAATTAAATTTTTAATTGTTAACTGATATACTATATAAACTTCTTTAATAATATGTACTTCTAATATAACATTATTAAAAATTATCTTATATTATGTTGTTTTAGTTTTACGTTAAAAGTAAGGTCCTAGCGAAATACAAGGTTTACCTGTATCTAGAATAATCATTAGGATTTAATTCAAGTATAAAAAATCTACCCAATTTAAAAAAGAGAAAAATTTAAATATAAAACACCTCCTTTATATCATTTGTCAAAAACATCATATTTTAATTTTTTATATTCTATAAATCATCTTTATCCCTCAAATATAATAGTAATTAATAATTGAGTAATCAAACTAAAAACAAGAACAAAGTTATTAGAATTTTATTTGATGTTTGAAAAATATTTTTGATTTTAAAAAACACTAAAAAAAATAATTTCTATTGTTTTATTAAATTCTTACTTTTAAAAAGAAAAGAACAAAATAAGAACATAATTATTTAATAATTATGATCTAGAGTTTTAATAGATATAATTTTACATCACAATATTCTTTAATTTATATAGAAATCGGTTCAGCCAATTTTGTGTTTATAGCTTAACAAATCTTTATACCCTACAATGAAAACATTGTGATAGATTTTGACAAAGTTGATATAATAATGAGACAAATCCAAGTTATCTATTATTATTTTTTTTCAATATTATATTATTTACATTATGATGGTATTAAAACATGTCCATAAAAAAGTGGAGCATTTGTTTTCCTATTTAGAATGGTATAATTAAAGGGTTTAGTGATATAAAACTCTACTGGTGGTTCTTGAAGGCGTGCACAAAGTCGATTCATTAACACAGCTAAAACATAGGAATAAAGAAGGAAAAAATATAAAAATATAAATTGAAAGTATTTAAACATATTGAATAAAAATTATAAGCTAATTATATATATATATTTATTATAAAAAATAATTTTATTGAAATTTAATACATATATTTAGAATTACAAAATAATCAAGCTCATAATTATGACAATTAGTTATATAAAATGATTATTAATTAAATGTTATAATGATAGTGGCTGATTAGAAAATATATATTGAACTAGGAGTCACAGCAGTCAATCAGAAGGATTGAATCCACTATGTTGAATATAAATATGTATATATATGGTATACACCAGGTACGGCCGATCGCTTTGTGGTCGATCGCGAAGCGTTTTTTGGTCGATCATAGCCCTTAAATTTTTTCAATTTACCTAAAAAAACAGTTTTTTGGACTAAGCTTAAGAACAAAATTTTTTCAAAATTTTCTTTGATGATCGCGAAACATATTCAAGAAAAATAGTCGATTATATATATAAAGAAGTTGGCCAACTCAGACCGCCTCCGGCACTTTTCGCCCTTAATCAGGGTATACCCCAGAAGTGTAGCATAATATTTTGTTGAAAGTCTATGTTGTAGGTTTTCATTTATTTCAATGTTTTATTTCTAATCCTTCTATTTTCCTGCTGACTACCAGCTGGTTCCTAATCCATTATCATTATATATTAAATTTAACATACAAATATAATATTAATAATAATATATATTTTAAACATGTTCTATTTTGAAGAAGAAAAACAATTTTATGGTGATACATTAATTATATGACCAAAAAAAAGTGGAGAGTTTGTCTTATTATTCATTAATACATATATAAAAGGTCGGTTTATATAAAATTCGATTGGAGGCGGAGGAAGCGAACATAGCATAATCATCATACCTAAAACAAGACATAGTTTATAAATTCAATTTTTAACATTATTTAAAAAAAATACTTTCATAATTTTTATCCTAATTTAAAATTTAACGGATGTTTAACATGCGAAAATAAAGAATCAACAAAACAAGAATAAAATTGAAAAGGTTTAGAGTGGAAAATAAAGGTCAACAATGGAATGGAGAGTAATTTGAGGTTATTTTGACTATACTTAATGAATCAACATTGGTTGTTAAAAAAAATTAAATTGTGACAATTTATTTTATATAATATATGATCGGGTATGTGTGCTTCAATTTTATAATTCCTCCCCTTCTTTTATCTGTTATTAAAGCACGCATTTTATAATATTGACTAGCAGGCCCGGCAAAGCTTCGCTGTATACATATGTACATATGTGATAACTGAACACTTAATAATAATAATGTATTGAATGAATATAATTGAAATTTTAGTTTGAATTGGACTTTTTTTTTGTTTTTTTATTTATTTTTATTGGAATTATTACTAATAATAATAATAATAATATACCGTTTATTAAGTGAAAATAATAATAATAATAATTTATTAAATGAATATAATTGAAATTTTATTTTTTATTATTAAATTTTTATTTTTATTTTTTTGTTAATAATTTTTTTTTTTTTTTTTGTGTTAATAATTTTTTTTTTTTTTTTTGTTAATAATTATTACATTTTAATTAACAGTTTTCGGAATAAGTATATTCTCTTATTATAGAGATTCTTATTGTTTGTCTCACAAGTCTACCTACATTATTTCATTACCATTGTATGATTCAAAATAAAATTCAAAATATTTAATAGGACATGACATAATCTTAGTATTTTTCCCATCCCAGAATATTTGCTAAATTACATGTTGGAGTTCCAATTACCTGCATATTTAATGGCAATTTCAATGTTGAATATGCTTTTAAATAAAAAAAAATTGAAGAAAGTAATTGGAATTATTATTATTAAGAATCAACATATAAATTTATTAAATATACATTTAAATATGTAAATAAATCTATATATGTATAAATTTAATAAATATTCAAACAAAAATTGAAACAATATAAATAAAACGTTTCAATATTTTACTTACATTGTGATATTTTTATTTTTATTACAACTGTTATTATGGGTATATTATTTTTGACAGTTTAAAAAAAATTAAAAATATTAATAAAATTTATCAAAATAATAAGTTGAAAAGATTTCCAATTATTTTTATTTATTTATTGTAAATTTTTCAATGTAACCATGGTAACCATGAATAGACTTTTACCAAAATATTACTAATTAAATTAATTTTGGATAAATTAATTTTGGATTTAACTACACTAAAACCTTCCTTGGTATGCCCACAACAATCCCTGAAAGTTTCATCGCAATCGGACGGGTAGTTTTTCAGTTTAGGCGAGACAGACAGACAGACAGACAGACATTCCCTTTTATATATATAGATATATTTTTTAAACATTTTTTTCCTATTTTTCAAACTTGCCAATGACTTAACAATGACTAATTACTTTTCAAGAGCCAATGGCCTCCCCTATTTTTTGTTTTTAAAACAATTTTAAAATAATATTTAGATTAGAAAATGTGTAATTTGCCAGGCGCTAGCGATCAGCCAGTAAAAAAATAAGACTACTTAATGAAATGTGTGAGTGTGAAAGATTGAAGTCACAAGTCACTTATATTGAATGTATATACAGTATACATATCTTATTTTAAGGTGGTTTAGGGTTATTTCGACTTTTTTAAGAAAATCTTTTCGAAAAGTGAATGGAATAATCTGAGAGTGTAGTGTTATATTGTGAATAGAAGTAGGTCTTGAAAATTCAAAGATTGAGCAAGAAAATAATTAATCAAATTCGTTCTAGAATGTAATAAATTATTCCATGCGGCCTTTGTAGAAAATGGCAATCAACCCCAAATGTTCAATAATATTGTTACGATATGGTTCGTTAGTTTAGTCCGTTAATCTTATGTTTCTTCTGGTTTCTTCTTAGAAAATCTATTTTTTCTGAATTGCAATTTGATTTCCCGTGATCTCTCGCGGTGGAAGTTTATCATTTTTTATTATATATATGTAAAATATTTATAGTTACCTCTACCTACTTATATCACCCTCTAGCGGACATCTAATTACTCATTTATTATTTATCTATTTATATGTGTTATCGACATTTAATTTACTCATTTTATTATTTATCCATTTGTATATATTTTATTTATAAACTTTTAAAATAATTTAAAAGAAATAAACTTGAAAATTAATTATTCCTTTTTGGATATAATAAATTCTGTTGTTATTATTTTACAAATTAATTTTCAATTTTAAAATGGAAAAAAAATTTTTTTATGTACATATTGTGAAAAAGGAAGAAAATGAATATGAAATTTCTGGGTTATCCGAAGACAAAGAACTATGGTATAGGTTGCCAGAAGAATCAAGGAAAGTTCAAAATCATCCCATATTACTTTCAAACTCTATAATTAAGAGTTCAATGCTGGCTATAAAACCCATTCAAGGATATCGTAAAATTGGTATAAAATTAAATGAAGAACTTAAAAAAATTTATTTTGATGAAGGTGAAAATATTTCTTTTAATAAAATTCCGTTAGAAGAAATTTCTAATGAAATCAACTTCGATCAAGAAGAAAAGAAAAATTTGCAAATGGAAATTGAAAAATTACAACTACAGCTAAGTGCAACTCATTTTAATTTTTATGATATTGAAAAAAAATTAAATTTAGAAAAATTTAATAAAAATCAAGATCCAATAATTTGGATTCAAAAATTTGAAAATGAATGTTTTAGAAATAATATAGTGAATGAGACTAATATTATTGAAACGCTTCGATTTTATATACTAGGCATATCAAAAGACTGGTATGATACAAATTTAACAAAATTTGGATTAAATAAATGGAATCTTTGGAAAGAATCTTTTCAAAATACATTTAGAGATATAAGTTGGATAAAAATAAAAAAAGCTTTTGATTTTAAATATTTAGGAGGGTCCATCATCGATTATGCAATTACAAAAGAAAAACTATGTATTGAAATAGAGAACGGTGGAACAATACAGTCTAGGATTCATATGATAGTGATGGGACTCCCTGAAAAATTTCAAAATAGACTAGATTATGAAAAAATAAAAACAATTGAAACATTGTTTTCCGAATTAAAGAAAATTGAATATTTATCAAATGAATTTAATAAAATTAAAACGAATTATAATAAAAATTTTAATAAAAACGAAAATATAGATAAAAATAATACAAGTGATACAAAAAAAAAAAATTTTCGTGCTCAATTTGCGAATCTTTTGGTTGGCCAAACCGTTATCACTCTGAAAATATATGTAGAAATAAAAATTTAAAGATAAAACAAGAAAGTAATTTAAATGAAAAAGAAAATTTTAAAATAAATGAAAACTATGATTCTTTAAACTAAAAAGCCCGGAAGAATTTAATCCACTTATAAAAATAAATGTATTAATAGACAATAAGTATAATATAAAAGCTATTTATGATAGTGGTTCGAATGTAAGCTTACTAAATAAAAAACTTTTAAATATTTTAAAGTTAAAATTAGAAAAAAACAAATCTATATTTAGAACACTTAGTGGTAAAAATTTCTGTCAAGGCCGGGCAAATATTAGTTTGAAAATCGGAGAGATTACGGAGAATCTAAATACTTATGTAATTAAAAATAACAAATTTTCTTATGATTTACTGTTGGGACTCGACGCAATAAAGAAATTCAGACTCATACAAAATGAAAATTTAAAAATTTTTCAGAAAATAGATGATGAGAATATTATAAAAATAAAACCAACAAATATAAAAAATAATGTTAACGATTTTCAAATAAATATGAATGAATTGGATTATATAGAAGATAAGAATAAAATTATAGAATTAAAAACGATAATAGAAAATTTCAAAAATATATTTGCTAAAAATAAATTTGATGTTGGAAAAGTAAAATGTAAAGAAGGTGAGATTAAATTAATTAAAGAGGAATATATTAATTCACGACCTTATAAATGCAATATAATAGACGAGAGAGAAATACAAAATCAGATAAAAAAATTATTAGAGGCAAAGTTAATTGAGGAATCAGATGGAGGTTTTTCATCACCAGTTACACTTGCATTCAAAAAAGAGGATGGTCGGAGGACAAGACTTTGTATTGATTACCGAAGATTAAATAAATTGATAATACCAGAATGTTTTCCATTTCCAACTATAAATGATGTTATTGAAAAGATACCTAATTGTAAATATTTTTCGATAATTGATATAAATTCGGCTTTTTGGAACATTCCTTTAAGAGAAAATGATCGAGAGAAAACCGCATTTATTACAAAATTTGGGAAATTTAGGTTTAAAGTATTACCATATGGTCTTAAAAATGCTCCAGCGATTTTTCAAAGGACATTATCTAATATTTTAAGAAGGAATGGTTTAGACGAATTCTCTATAAATTATATCGATGATATCTTAATATTTTCTAAAACATGGGAGGAACATATGAAACATATAAAAAAAACTTTTGAAATACTAGACGAAGTGGGTTTCAAACTAAAATATGAAAAATGTAAATTTGCTTCTAATTCAGTGAAATATCTTGGACATTTCATACAAGAAAATAAAATATCACCAGCAATTGAAAATTTGGCTGCTATTAGAAAACTAAACAAACCAACAGATAAATCTGGTGTAAGGAGTATTTTAGGATCAATAAATTTTTTTTTAAAATATATTGAAAACAGTACAGAAAAATTTGAACCACTTCATCGATTATTAAAAAAAAATGTAAAATTTGAATGGACAAAAGAATGTGATGAAAGTTTTAATTTAATTAAAGAATATTTATGTTCCTCACCCATTTTAGCAATATATGATACAGACAAAGAAATAATAATTGAAACAGATGCTAGTTTAAAAGGAATTGGTGCAGTATTGAAACAACCACAAATTAATGGTATGTTGCATCCAGTTGCTTATTTTTCTAGGAAATTATCAGAAAAAGAAAAGAAAATGGATATTATTCACCTGGAGTGTAAAGCAATTAAAGAAGCAATAAAATATTGGCAATTTTATGTCATGGGCCGAGAATTTAGAGTTTGTACGGACCATAAACCCTTAGAAAATTTAAGAACAAAGAGCAGAACAGATGAAATATTGGGAGATTTAGTCAATTATCTATCTCAATTTAATTTTAAAATCATTTATAAAAAAGGGAAAGACAATATTTTGGCAGACCTTTTATCAAGACAACCAATATTAGAATACTTTGAAAATGAAGACGAAATTAAAGTAGTAAATTTAATAGAAATAAAAAAAATAATTGAAGATCAAAAAGAAAATTTTAAAGAAATAGAAAATGATAAAAAAACAGAAAAACGAAATAATATTTTTTTTAAAAATCTAAATAACAGAGCAAGGATATATATTTCAATTGACTTTGGTATAAAATTAATAAAGCTCGTTCATGAATATTATGGTCATATAGGAAATGCTCAATTAAAAAGGAAAATAAGACCCTATTATTATTTTAAAAATATGGATCGACTAATTAATTCATTTTGTGAAAATTGCAAGATTTGTAAAGAAAACAAAACTCGTAAAGGAAGAACAATTGGATTAATGTCGAAATTAGGGCCTCCAAGTAAACCCTATGAAATTATGTCCATTGATACGGTAGGAGGATTCGCCGGGAACAGATCACCGAAAAGATTTATGCACATTTTAGTGGATCACTTTAGCAGATACGCTTGGATCTCCACTTCGACAGGTCAAGACGCTAAAGAATTTATCAAATTAATAGATCCAGTTACAAAAGGAAAGGAAACTAAAATGATTTTGACAGACCAATACTCTGGATTTAATTCTCAAGAATTTAAAAACTATTTAAATAAAAAAAATATACAACTTGTATTTACATCAATAGATTGTCCCCAATCTAATGGCCTAAATGAGAGACTAAACCAAACTCTTGTTAATAGAATAAGATGCAAAATAAATAGTGGTGATAATAGAGCGTGGTCTAAAATCGCAGAAGATTGTACAAAGGAATACAACAAGACAATTCATAGTTCAACAAAATTTGAACCTGAATATTTACTTTTGGGTATAAAATCAACAATTTCTCCTATCACTTTTGGGGAAGATAATCTGGAACAGGCCAGGAAAGAAGCTTTTCAAAATTCCGAAAAAAGTTTCCATACTAATAAAGAAAGGATAGATAAAAATAGAAAAAAAAAAGAATTTAAAATAGGCGAGATGGTATACATCGAGAATGGGAATAAAATAAACCGTAGGAAAACGGATAAAGTAAGGATGGGCCCATTCAAAATAACAAAAAGAATTTCCTCATCCATATACGAGGTTGACTGTGGAAAAAAAAAAAAAAATTATCAAACTGTTTCCACTGCAGTAAATTGACACCTTTTTCTTCTGAAGAAAAAGCCTAAGGGGGTAAGATGTAAAATATTTATAGTTACCTCTACCTACTTATATCACCCTCTAGCGGACATCTAATTACTCATTTATTATTTATCTATTTATATGTGTTATCGACATTTAATTTACTCATTTTATTATTTATCCATTTGTATATATTTTATTTATAAACTTGTAAAATAATTTAAAAGAAATAAACTTGAAAATTAATTATTCCTTTTTGGATATAATAAATTCTGTTGTTATTATTTTACATATATATACAATTTATGGTGTTTTTAATGGAAAGTAAATTTTTACAAGTTGATACTTATTTTCGAATAATGTTTTTTTAGAAAATTAAATAATTAAATCCTCCGAAATGTTAACCAGTTATTTATAAGGGAATTTTGTAAATAAAATCACATATTGATATTTCTTATTGTAAATTTATTCAAAAAATATATTACAAAAAATATACACAACGTTTCGATTGCTACTTCTGCAATCGTTAACAAGCGACTGCATATGTCCGAGTGTTAAGTGAGGAGTGACGACTGATACTTAATATAAGACCTATGTTGGGTTTCCTTTATAAATTTCGAAATATAAACATTAAATAATATCAGTGCTAAATTTAATTCCAATTTGTTAGTTCATAATCTGTATTTTAATTATACTCATGCATGCAAACACTTACATACCAGTACATTAATTTAGATAGCTATTCAAATATTTTTTTATTATTTATTTTTAAATTATACATTGGAAATTGGTAAAATGATCATACTTATTGTTAGTTCTATCTTTATGAAATATATAAATTAGAGAAAATAATTGCAGTTTTTATTTCATTTAAATATAATTAATAAGGAATAATTTTTTTATTTATTTTATTTTAAACTAAGAAATTTTAGTTAAATCATTCTATTTTTGTTTTAGAAATGGAAGCATGTTTTGCAATGCAATTGCTAGTTGAAGTAAAACAATTTATTGCTAATAAACCATTTTGTTATTGCTTTTTAAATAGAAATACACCTCTTTTTATTGGTACTTATGCAAGAACAAACTGTTTAAAGAAAATGTATAAAATAATAATTTTGAATAAAATATTTTTTAAGTGTTCTCTCAAATTAAAAATTAAATGCAAGCGTTTTATTTGAGAGATCCCTAGAAAATTAATTAACTAGTTCATTTTAATTAGGCTCTTTATTCAAAGTATCTAGACCATTGTTGTTGAAGTGCTTTGTAGGCGGACCAATGTACAACCCCATCATGAAGAAGAATATACTTATTGAGGCTAAGAGAATAATTATTTTCTAGTTTTTAGTGCATTTATAAATAAAACACTGTAACATAATATTTTTAATTATTTATTTTAGATCATATTAATAAACAAAGTGATTTATCTATTATCAATATATAAATTCAAAAAGGAAAATAATTGTTTTAATATACTTACTATCTCTCAATTTACCATATAATTAGTCCCTTTTTACTATCTCGCCAGAGATAGTATTGCGATCTCAAAAATTTTCGATGTTGAAATTCTTTCTTATTATAAAACAAACAATTTTATTCTTTATTATTTATTCATTTACAATTAAAAGATGAATTATATTTAAATTAATTTATTTATATTAATTATCAACTTTCTTAATACTTAATTTATCTTTTCAAAAAAAAATTATTTATTTGAATTATTTTTTTGAATTAGAGGAAATGTCCTTATCTACTTTATGTCACTATAAATCATAATAAATAAATTTTCTTTTTTTACTATCTCAGCAGAGTGTGTGTGTGTGTGTGTGTATGTAGACAAGATTACGCAAAAACGGTTTGAGCTAGAATCATACAATTTGGTACTCAGGCATTATTCGAAATTCGTAGTTTTCTATCAACTTTTGAGAAATGTAGTTCAACAGGAAGTGGGTCATTACCTACTACATTTTGATTTTTTTCCTCTAAAGTGACCGTAAAAATAAAGATATATGTTTGATAGTTTTTCACATGATTAAAAATTGTATAAAACTACTATACTTATATAGAATTTCAGCTTGATTGAATTGCTGAATGTACCGGAACTAATTTTTTAACATTGTAAATCAACAAAGAGCCAAACACGCACTGGTTTAATAAATATTATTTATTAATTTTAAATTATAATTTAATAATTAAATTTAATTTAAATATAATATATGTTATTTAATCCGATTCATATTGTGAATTAGTCGAGTGGAGACACTCCAGATTTTTTTCTTTCTTTTTCAATCAATATATATGTTTCGTTCTCGGATCAAGACACTCTTTACGGTTTTTCTTTTGTTATTTTAAATATTATTATATGGAGAACAATAATGAACAATATATATTTGTACATATATGTTCTGGGACAACATTTTAAGAGAATATGATGAATAACTCGTTAACTTTAAATTATTAAAGCTTTGGTGGTTGTTTTTATTTATAAGGGAATCTTGTAAATAAAACCACAAATTGATATTTCCTATTGTAAATTTATTCAAAAATTACAAAAAATATACACAACGTTTCGATTGCTACTTCTGCAATCGTTATCAAGCGACTGCACTGTCCGAGCGTTATGAAATAAAAACTGCAATTATTTTCTCTAATTTATATATTTGATAAAGATAGAACTAACAATAAGTATGATCATTTTACCAAGTTCCAATATATAATTTAAAAATAAATAATAAAAAAATATTTGAATAGCTATCTAAATTAATGTACTGGTATGTAAGTGTTTGCATGCATGAGTATAATTAAAATACAGATTATGAACTAACAAATTGGAATTAAATTTAGCACTGATATTATTTAATGTTTATATTTTGAAATTTATAAAGGAAACCCAACAAAAATAGTAACTCGTAGTTTTGATCATAAGAAATCCGATTTTAACAAAATGTATAACTATTTCTCCACAATTTTATTGAGTTTAAATATTTATCAATTTACTAACTGCTCAGACCGTTTTCAGCCCTCTTCACTCCTAGACAGGGCGGGGGCTCTGCTCCCTGAAACCTCGAATACTTATTATTTGGTTGAAAGTTTTTATGTAATAGGTTTTCATTTATTGATTTATTTAACTAAAACCACAACTTATTTTGTCTCCCCACAAACATACAAAATTTAAATAAATTTAAATAATAAACTCAAAACAAAAACAAAGGTAATATAATGTAAACATTTTAATATTGACGATTATTATAATTATAATAATAGTAAAACATTAAAGAAAATTTCTGTTTTTTTTATTAGACAAAAATAAAATTTATACCCTTCAATTTAAGATAAATATGAATTAAATATTTTATTAAATTTATTAAATGAGAATTTATATAAATTATTTAATTGAAATGATAATTAAATATAAGAAATTGAAATAAAAATTTAAGTATTATAATCATTGTATGGGAATTGCTAGAATTATTAATATTATATTCATTGTCGGAAATCTACTTCACTGATCTAGCTTGTTTAGTGCTATCACCCTCTGCAGTGCTCCCGTAATGGCAGTCGACAGGTTCACATCACTAGCACAACCTCTTAGGTGATTAAAATGAATTAATATCCATATTTAAATTCAAAATACAAATTTATTATTCGTAATAATATAAGGAAAATAAAAACCTGTTTAATGTAAAAATATATATTTTGCAATTAATTATTAATAATAATAAGTAATAATAGATTTTTAAATTTTATTTTGAATGAACAAAGTTGTATTTAAAAATTTGAAGAGTTTTATTTTATTCAAATTTTTTATTTTATACATTTTCTTAAATCAATTGGTTTTGGCATAAGTTCCAATAAAAAGAGGTGTATTTCTATTTAAAAGGCAATAACAAAATGGTTTATCAGCAATAAATTGTTTAACTTCAACTGCCAATGGCATTGCAAAACAGCATGCCACCATTCCTAAAACAAAAATAAAATGATTTAACTAACATTCATTAGTTTAAAAAAAGATGAAAAAATTATTCCTTATTAATTATATTTAAATGAAATAAAAACTACAAATTTTGATTATTTTCTCTAATTTATATATATATCTATATGATAAACATAGTCTAACTAGGATCATTTCAATCACGAATTTTCAAGTTATAATTTAAAAATCAACAATAAAAAAATATCTGTATATCTATCTAAATTAATGTACACATATGTAAGTGTTTGCATGCATGAGTATAATTAAAATACAGATTATGAACTAACAAATTGGAATTAAATTTAACACTGATATTATTTAATGTTTATATTTCGAAATTTATAAAGGAAACCCAACAAAAATAATAACTCATAGTTTTGATCATAAGATATCCGATTTTAAAAAAATGTATAAAAATAAATTTTCACAATTTTATAAATAAAAAGAAATATATTTAAAAAGAATTATGGCATAATTTTCATAAAATATATACTATAGTCTAGAGCAGGGGTAGGCAACTCTGTGCCCCAATCGATGGACTTTTTTTCAATATAGTTCTAAAAAAAAAAAAAAAAAAAAATGTAAAATGATTTTGAGATAATATTTTCGACTTTTTTTCAATCAGACTTTTTTAAATTTTCTCAATATCTTTCAAAAAAAAAAGATAAAATGATTTTGCGGTCACGATTTTTCAGGCTCTAAGTACCAAGTGTGCCCATCCCTGATATATTATTTCAAAAAAACGCCCGAAAAAGGTTGCCGACCCCTGGTCTAGAGCAGTGATTCTCAACCTGGGCGATCGACATCTTAAAGGAGGCGATTATTTGACTATACGATTTTGGGGGGCGATAAGTTATTTTTGGGGGGCGAAATCATTTTCAACTCTAAAAAAAGGTAAGATGATTTTGCGAACAGGCTTTTTAAACATTTCCTCTTGTCTTCAATTTTTTCATGGTTCTAAAAAAAGGGTCCGATGCAATCAGGTTCCGAAACTCGATTTTTCAATATGGCTCTAAGTATCACCTAGTGTACCTACCTTATAATAGGGATTATCATGCAATTTTTATCTGTAAAAATTTATAGGGGGCGAATTAAGAAGCGGGTCTTACAAAGGTGGCGTTTTGTCCAAAAAGGTTGAGAAACACTGGTCTAGAGTCTATAGTATAGTTTTAGGTAAATAATGAAACAGAGACTTTTCTTTTTTGATAGATGATATACATTAAATAGCCTTCTCTCTAGCAATAGGACAGTATTTAGGCGACCATTGTTTACCCTATTGTTATCACGTGTTCAGCCTCGTGCAATTATCTTTTTTTACTATCTTGTAAGAGATAGTATTGCGACCACGAAAATTTTCGATGTTGAGATTTTGATGTTTTTATACGTTTTGAAGGTTCCTGAATTATTTTCACTAAGGTTGAGAAAAATGTCTGTGTGTGTATGTGTGTGTGTATGTGTGTGTGTGTATGTATGTAGACAAGATTACGCAAAAACGGTTTGAGCTAGAATGATGAAATTTGGTACATGGACATTATTCAAAATTGATAGTTTTCTATCAACTTTTGAGAAATGTAGCTCAACCGGAAGAGGGTCATTACCTGCAACGTTTTGATTTTTTTTCCTCTAAAGTGACCGTAAAAATAAAAATATATGTTTGATAATTTTTCACATGATTAATAATTGTATAAAACTGCTATATATAGAATTTCAGCTTGATTGAATTGCTGAAAGTACCAGAATTAATTTTTTAACACTGCAAATCTCACGCTCCAACACGTGCCATGGTGCCATCAATAAAAAGCCAAACATGCGCTGGTTTAATATTTATTATTTATAATTTATAATTAATTAAATTTAATTTAAATATAATATATTATGTTATTTAATCCAATTCAAATTGCGAGATAGTCGAGTGGAGACACTCCAGCTTATTTTATTATGCTATGTTTGGAGATGCAATACCTTATTCTCCATAAATAAATTCTATTGACCAATTATAGAGCAACCAGAATGAGAATTATTTTTTTGAAACAGACTACGATTTGCCTGGACTATTAAAAATATATATTGTTATATTAATTATATAGCATTATATAATAATTAAATAAATATAAATGTAAATATAAATATATATATATATTAATTTAAAAATGTATTTATATATCTATATATGTACCTCTTATATGAAGATTTTCTCTTAATTTTTAAATGTATTATTTATATTCTGGATTCATTATATGACCGGCAAAAAGTGGGGAGCTTATTTTTCTATTTATCAACATATATGCAAAGGGTTGTTCTACGTAAAATTCTTTTGGAGGTTGAGGAATCATCGCACATCTCGCCATCATTATCATCGCTAAATCAAAATAAAACAAATTAAACCAAATTAAAAATAATCAATATAACTAAAAGTTCGTTGAAAATTGTAAAATTTTTATAGTATATAATAATAAATTGTATAAATTTGTTAAAGGATCGAGCGATAGTTCGGAGAGTCCCATTTATTATTATTCATTTTAATCAGATTGATGCAATGATGCAACATATATCAATATTTTTTAAAGGGTCGAGCGAAAGCCAGGTATTAATATTACCAGCCAAACCCGATGATAATGAATCATTTTTTTTAACTTAATTACCGAGCCGAGGCTCGGGGTTCCGGTACTATAAATTATTCTTCAATGCTTTTGCAGCTAAATTATAAATATTAGCAATCAAAGACAAAATTATACACAATGAAAACTCGACTGGATTAAAAAAGTTCGTAGACTGACATTAATATTATGAAAAAAGGGATTAAAAAATAATTTCCCATTGATACTGTTGAAGCCACCAGGAAAGTAACCGTTGAAAAGTAGTTTGCTAAATTTAAAATTGTAAACACACCCAAGGGGTCTCAACTTATTACTATTATTAGTGAAGGAATGTTAAAGACAAATTTTGATAGTATGATGATGATTGATTCCAAATAGTAATGTATCAAAAGTAAAGTAGTATTCTAAGCAGTGGTCTACGCAAGATAAAATATAAATAGTGATTATTGAAGGGCACATCTTCTAAAATTAGAGTTAAAATTAATAAAACTAAGAGGATATTCTTTATTTCAAATATTTGCTTTTATAAAACCCTTTAATATAAAAAGTAGGAAAAGAAAATAAGGTGTATATAAAATCAATTTGTTAAAATAATTTCAAAATATAAATCAAATGAAAATTTATTTTCTTTTATAATTCCTTAAAATTTTGTAATTAGAAATTATACCAAAATAGAACAGAAATATGAATATTTCCTAATCAATATTAAACAAATTCTGAAAGTCTATAAATTCATATTCATACTTTATATAATATTTATATATTTAAGTTACATTAACTAATATTTTTTTCTTATTTAAATAGCAAAAGAGAGGATTTATTCGATCAATATTTATACTCCATCAGCTTAATTAAATTTATAATTTAACTGACTTTAATCAGATGACCAAAAAATAGAGGAGAGTTTATAATTTTATTCAACAAAATAAAAACACTTGGATGAGTTATGAAAAATTCTTTAGAATTTAGATGAATCTGTGCACATTTCATCACCATCATCAGACCTGAATTATATAATAAAAGAAAAGAAAGTTATTAATTATTCAAATAAACCTATTTATAGGGAACTTGAATTAATAATGAGCTTTTTTCGAAATTTAGGGATTAATTTTCAAATAATGGTTACAAATATATTAATCAAAGTATTGTCCATCGTTGGCCACTACTTTTTCCCATCTTTCTGGCAATTTTCGGATGCCAACTCGAAAAAACTACTCGTCTTTTGAGGCAATCCAATCATCGACCCATTTTTTGCTTTGTTCATATGAAGTGAACTGCTGGGACAGACCATGTGTCATCGACCGGAACAAGTAATAGTCCGAAGGAGCAATGTCTGGAGAATAAGGCGGATGTGGCGGGACTTCCTATTTCAGTGTTTCTAGGTAGGTTTTCGCCGGTTTTGCAATATGTGGTCGAACGTTGTCATGCTGCAAAATCACTTTCTTCGAATTTCGGCCGTTTTTGCTTGATTGCTTGATTGTTCAGATAGAACATACTCGCTGTAAACTTCCCTGAGATTCGATGACTCTCAACCCCACTTTTCTTCATTATTAAAATAATGAAGAAGAACTCCCCGCAAAAACACTTTATCTGGTATGAAATTGGACATGTTCGAAACAATATTTAGTACTGTTGTTTACGTTTCAACCAAATGATACACTCTGTTCAAGACGAACATAGACTAGGTTTTAGCTGGAAGACATTGAAAACTGGAATATTGAAACATACACTAGTGGCGGCCTCTTGTGTGAAACGCTCATTATTAATTCAAGTACCTTATATATTTATTTTAATGGTATAAGTATTAATACATCAATTGATTTTAATGGTATTTAACTCCATTATATTAATAATATTATTATTTAATTATTTTTTTACGATTCATTATTCAAGATTTCTTCTTTAACAATGCCTAATAATTGAATAATAATATTTCTCACAAATGAAAACTATTTTAAATTAAATAGAAGATAAACATGCATCTAATCCCCTTAGAAAATATTGTTATTCCAATAAAGTTAATTAAACAAAATATTTTTAAATGAATAGGTAATCATTCAATCCCATTAAAGTTATTAGTAAGACCTAAATACTTCTAAATTATTTTCAAATTCATCAAAATAGTATTATTTTAATATTAGAAAATGGGTAGAATTGTGGAATGAAAGTGGAGAAGAAACTCGAAACTCACAAAAAAATTTTTGAAGATCAAAAAATTAAAATTATTTATATTTTAAGTTACATCTTTATTCATTGTCATTTAAAAGGTTTATAAATATTTCCAATAAATAGAGTAGTATTTGTAGAATTATTAAATAGATAAAAAGCGAATGAATGTGAAATTAATAACATTTTAGGTTGCGTCTTGCGATTAAGTTTATCCCTTTGAATTAAAACTGAAACAAATTAAGGGAAACTAATTTCAACAAAAATTAAATTAATTCTAAATTTTTCAAATGTGATTTCAAATATTGAACAGGATGTCAAAATAAGAGAAAGACGTAAAATTTTAAAATTATTAATCAATTATTTTTTTAAATAGAATTACTTGTATGATAATCAATAATAATATAAAAGTTAATATTGATAGAAATATATTATAAATTTCTTATTTTTAAGTTGCTAAGACAAAAGTACAGGGACTCATCCAGGACCAAAATTAGGAGAAAGAGAGCAAGCTAAGGTTGTAAATTCTAAGAAATCATAAATACATAAATAAACTAATGTTGTGTATTAGTGAGTACATTTATTTTATTTTCATCACATTATAGTCGTTTAAATATTAGTTTTATTTCTAAAGGAGGCAAGGGAAATATAATATGGAATCTGCTATGTCTGAAAATTTTAATTAATTCGTTTTGTATTTAAATTATATAATAGCTTACTTGCATGTTTAATATACAAAATAAAATTTAAATGCAAAAATAATTTCCAATTTAATTAACTATTTAAGTATATATAGGATTCTTAATTTGTCCTATGAAGAGTGTACTTAGATTATGCTTAGTTTGATTAGATAATAAGTAAAATATAAAAGGATGATGAAATGAAACAGAAATTGGCTCAATATACATCTCATGACTTAAATAAATTTCTAAAAATGAAAGAAAATATTTAAATTATAAAAAAAAAAAAATTTTAAATGAAAAAAATTTGATTATTAATTAAGAAAGGAACAATTTTATTTCTACCAAATAATTAGTCATAATAAAGATTTTCAGATAAAATAAATAAAACTCATTTTAAAATGGTTTCAAGGAATACGATAATTATATTATTTAATATATTAACACCTGCTTATAGTTATTTAAAATAACCAGTAAAATAATTGGTTTATATAAATAAGTTATTTTATTGCATAACATAAGGGACTACCCGATTGCAACCTTTATTTAAATTCTTCTTGAATATTATTAACCATCGTATAAATATAGATGTTAAGTATTTAATTTTTCGTATTTTTTAATTCTAATTTTGTTCTATATTTTAATTCTATATTTTCCAGATTAAAATTTAATGTATTAATTCTATTATTATTTGATACTGATTTTGTGTTAAATGTGTTAATAATTGAAATATATGTCTTTGAAAGATTATTTAATCTAATGTTGATGGATTTGGCCTAAATCTGCATTGATTTTATAACAATATTAAATAATATTTTCTCTGCATATGGTCATAATTTTTATAAAATAGTATATTTTTATTATTATCACATATATAAAGTATTAAATGATTGTTGAAGGTTTGATCTGAGAAACATGATTAAAAAAATATTAAAATTTGATAAATACCTGTAGCAGCGGCAGCTTCGGTTCCCTCTTCGTTTACATCAATATAAGCTTTTTGAATTACGTGGCTCACATGTAAGGATTCATCCTCAGTAATACCAGAAAAATTAGCATCACTTGGTGAGAACATGGTAGCCATTCCAAGCTAAATTAAAAATTATTTAGTTTATAATAAATACTATTTAGTATCTTATATAAAAATTTTGTTATAAATAATTATTTTTACCTGTTTTAATGGCATATTAAGTTGCAATGTCGATTCAATTTTGAATTTTGGTAATTTGATTATTACTTCAGTTTGGTACATTTTCTCACGAATTTCGGAAAGGGATAAATCAGATAATTTCCCTTGCAATTCTTTAAGACCATTTACTTGGTTAGGTAAAATAATCAATAAAGAATAATTTCCACCCTGAAAAATTAATTTTTCTAAATTACTTAATTACAATAAAAAAAATATCGAAAGTAAAAATGAAAAAAAATAAGTAATACAACATTTATGCAAAAATTGATTCAACAAAGTATGAATTAAAATAATGAAATTAAGAGAAACATAATCAATATAATAGAAGGTTGAAGAAGAAAAATTATATCAAATTTTCTTGAAATAAATAAAAAAATAAAAAATTTAAAAAAAAGTAAAATAAATGCGTATACTAAGTTTAAGGAAATTGATTTTTAGGACAATTATGTTTTTATAACATTTGATATTTGTGTTACTACAATATTTTAAGATTTAAAAGATGATGTCAACTTTTTCTAAATTTTTTTCAGAGAATAAAAAAGTGGGTGTTAACTTTTAAATTTAAAAAAATAAATAATTTATTAATAATTTTGAACATCTAAATACATTCCTTTGTTGATTTATTTTATTTTGAATTTCTGTGAATTTGAAGTTACCTTTTGCTTATTTTATAATAAAATAGTAGGAGTAAAGATTTGAATACATTTATTTATTTAACAAATAAACATATATAAAAATTAAAATTAAAAAACTTACAGTATATTCAAGTTCAACGGCTTTAGCATTGATATCTGGTAAATCCGTATAATTAAATTTTTTCTTAATATTCATATAATCCACTTGAACTTTTGTATTTTCATCAAGATTAAAATCTCCTGGTTCTGTTCTCTTAACATCGAAGGGAAATTTCCATTTTCCTTTAAAATGGATAGCATTTACAAGAACAGACCTCGTATCACCGTTTATGATTCCTATAAATAATTTTTTTTAGTTTATATATAAAAAAAATAATTTTATTAATTATTTTCTCACAAAAATACCTTTAGGAATAAGATTTTGAATAAGTTGATTTGTTTTATCAGCTACCCAATTGTTAATCTCCACTCGGGCATTTTCAGGTTCATTTTTAAAGTTAACTAAACCCATAGCGGTTTGAAAATGTGTTTTTAAGATTTCAGAAAACTCAGATTTTATATTCATTGTCTTTTCTGAATATATTTTATTTGCAATATTTAAAATTAAATCATCACCACCCTAAAATTATATTATTATTAATATTATCATTATTTTAATTTTAACTTTAATTTTATTGAAAATGTATTATTAAAAAAGTATTTTACCGTAAGATTGTTAAGTAAAGAATTGAACTGTTTTTGAATAGTTTTTTTATCAGCATTTTCGATTTTCAATCCTTGAATGAGTTCTTTTGCCGTATTTCCTTCTGCACCTTGAAGAGCCATTGCCAAAACAATTTGGACGCTTATAGGTGAAACAATCAAATTCTCTTTGGGTTTTTCATTAGCCAAAATCTACAAAAATTATAATGTAAATTTAAAATTTTTATTATATTATTTTTATTTATAATTTAAAATGGTATAAGATGTATTAGATTAAATAATATATTATAAATACCAGATATAGGGAACGGCTAAATTCGTCGATAAATTGCATGGTTTTCTCTTCCGACATTTTAAGATTATTTTAACTGAAAAAATAATAGTCTTTAGTTTATAAATATAAAATAAAAAAAATTTAATAAATAAAAGTTCAATTTAATAATCTTTAAAACAATCCTTTCTTGAGAATATGTTTTGAGATTCTACTCTATTTTATTTTCTCTTTGGTTCCATTTAAATTAATTAGACATATGTAATTGTATAGTAGTCAGCAATATTAATTAAATAATTGACTGCTTTTTGATATTTTCAGTGAAAAATAATATGATCAAATTAAATAAATATATATTAGTTATATTGTTGAAAAGAGAAATATTACTATAAAATGATATAATATTCGTAAATATATCTATCTAAAAATGTGACTCTTCGAAAGTCAAAAGAAATTGGACCAAAGCAGCTTCACTCGTAAGTATAATTATACTAAATATAATATTAATAAAACTTACATTTCGTTTAAGAGAATCAACAAAACTATCAAGTTATTCCCACGAATATATACCTCTTAATAAATTAATCTATTTTAAAGCTTTATCTTATCGCTTCAAGGCGATAACTATAAAAATTTTACTTTTGTGTGTTCAATAATCAGAAGTATTACTCATGATTTCAAGCTATAGGTTAAATTGTAATTATTTGTCATCATTTAATCTAAATGAATCATTCAGATAAAATGATTCACATTTGATATTAATATATTTTTATATAAATAAATATTTTTATATATATATGTAAAATTGTAATAGAGTTATGTCCTTTGGTGACTCCTTCGTTTTGATCAATTTTCTGGGAATGAATAATAAGATATTTGACTTGTTTAAAAATAAACGTTTCTCTAAAATTCATTTGGATTAAATGTTTACTTTCAAGAACTGAAACTAATTTTAGAATATTCTCTAAAAAATTAAATTGGAAGAATTCAACGATTGAATTTATTTATTTTTTTTTTTTTGTTATCCCAATACATCCAACAAAATTTATAGTTTAGAAATTATTATTTTATTATCTATTTACTATTATTATCCAATCAAAATTTAGAAAATTATATTAACTATTCATCGTGTTCATAAGGAAAGATAAATATATAAAAGGGAAATAAATATGAAGTTATCAAAAAATTTCTCAAATATCTTAATGATAAAGTTACAATGTTGATCAATTTGCTAAACGAAAAAGTTCATTGAACTTATTTGTCTTTTTATATTGTTTTGCGTTTTCATTTATTGATCGCCTTTTGCAGCCGCCAATCCGACGCTTGATATTTTCTTAGTTTAGTATTTTTTTTGGAATGTAATGTATTTTAGGTATTTATAACGGACAAGTTACCTTTTCCATTAATTAGTATCGAATTATTTAATTTATAAAGAGAAATAAGTTTATTATTAAAATTTGAATATAAAAGATTAGATATTCTTATCTCTTATTTTTGATACGAAAAAAAAATGATTTAAATTATTCAAATCAAATATTATAAATAATAATTTGAATCTATAAAAGGTATTAAAATTAATATTTTCTTTTAAATTTATATTATTTATTGTCAAAATAAAAATAATAATAAAGAACTATTAATTTATAAAACCTTATCATAATAAAATATAACTTAAGTTATATTATAAATTTATCCAATTCCTCATAGAATTCAGTAGATTTTTAAAATAAATATAGAAATTTTTATAATCTTATATCTAAAAACCAAGATAAAAAGTGTTTTTGAGCATCTTGTCCAAAAAAATATTAGATTATTCTTTAATTTCACATCATACACAAAGTATATTTAATTATTTAAAATAACAAATAAATATACAAATCATGAATAGAACCCCCCCCCCATCTCCCAGACATAGTTTCTTATTAAAGGTATTTAGATATAGGATTAATAGTTATATTACATACATTTACAATTAAAGTAATAATAATTATTATTAACAAATTAATAATATTTAAATTATATGATAATTAGAGATGATACAAATGAAATTATTGAAATATCATGATATTATTAATAAAGTAATCTTTAGAAATTATATTAGTTTTATTCAAAATTTCTTTTAACAAATAATATTAATAAATATAAGAAACTTACAAGAATAAATATCTTCGTATTATAATGAATGTAGAAGAATTGGGAGTAATTGGAGTAATTCCCCAAAGACCGACTAAATTCGTACTGTTTGCGCGATTTAATGCAATGTTTTGTAATGTTTTTTTTTGACATAACCTTGAATAGTCCTAATAAAGGTTTATTGAAACTTTTCCTGTAAAAATAAATCATTTTTTTTTAATTTTTTTTTATTTAAATTAAAAAAAATTATTTTATTTTATATGTAAAGTACAACTTTGGAGGAATTAAGAGGGGATATATTTGAAAACTTCAAAATTCTTAGAGCGGGAAAATTTAACCACATTAAACATTTAATAAATATTATTTAATGTATTCAAATAAAAATAACAAAAACAAAACAAAATTTATCAGAATAAAATAATAATTGTTAAATGACTCTTTCTTATATTCAATATTCAAAGAACTTAATCTAATTATAAAACAAATAAGTTAAGGGTCAAAAAGAGGAATGTCTTATTAGAAAAGTTTTTTAACTTTTTCCCGAAATTAGATCGTTACCTGGGGCCGTATTAATACTTAAATCAGTCGTTTTTGTTTAAATGTTATCATTAGATAATTATGTTTTGATTTAATAGTATGATCACTGTTATTGTCATATAAATTCTTATTTGGTGGGAGAAGAGTAAAGACGTTAAATAGATGACTAGCGAAAGAGTGAAAAATCTCAATAATCCTCACTCCTCATGATTTGAATGGTCGACAAAAATTTTCTTCTTTGGGGGATGTTCTTTGATACAAAAATGATCCCTTTTACAATTACAAATGTACAGAAAATTACTCTATCAGGAACCGATAACAGGAGGGTTCCGATTCTTTTAAATGACTTCAACAGATAGTCTGTGGACAACACCCGACCCCAAGTTTCATAGGTCCCAATCCAAAAATAAAACGAATTGGTATATTTAAGTTTTAGCGCACCATACTCTCCTCATTCGAATTATCACCTTTTCAAGCACTTGGACAATTTTCTAACCAAAAGAGCTTTCACAAGTCAGGTATAGATAAAAATCGCATTCATAGATTATATCGAAACCCGAATACTTGATTTTTAATCTAAAGGGCTCATGTTAGAAAAAATGTTGAATCAGATGGAGCTTATTGAATTTGAATGATTATTGAATGATTATTAAATAAGAAATTGTGTTTTGAAGTTTACTTGCTACAATCCTAAAAAATTCCCTCTGGTGATGTCAGTTTTTCAATGGTAAACTTAATGCTAAGCTTTGGCTTCGTATCTTAGCACAGGAGTCGGCAACCTTTTTCAATAGTCGGGCAACACAACTTCCTAATTAAAAAACTTTTTTTAAAATATAAAAATAATAGATATTTTATTAACATATGAATAATAATATTTTACAAACTTAATTAATACTTTAAATTTAATCTGAAGATTAACATTGTAAATTTTCAATTAACTTATTGTAATTTGGTACATAAGTCGAACTTGCAATTCATAGACATCGATCCAAATGCACATTTTCAATTCTTTAAGGATTTAAAAAGCTTTTTAATACTTAGTAATTTTTAAATATTTGAATGCGGGAACTTGAAAATTGCTTCGCAGGCACCAGGTTGCTGAACCCTGTCTTAGCATATCTATAAGAATGGTTAAGTGGTGGGAGTGTAATGAACTAGTGTCTAATGTGTGTTTAAGAGAGTGGTCATAAGAGAGGGATAAATGCAATCTCATGTGTTTTGATCCATTATGTCAGTGGTTCTCAACAAGGGGTACGCAGGTGTTGTCCGAGAGGTACAGTTTAGGTTCTGTATAAAATGGCGAATTTTATTAATTTTTTGTGATAATAATAAATTTTCTAGATTTTTTAATAAGTTAATAAAACATAAAGTAGTATAATTGCTTACCTTTGAGTTTTTCAAGCAAAAATTAGTATGTGGATAGAAAGAGTTAAGAGACATGAATTTGATTATTTTAATTCGTTTGATTCCTTCTTGTTGGAAAACAATACTTCAATAAATTTTAATTTAAAAAAGAAAATTTTAGAACATCTTTCAAATTTGTCCAGCTCTTTCAGAGTATTTTCCAAAAAACCAAAACATCGAAAATGATATATGGATAGCAGATCCGTTTTCAAAAAATAAAAACTATTCGGGTTTATCTTCAAAAGAAGAACTTATTGAAATTTGCTACGACTCCACATATAAAGAAAAATTTTCTTGTGTGCCTGTTTCGACATTTTGGATTACACTTCAAGAACTTTTTCCAAATGTTTTAGGCCATTATACGACTTTTGCCGTTTGTCACTACTTATTTATGTTTTATGTTATTTTTGCAAAATATTGTGATACAAAAATAAAAAAAAAAAGAAATTAAACGCATCAACGGACATTCGATGTCAATTGACGTCTTGGGAACCAAATTATGAAAAAATTGCTGAAAATTTAATACAGCAACTTTCTCATTAGCAATAAAATTCATATATTTGTAATTTGTTATTTGTTAATTATATATTTTATATTTATTGTTTCTGTTTATAATTTAATCATGTATTGGCATTTTTCTTTATTGTTTCATTATTTTTCACTATTAAACAAACATATTTTTTTTAATTTCACAAAATAAAATTTCAGAAATGAAAAATCTAGTGATTTTTATTTGAACCTTAATCTTGCATTTAAAAAAACTAATAAGAAAAGGGTACTTACAAAAATATGTAAAACTATGGATTACGCCTGAAAAAAAGGTTGAGAACCACTGCCTTATGTAATTATAAATAAAGTCAATTAAGTCAGAAATTTTATTTCGTTGAATTGACTATCAAAATTTGTCTTTAACATTTCTTCACTAATAATAGTAATAAGTTGAGACCCCATTGGGTGTGTTTACAATTTTAAATTTAGCAAACTACTTTTCAACGGTTACTTTCCTGGTGGCTTCAACAGTATCAATGGGAAATTATTTTTTAATCCCTTTTTTCATAATATTAATGTCAGTCTACGAACTTTTTTAATCCAGTCAAATTTTCACTGTGTATAATTTTGTCTTTGATTATAATTGCTAATATTTATAATTTAGCTGCAAAAGCATTGAAGAATAATTTATATTTATTCTTCTATATAAAATGATTTAAAAAATCATGCTTAAGGTAATTTTGTATACTATATACGAGGTCTGTTCAAAAGAAAAGGTGATGGGGTCTTACGGTTTTTGCCGCATCCAGCAACAGTTTCCATACCCTTTTTCCATACAAGCTTGTAAATCTATTATTTAAATAAAAATAACTAGTAAATAAATCATTCAAAAGATCTTTATCTTTGAGATGATGAATGAGGCAAATATATTGCTGAAGAGTGTGATGTTATCAGAATTATAAGGTTGAAAGTTTTAAGTATTATAATGATTTTGGGCTTAATTTTAAATATTTAAAATTAAGATACTGTTAATCTAAATCAGGGATGATCAGCCGAACAAATCTGTACGACCCACCAAGCATAATAGTACAATATCATTTTATTGGCATCCTAACTTTTGATTTCTGTTAAGATAAATATATATTATTATAATCGCTACAACAATGAAACTATTTTTTGAGGCCTTGTATCCAAGCAATGTCAATCTACATTTCTACTTTTATTATTTCTACTGATTCAATAGAGAATCAATTATTAATTACTGTGTCTACTATATCTATATCTATACTATTCACACATACCATTGTCACGCATATCGGCAATTTTTGCACGCCTAATTTCAAAAGCCTCCCTTCTAAAATTTTGGAATTTTTTGAATTTTTCCCCGTTTTTCTATCAATTTCTCCCATGGTCATCCTCGTATAGTTTCCTGTACCTTAGCATCCTAGGCGTGACCAATAAGACTATTCGGCGAGAGTAGTGATTGCAGCTTGCCAACCTTCATTGATGCCACTGCTGATTGAGCCTCCACCTGGGAAAAAAGGGGAATCTCACCTACATCTCTGTAATCCTTAGCCTCACGGAGCTCATGGCTTGGGAAGAGTGTGCTTATCACTTGTCTTGCCTGAGCTTCATCAAGTGGCATAGGAGGCTGCATGCCACCCAGCCTTTTCATGACAAGCTTGTAACCTAAGCCCCATGGGTTTATGTCCACAGAATCTCTCACCTCTCAGCAGCTTATTTTGCTCAAATTTATATATATAATTATATATTATATAATATATAATAATAATATAATATAATATAATATATATAAATTATTTATAATATATTATTTATATAAATATTAGAAATAAAAAATAAAAAAAATAATTTATTTTTAAACAAAACAATCGATAATTGAGTTGATTATTTATTCCAACCATTCTTTTATATAAACACATTTCTTTGGAGTGACTGAACCAATATCTGAACAAAATTTTATAACAGGGCATACACCACAAGGGACTTGAACCAATCCAGGCGCTGGCACGAGAGATTCACACGACCGATAAACCACGGTGCCATCAGCTAAATTAGTTCGTTCTATTTTTCCATCATAAATAAGTGTTTCCAATATTGTTTCGACATCTTCAACCGAAAGAACTTGCTAAAATTAGAGATGTTTTTAAATTAATTTAATAAATATAAAATAAATCTTATTATTCAATCTTCTTACTTTGCTAATGCCTAATTCTTTGATAAACAATAAAACATCACTAGATTTTGCATATGTCATATTCCTTCTGGCAATTGGATTTCCTTTATAATCTTTGGCGTTTTCAGCTTTTTGTTGTAGATAGCGATAACATTGTTGATTTAAAACATCAACGAATTCGCTTTCAAAATCTTGACCTGTGTACCAAGTACCACCAGTAATTGAGCGATCTGGTTCAAGATTATATAACATATACGTTTTTTTTTTAATGGCCTAAAAATATCCATCATTTTATTATTATTAAAAATATATTTAAAATCAATAAAAAAAATTATTACTTAAATCAAAAATATGAAGTGATAAATTAAGTTTAAATTTAAAGTATTTTGGATTAAGTTTTAGTTTAAATCCAGTAATATTTATTAATTATCAAAATTTAGAATAAGTAGTAAAATTACCGTTACTGATGTAACAACTTTAATTAGTTTCTTAGACTCTAAATTATTTAAAATTTTCTTTAGATGATTTGCAATCAAATTTGATTTAAAACGAATATCTCGAATCCAGATGCCTTTATTTCCTGCTTCTTCAATAATACCATAAACTATCTTTTCTTCATTATCAGCAACTTTAACTTTTTTAGAAGGATCTTTTACTCTATAGAGTAAAACTCCTCCTTGATTGAAAAGATCAAAATAACCCTGAAAATGTAAGTTTTAAAATTAGATTTATTCATGATAAAAAAATTCAAGACCAAAACAGGTCAAATAGCTACATATCGTTTATAATTATAAAATAATTAAACTATATGTACAATGGTAGTAAGATTTAAATGTCAATGAATTTAAAAAAATAAAAATTAATAAAGAAGAATACATAAATAGATATTTCCCTACCTGTGATAATAACTTATTAATTAAAGCTACACGATCTTTTGGTAAAAGATCAGGCAATTCATGTTGCATATCTTTATCGGATATCCCTTTGGGATTTGTTTGTGCCAATTTAATTATTCTAAAATAAAAAAAATTTTATACACAAATTAGATCGACTTTAAAAAATATTAAATACCTTTGCTCGGTTTCAGATAATTGGGACATATTTGATGATTGTTGATCTTTTTCTGTCATTATGATGTAAAATAAACTATGAATTCATTAAAAAAATGATAAATTATAAAATTGAAATATTCTCGTTTTTAAAGCAGACCATTAATTTAATTCTTGTTTTGACAGATGATTTAAATTAAAGCGACATCTTTTTGCAAACCATTTAGAATTTAATTCAGAGCGCTATTTTTGATTTCATAAAATTGATGAAGGTTATGAGGACTTATCAAAAAATCTACCCTTTAGAGAAATATTATCTTAAATAATAAATTAAGTTTGTAATTTTAATTGTTTCATTTGTTTCACTTAGACTCTATTTAGTCACAAAAATTATGAAATTATAATTTGAAATTACTAAAACAGTAGAAAGGATTTTTTCCAAGGTTCAAATAATAAAGGATAGTCAATTTTTTATAGCTTACTAGAATTTGGAAATTTGATATTTTACATATTTTCATAAATAAAAAAATACATTAATAATACCTACCTTCATATAATATATATATATATATATATTAATGTAAACAGATAAAATTTGCCATAAAAAATTATTTTATTTCTTATGCTATCACATTGAACAATCAGTAGTTTTTCCTACTTAGTGTATTTAAAGTTTTTCCAAATCAATGTGAACTTGTAATTTTTAAAATTTGAAACATTTTCTTAACATTATCTTTAGTAGGAATATAATATTTTAAAAGAAATAATTTTTTTAGAATGATTTCCATTAATATTTTTTTTGAATGAAACATTTTCTGAATGCAAATGTATTAGTTTTCCTAATATATATTAATATTCAATATTTCTTTATCATAATTTGATGTTTTTTTGTTATATCCCCAAAATTTAACATTTTGTCTAATATATAAAAAAGGATTTAAATGAGGATATAATCTCATTTCATTACATAGGTTTTAATTTTGATATTTAATTTAATTAAGTAAATATAAAAAGTGGGACAAGAGCTTTTCACTAAAGATAAATTATTAGTAAGTCTTTTTTTGAAAAATTGGATCTAATGTTTTATAAAGATTCTGGTAAATCCAATAGTTCTACACAGATTATTACAATGTTTCAAAAGTTTTAAAAATTATTGAATATGACTTGTTGACAAAATTTTTAATTTTTGATTTTATTATTTTAATAATTGCGGAATAACATGTTTATAAATCTACAAAACAATACAACAAATATTTTGATAATATATCCTTGACGTATTTATGTATCTTTTGACTTGATTTCAAAAACTCTCATCTTATCTGCAAATTAAGAGCTAAACCAGATAAGTCAAGTTTAATTTATGTTAAACTTGTCAGAAATAACTATCTCTCGAATTTGAATAAATTACTTTAAATGATCACTAGAAGAAAATAAATATTGGTTAATATGCTCTCATTTCTTTTAATTTTTAAAAAATATATATTTATAAATTTTGCATAATTTTATGTAAAAAATCAAAAAAACAACAAATATAAGCATTATTGAAAATGAAACTGTCTTTGGAAATATTATCATCTATTCAATTTTAAAATACCTAAAGGAATAAAAATGTATTAATATATAAAAATTAAATATTTGTATAGACGATTTATTATAATAAAAACAAATTTAATATCAGAAATTTCTTATTTTATATTATTTTCTTTGGACATAAAAGAATAAACAAAATTGTTCAATTTTGTTTTTGAAAGCATTATAAATGATAATAAATTGTTATTTATTTTCGATTTTTTTTATATAAATATGATTTATTTAAAGAAAAAGTTAAGATAGCTAAAAAATTCTAAATAGAAATTATATTCATTGCCAAAAACAATCATTAATATAAAATTAAAAATAATTATATATATATTATATAATAATTATATATATATAAAGATTAAATGCATTAATGCAAATATTTCTTATTTATTTACTTATTGGCAAGTTTAAAGAAAAGTATTATTTAGAGAATAGATTTTTCATGTTTTTTCCTTCTTAACTGAGAGAACTTCGTCATTTTCTTTTAAATAACAACAAATAATAATAGATATTAATATTTAAATAGTTACTAAACAAGAGAATATTAATTATTTATTTTGGTGTAATATAAAATTGGAAATGAGGAATTTACTATCAGTTAAGATTTTTAAATATTTATATATATATATTTATAAATACATATATATATATATATATATATATATAGTTATAGATATATATAATAAAATTTTACCATGTCATAATAGTATTTTGCCATTTGTTTTTATACTGGATAAATTAAATTCATTTTATTTTTTTTCAGTCTGTCTATGTCAATCCGAACAAGGACGAATGTACATACATATGAGCACATTAAAAAATAAAATTATCTAAATATCAATTTTGTTTGGTCATATCTATTATTTCCTTCTCAATTAGTCATTTAATCCATACCCTATTTTCATTCTTCCATTTTTCTTATTTTCTTTGCAATTAAAAAATGCAAAAAGTTTAATAAAAAAAATGTATAAATATAGGGGATGTAAGTTTCACTCACAAACTTTAGATACTAATTTTTCCATTTCACTGTCCAATTGCAGATCGTCTAGTGAAGAGCTATTTGTTTCTTGTGGTTGTATCACTGTAGTTGTTGTTGCTGTTGATGGAATACGCCATGGTTCAGAGGAAGATGAAGATGAAGTGGAAGTTGTACTTGTTGAAGGTTCATTTGGTGTTGTTGCTGATGTTGTTGTAGTTGAAGATGAAGTTCCTGATGTTGTATTTGTTATTGAGCTTGAAGATGAGACTGTTGTTGTTGTTGTTGTTGTTAATGTCTTTGTAGATGAAGTCTCATTAGAAATGGCATTAGCATTATCTACGTTTTCTAGATCTTCTAAACCAGGAGGAATTTTAAGCTTTCCTAGTTCATCTTTTAAAAGTCGGAAATGTCTCTGAAAAAATTTTAATTAATTTTGAACATTGATTTTAAACATGAAACCATTTTATCATCATGATTTTTTTTTGTATATTTCATTTAACTTTCAAATTTATACAAAAAAATTCTAAATCTGCCTTTCTTGAGACATTAAAAGAGAGTGTAATGTAAATACAAAAAATAATACAAATTAATAAAATTTGCAATTGTACAAGAGGGAAATAAAAGGAGGAGTTCTGTGAGAGGAATGATGAGAGAGAGGATTTAGATGATAGGAGTAAAGGAAGGAAGCAAAATCATCATCGCGATCACTAATTTAATCATTTTTTTTTAAGTTAAATATTATTAATTTATGAATTTAATTTAAATTTTAATTTAAAAAGATCCAATTCAATTAAGTTACCTGTAGAGCCATATTATTGGCAGAAATAGCTCTGCCTGTTCGAGAATCCCCACTCTGAAATTCCAATTCGGCAATCCATTCTTCAATTTGATGTGTAATTTCATCTCGTTTTAACCAAAAATGGGTATGAATAACCTAATAAAATATGTAAAATTTAGACTATATATAGTAAATTGAAGATTTTAAGATATTGGAATACTTCAAACCTCAGCGAAACAAGGGCAGGGATTGCGTAATTGTTCGAGCATAGCCCATTTTACAGTTGCTTGGCATATATTGGAATTATATTCAAGAGAACTTTGATTTCCACTTGCGGTGCCTCGAGAACGTTCATATCCAGGTTCATTAAAATAGGGTTCAGGAACCAGAATTAATGATTGAATTGAAACAAGAACCTGAAAATAATTATTATTTTATTATTTATTTTTTTTACGAAAGATAGTCCTTCAATAAATATATATTAATATTAATATAATTAATATATAATAGTCGTAAAATTCTTAGCAATTTGAAGTTGCAACATTTTATTATAGAATACCATATTATATTCTTTCTTACTTGAAGGAAACTTGAAGTATGAGCGTTCCATTTTTCTTCTGGTCTTCCATGCCATGTGTTTAAAACACTGAGACATACTTTTCCATCATTATATAAATTAGGATTAAATCGAATTGCATGATGACCTGTAGTTTCTAAATTTATTAACATTGGCGAATTAGGATAATCTGGTGGAAAATATACATCGAATTCAAAACATCCATTTGCATAAGGGGTATCAGCCGGTCCAGTGATTAAAACCTAAAAAAAATTATATTTTGAAAATAAAGTTAAAAAAAATGAAAATGATAAAAAAATAACCTTCATCACGTCCAAACGATCTTGATCGCAACGAACAAAAACTGAACTGCTATAGGAAAGAGGCAATGAAGAACTTAGAGTTACCGCCTCTTGGGCGAGACGTTTTACTCGGGACGGATGGCCTCGTTCGCCTGCAGCTCTCATATTAGCTTCAAAATGATAAGAAACAGCGAATCGATAACCACCACTTCCTCCTCCTCCACTATCTTCAGATATCATCTCATAAGTATCTAAATATAAAAAAAAGATTTTTTTTTAATAATTTTTTTTAATTTAATTATTATATTTAACTAATTTATTGAAATCAATAATATGATATAATTTCTTGAAAGTTTTATTAAATTTTAACCCATATCTTACCAAATTGAAGACGTTTCATCACTTCTAAATAGCGTTCTTCTAAAGTACAATTTGCTAAAGGTCTTTCTAGGGCAGAATTATTTTTCAAAAGGCGACGTCTACTTTCTTTTCCATTTGAGCCACCATTTTCACCAAAACCAGTACCACTATCCTCATCATCCTCAAGAACAAGTCTTTCAGTTGCTGTTTGAACTAATCGTGCTGTTTCTTGTATATCAGGAATAAGCAATGCTAACCCTGCATCTTGATCTGATTCATCAATGGTAACTGACGATCTAGTATTTCCTTTACTAACACCAGATTTATTTAGCCTAGAATAAGAGGAAAGTCTGATTTACATAAAATTAGTATAAGAAATAAAAAATAAATAAAAAAAATTAATTATTTTATTTTATTTTAGCAAAATACATACTTAAGACGAGTTGCATAATTATCCACATAAGTGTTCATTCTCGTTAATAGACAAACTACAGAGAGTTGATCAGCTCTACGTTCCTGGGGTAAAAGAAGAGCTGCAAGTTGGGAATCGAGTGCCATTGCTCTAAGAAGCCGTAAAACAGCTTTGTAAAGAGGAATATGCCGTGACATGTCTAAAACTAAAGATTTAATATATAGGTTAATATTTTTTATGGTAAATGATAATTAATTATTGTAAATTAAAATTTGGATAAGATATTTCAAGTAGTAAATTTAATAGAAATAAATATTAACAAGTTTAAACAGAAAAAAAATTACCCGAATCATTTCTTAGATAACTGCTTATAGCAGGAAGAAGACAAGATTTTTCAACAAGTTCATGAAAAGGTTTTGGCAACTGTGCAATAGGGGTAGACTCTTTACTTTCCTCTTCTCCAGGAGAATCATCATCTCCTTCACTGGAAAGGAAACCTTCAGGAACTACACCACCAGGATTAATATAACTTGAGAGTACCTAAAAATATTGATTTATTAAAATATATAACTTTTAAAACTTAACTTAAGGAAATACCTGTAATAAAACAGTAACATGTTCTTCTTCACTTTTTTGCCTTAATAAAGCCTGCTCCACATTCCAAGATTGTGTTGTGCTTCCTGTACCAAAACCAGTTCCTTTCGCCCAATATAAATGGGATTTATCATCAGATTTTGAGGTTCCACTTCCTCCACCTGCAGCTGCTGTTCCTGAGTTATTGGCCCCACCACTAGGTCCAGAACCAGATATTAGTGAGGTTGTTTGTCCAGAACATGTATTAGTCGCTCCCTGTCCTCCTGAACCAAATCGAGCATCACAGCCTATACCTCCAAAATAAGAATATGGAATTCCATTTCCTCCAGTTGCAGCCAACATCAACTAATATAAAAAAAAAATGTTATTCTTTATGAATACTATAGTAATATTTTATTTAAAATAAATACCTCAGGTCTTAAACCTGGTAAATCAATTCCCTGTGGATGATGTGTAAATACAGCTAAACATCCTAATAATAAGTGGACAGCTCCAACCTCAAGGGTTGTTCTTCTCAATAAAAGACCATCGTCAGTACTAAGAGGAGTTGCATCTAATAATTGCCGAAGTACGCAGAATGGTAAGGTATGTAATGAGCTTGCAATAGCAGAATCAAAAATATCTCCTAAAATAGGGAAAATATTTATTAAATGAATTAAATTTAAAATCATTAAAAGAAAATATACCTCCTTCTCCATCATCCGTAACCCCTAAAACAAGTCTCAATAAACATTGAGCCTTCCGTTTATCACGCAATAAAACTTCTGCATATCCAGGAAGACGAAGAAATAGACCAAAAGCAGCAAGAGAATGGGGGGGTACTGTTGGCGCAACGGTTGTAAAACCGCTTCGACCTCCGTTGCCACTTATTCCTCCAGCTCCAGGTGATCCACTTCCTGGAGGAACTGAATCTATAAAATCTTCAAATTCATCTGGACATTCAACTTTAACCCAATCTGCATCAATATGATCTGGAGGAGTGGAGGAGGCAGCTACATTTGCTTTGTCAACTGATACGGTGGGCCAATTAGTTATTTGCGATGTAGGATATCTTAATGTTTGAGGATAAACGAGTGGTAAATGTCGAGCAAGAAGGGCCAAACCACCTCTTTGCGAAAACACTTGTAATGGTGTGATAAGTGCAGAAGAAGAGGCTAGTCGATCAGCGCTCACACCGACCCCTAAAGATATGTAAAATAAGTGGAATAAATAGATGATATTAATTAATTATAATAATAAATAGATTTTTATTCAATTATAAATTTAATAATCAACATTAATGTATAATATCAAAATTATTTATAAATAAATGTTTTTTTAAAATAAATTTTTTGACAAATATGAAGATAGAAAAATATAGTGATCTGACTTAATTTAAAAAACACATTTGTATTTATATATATAAATATTAAATTTTATATGAAAATATGTTATATATTTTAAATACCTTGGGTATCTGGAGGCAAAGGTTTAGAATTGACTGCTGTTTGTCCCAAACTCAATGATAAGCAAGGGGCAGTGATAGTAGACTCAAATCCACGAAGCGTTCTTACAGAAGCTAAGATTTGTGATAATGTAGCAGAACCAGGAAGAGGACCTCCAGGCCACGCTGCATGTTGAAGGGCTTGTATAACATATCCACCATTGGAACTGGAAGATCCTGAAGCACCCGCAAGAAGAGATGAAAATGATGCTGATGCTTCAGCTGTAAACAAAAAAAAAAGACTTAAAAGTTTCAAAAAAATAAAAAAAGAATTAGCTAAACTGACCAAGATGCCTAAGTTTTTTTGAAATCAAACTCCGTTGATGTAATGAATTTTTGATTTCTTTAACCCGTTTATCTCGAGCAGTGACGCCGGCAGTTGCCATTGACAGGTTGTCAGTAAGGTCCACGTCATATAGATCAGATCGGACCTTGATTAGACCACTTACGCTACCGCCATTGCCAGTATCTCCACTAACTCCAATATCATGCGAAACTTCTCCGTTAAGCGAATTCGCTAATTAATCAAATTTATTATTGTGTTAGTAGGACTATTATTAAGTAAAAATGAAACTAAATAAATTACCTGTAAGTAAGTTAATAAGTTGCGAACATGTCGTCTCTGTGCTCAGATAAAGTAATTGATGATAATGGCCGGTTCCAAATCGAGGGTGTGTTGGACATGGGACAACAGAAGCAGCAGTAGCAGAATTTCGATGCAGAGGAAAATCCGTTCTCACATGTACAAATATTTTTTCATTTTCAAGTAATAATTGAAGAACCAGTCTTCTAGTTAAACCACTTAATCCGTGAACGAAAGCAATATTTGCAGAACCAGTAAAAGTTTTATGATCTCCAATAATATTACATAAAACTTTAGCAAGTAATTGCTGATTGGATGATTGACACCAACAACATCTAGATAAAAATTTAACCATAGCAGCTTCCAGACGTGAATAACTTTCTCCGCGAGTTGGAGCCAATGTTTCCGCTGCACTTAGCAATGACAATAAAGGAGTCCAAAATAATGATCCTTCAGGGCTGCCTAGCCAATCCCGCATTTTTGATTCCGTACAAATTTCCGCAAAAAAATAAAGTATTGAAGAAATTGTATCGACTCCAAAGGTGGTTCTATTAGTAGGTTTATCAGCATCTGTCATACTAGTGGATGGCTGAGGGTTCTCTGTTTCCATTGGTTGATTAATTTTCCATTGATGACTTTCATTTTGACAAAATTCAACAATTCCTTGGACAAGAAGTAATGGAAGTCCAGAGTCAAGTAATTGTTGAATACAAACAGGAGATTGACACGATGCTGCGATTGTCAATAATTGAGAATCAGAAAAATGTATACGTTCTGAAGGTTGAATGGTGAGGCGAGAATACCATTCATCTTGATCCCAATCCAGTGCAATATGTTCTTTTGAGTCATCTATTATAGAATTTTCAGAATTTTGATCTTTATGATCGTCTGGCATAGAAGAAAGATTAGGTACTAAAACTTCCATTCGGTGAAGTAAAGCTGGAAATAGTGCAGGCCGCACAGCACATAACGAACATAATAAAGTATCAATACTTCGTTTCAATGCTGAATTTGGAGCAACTCGTATCGACCATTTATATAAAAGACTGAAAAAAATAAAATAAAATTTTTAAATAAATTAGAGGTTTCTACGAAAAACTTGAAAAATTTACAATTGCTGATAAATTAAAAATCATTTATATAAATAAATAATATACATATAATCTCAATTTTGAAAGAATCATTCATTCTTAAAAGATAATAAATGAATAAGTATATTCTTTATATATTGATAATATGGTAGACTGATTTATAATTAACTCACCTGAAAAGTTCATTTGTTATCATGGAGGGAAGGTCATAATTTAAATTTTGAATATTTTCGTGGCTTTCCCAAATAACAGCTGCCGCTGCATGTATATAAGAGGCTACACTGGGTGCAATGGCCACTGATGTATAAATATCATTTTCTTCTACACTTCGTCTTGTATAATTAATTGCAAAACCAGCCGTTTCATTTAACCAATTAAGTAATGAAGATACTCTATCATGAGTTGATTCGTCAATGCATGTACATAAACGGAATATTAATTCAACAACTGAATCAATAGCATCAAGTGAAGCCATCGCTCCATTTTGTAAAAGAGTGTTTATTAATCGTAATCCAAGATCTCGAGAATGTAATCCTAGACGTAGAAGAACACGTTCAAGATTCCCTGCAAAATAAGCTGGAGCTGGAGCAGGAATTAATAAAAGTCCACAGCATGCTTCAAGAAATCCGTTCACAGAAGCAGCGGAGGCTGCTACTGAATGAGCCAAAGGGGAGCCATTCGCTGGTTTGCATATTGTCACATGAGCAAGTCGTAACCAACCAAGGCTTGTTCTTGTTAAATCTTGGTCAATTAATTCGGCATTATTTGCTCGAACTGAAATTTCCCCAAAGGCAGTTGATCCAAGAAGACGAATTTGTGATAGTCCAATGTTGCTAGAATCTCGGGGCCTATAGAGTCGAATCAATATTTGACTAACGACCTATTAAAAAAAATTAATTAAAGTTACATTTTTTTATTTAAATCAATAATATTTATTAAAAATATTTTTCTTACCTCAGGATGTGGAAGAAATAAACGTATATAGGTAAGGCCACTAGTTCTTAAAGGTGGTCCCAAAGGTACAAGAATGCCTCCAATATCACGGGATGCTTCGAGAGAAACAGCAGAAGGTCCAGTTGCTAATGAAGTAAGATGAGGTTGTAATTGTACTTCTTTGAGTAATACTGCACAAGGTAAGACAATAGTCAATTCTACCCATTGTTCATCTGGATAAAAATAATATGTCCATGCAGCTGTTCTAGCTCTTCTATGTGCAGGAGTTGCTAATAAAAGCACATCAGCTGGTTGAGCTGTAGGATTATTAAATGAAATTGCTCCTAAAGGAGCAAAATTCATGAGCCCTTCATATGTTTCAATTGGTGTATTGATTTTTTTTGTATTGATATTTGTCATTGGAGGGGCAGTACTTAAATGTTGAGTAACAATAGACAACATAGAAGGGTGTGAATTTATTAAAGTTTGATTGCTACGAACTAAATTTTCACAAATTATTCTAATTCCACCTAAAGTATTAAATTCTTTTAAAGAAGTTTCAAGAACACAAAGAATAAACCAAAGCATTGGCTCTGATAGCTGAACTACACCAAAACATCCAATTGGACATGCAGAGGCAAAATAATCAAGAAGAGGACGTAATATTAAGTCCGGTGAAGAGGCCTTCACGGCTAGTGTCATAAGTAAATGATAAAGTCCTTCACTCACAGAATTTGGATCTGTCATTTGAGAAGAGAAATGTGCTAGAGATGGCGGTTCTGAATTTCTATTAGTAAAAAAAGGTGAATTTCCGTTAGAAGCCGCCAGAGCGGCCAATAATTTTGTCATTGTTGGTACATGTTGTAAAACTGAATCGGCTATACAAACTGTTCTAGTATGTGACCAATTGGACGGATTACGCGCTTTATGTTCATCAGTTTGACTTATATCATCAGAAGATGTTTCCATACTATCAGGATTTGAAAGTGGCGTTTGTATCAGCCAACAACATAATTTAAGTAATGCTCTGGCAAGATGATCCCATCCAGAAGAGGTACCGTGTCTATTAGTTGACGAGGTTTTTCCGGCAGGTTCTGCACCTCTTGATGAAGAAGCACCAGCAAGAAGGTCACCAAAACAATCAGTAGTGGATGATGAGCCTGATTCATTTACTGAACGACATTTTACTTTTTCAGTTGTTGATATATAATTATATATTAGTGATGCCACTGATTCAAAAATTTTCATTGCTGTAGTTAAATCTCCATAAAGATAATTTAAATTAAGTAAAAGTTCAACAAATGCACACTGAGCATCGAGAGGTCCTCTTCGTGAAGCTATTGCTCCTCCAGGTTGAACTAGTTGTTGTAATAGTTTTAATAGCAAATGTTTCAAGGCAGTTCCGGGTCTACTATCGTTAGAAACAACATCACATCTCATTTGAAGTCGAACAAGTAGATCATGCATTGCTTGACATGCAGATGGTCCAGCAGCAGATGTCGCCAAATCAACAGGTGCATCTAAACTCCCAGAGCCACTAAAAAATCTTAAAAGCATAGGGACGAATTGAGGGTCTCCAACAATTACAGTTGCTAATCCTCTTAAAGCAATATCAACTTCATCTTCTGGGGTCCATGGCAAATTTATAATTGATTCTGAAGCCGAAGGACTCAAAGGAGAATTGGCTAATAGAGTTAAACATTGAAATGCCAAATTCCAAGCCCTAATTCCAATATTTGGTTGCCAAGTAAGGGCATCAATTAATCCAGAGACAGCTCGAGGACCGAGAAATATTGTCGGCATTGCAGCAGGATTAAAAGTTGAAGTTGTATTGAAGTTAGTTCCTGTAAGAGCTGCACCTGGAGTATTTAAACTCATTCCAGCTTCTCCAACTTCTATATTAAGCTAAAAATAAATTAAAAATAGAAATATATTATATAATCTTATTTTAATAAATTATTTTAAAATAAAAACTTATTCTTACATTAAGATTTAACCATAATTGTAACACTAATTCATTATTGGTCCAACCTGAATGTGGTAACAACTCAACAAACATTCTTTCGAAACAATTTGCCAACATTTGAGAAGAATCGAGAGGTGCAGAGGAATATAATTTGTCATCTCCTAGCATTGCTAAAAATAATTATTAATAAATTATTTAAAGTTCGGTAGTACCAGAGATAAACAGAGGATAGAATAAAAATAAATAATTAGGATATCCGTTTGTAAGCTAATTATTTATCAAAATTAATGACATATTATTAAATTAATTCTAATATAAATAATTTTAACTGTTTTAAAATTCATATTGAATATTATACTTTGTTCTTTTATATATACATACAAATTTATTACTAAAAGAAAATGGAAACATTTTTTACCAAGTAAAGATTGTTCATCCCAGACAGTTGAAGATGTAAGAGCATCAGGTGTTCTTTGAAGAATTGGTGCTGTTAAACTAACAGCCATATTTAGGGCTGAGGATGCAGTTAACCGGCGTAGAGCTACTTCTGCTAAAGTTTGAACTCCTAATTCTAATCTGGAATCGAGTGCGGTCGATACTGCAGAAGAAGATGAATATGGTCCCCCACGAACCAAACCAGATCCATTGGTTCCTTGTGAAGGAGGTAATGAACCTGACACTGTGCTTGATGAATTCGGGATTCCTCCAGATGTAGCTCCTCCCTGGCCACTTGTTCCCCCTCCAGATGATCCTCCTCCTCCTACACTACTACTTCCTCCCATAGATGAACTTGCAAGAGCATTTCCACTGCTGTTTCCTCCACTGGTACTAGTTCCATTTCCAAATTTTTTAATATAAAAGGACCTTTTTCTTTCAAGAATATCATCTAGAATATCTTCTAATTCACTATCATCGGACTCAAGAAGTGAAGGTAATTGAAAAGAACCCTCACCTAAAAAAATATTTAGTAATTTTTTTAGTTTAAATTTCAAAGTTATAAATAAATTAATATACCAACCTATTGCATTAGCAACTTTTAAAAATGTTTCTGTAGATGCTGCAAAATCATCTTCATTCTCATTGAGATCAGCTGTTGATGTTGATGGAGTAGCTAATTGCTCTTGTGTTGGAACATGAGGATGGGGAGGCGATTCAGAAAAAACAACAGGTGCTGATGAAGGAGTAGTTATTTGTTGTTCTTGTTGAAGCTTTGTATGATTTAGGGAAGAATAAAGTCGTCCCCCTTCAACGAGATCATGTAAAAGGCAACAAACTGCATGAGATGCCCAAGGACCACCCCAAACTGCCCCTTGTTGATCTGTCCAAGTTGCGAGACGTATTAATTGTAAGAGTTGATCTTCTGTTACAATATCACATAATCGAAGGGCAGGTCGGGCAGATAATGATGTACGTGCAGCTACCTGGATAATTAATTATTCAAATTTAATACAATTAGTCTAATAACTATGAAATTATATAACTAATCTAAAAAAAACGAAACCTACTTTACAAGCAACCATGAACATATCCATATTACATGTAAAATCCATTGCTAATATTAAATTTATAAGACCTCGTGCTACAGCCAAACAATGTTCACGAGGCAAAATATCAAGATTATTTACTTCTTGATTATCATTAGATATATGTGATGTCGAAGGAGCAACAATGGGACCAAACGATGTACAACTTGCACCATTAGTACTACTTGGCGGTGATTGGGACGTTCCAGAAGAATCAGATACAAGAAGAGGTCCTGATCTCATGAAATCTTTGAGATGCTGTTAAAAAAAATCAAAAGAAATATAGAATAAAATAAATACAGAAATATTTTATATATATTTGAATTTTTTCATAAACAATTTAAAATTAAACCTGATGCTATACAAAATTATTAAAATTAAATGAATTTTTCAATATAATCATAAAATGGATTAATTATTAATAATTAATTAACACAAAAGACAAAAGTTAGCTAAATAAAATATCAAATTATATATGAAAACCAATGCGTGTGGCTGGTGACTAACAAAAAAATACTGTGTTACATACTTTTGATGTTTGCTGTTTGAGTGTCTTTTTGAAAAAATGTTCTTGTTGTTTGAGCGCAGCCTCGAGCTTGCTGGACAGATTGATGGCTTGACTCGAAAGTGCAGAGAGTGCCTGAATCATCAAATACCAATTTTCCAATCAGTTTTACCCACCCCTTCCTCGGTTGTTTACCTAGAACCCCCTCCTCCCTTTATATACCAGCCACAGCATATTTTTTTAAAAAAGCATACCTGAGTTGATGCATGGAAGACCTTTTTAGCCAATTCGAGATCATCAAAATGTTGCATTGCATGCATTGCTTGCCAAGTATTTACATGTCGTTTTTTCATTAATTTACGGCGATAATTCCTTGTTGAAGATCCTCTAATACCAGAAGCTGCCCGACGTTGCATCGCTAATTCGCCCTAAAAAATTTTAATGATTATTCAATTTGCACTTTAGAACTTAATCAATTTTATATTTTTAAAAATAATAATCTTTAAATCAAATAATTATTATTTTTGAAGGCATTAAAATTATACAAATACATTTTTATAAATGTTTAAAGGTTATAATTTTGTTATTTCATGAACTAGAGAATCTAAATAGTTTTAGAATGTCTGAATTAAAAAAATTAATTAAAAATAAAAAAAGTAATTGTTAGGAATTAACGTTTTAATATGTTGATCGAAATTAAATAAGTGAAAAAGAAATTTCCTGGATAGAGAAGGCTTTCTACTGTAAATCGGTGAAGGTCGACGATGTCGCTAGTTAATTTATATTTTCATAGAATTTTATTTAATTTTAAATAAGTAGAAAATATTCTCGATTAACAAAAAACTACAAACTTTTATCCGAACTCATAGATCTTATTATTAATATAATTATTAATAGGCAATTTATCAATTTTATTCAATTATTATAATTATATAATGTTATTTACCTGAAGAAATTCCCAACGAGAGTTGGTTGAATTTATTCGGGATTGACAATCTTTAATATTTTTTGTATCAGTTGATGATGGAATTGCTGAAGCTAAAGTTGATCCTGAAATTTGTGCTTCATTTTCTCCATTTGGTGATTGTGTATAATGTATATTACTATGGGTGGGTGTATCTAAGCAAGCAGATAGAAAAAGTAATAGCCATCCAATAAGTGATAGATCTGTTTTTGCTCTCAAATAAGAGGAATTGCCAGAATTGACCAATGGGCTTAATAAACGAACAAGAGCAGCAAAAACTGCCTCTAGAACTGAGCGTCGAGGAGCTCCACATAAAAGACTTCGCTTTCCCAAATAAGTGACCAAGATAAAAACCCTAAAAATATTTTTATTAATTAAATTTTTTTTAAATATTTAATAATAAATGTTTTATTCTTTAAAAATAATATTTACCTGTCTTGCGGGAATATTGAAGAATGATCAGCTGCATAAAAATGGGTAAATATATTTGCCAAAAATTCACCCCACCAAGGTTGAGTGGCACATGTTCTTACTAAAAGAGTACAAGCAGCAAGTTGCATTTTTGTATCTTCTCGAATACAAAGGCATTGAAAAAGTCTTTGACAAGATTTCTGGTTAAGAGCATGACTCAATGTTGAAGGAACCTAAAATTTCACAGGTATAGTGTAAATTAAAAAAAAATAATAATAAGATCTTACCACTGTTAAGTTAGAAGTTAAAAATAGAAGCAAATCTAATAAGGATTCGGCCAAAACTCTTAATTTATCTGTACAAGCTTTTGAAATAAGTGATGAAGTCGTTTCAAGAGATTCCAACATAATTTTAGGGATTCCTTCTCGAGCTTCTTCAAGGCGTGAAATAGCCATTCTAACAAGATTTAATTGCTGTTGGTAAGCAGTACATTCCTAAAAAAATTCATTTTTAAACAATTAATTTGTTAATTATAGAGAAATAATTATTATATAATTGTATTTACATGGAATGCAGCTAAAATTCGCTGAGTGTCAATTGATGGAGGACATGAATGATGTAATTCTTTGGTTAATTTGAAATATTGTTGCATATGAGCTAAATTGGGAGCCTCGGATTCTAATAATGGTGATAGAAGATCTCGCAATTTAGTACAAGCAAGACTATATCGACAATGAATATCTTCTGCTAATGCATTTAAGATTGAAATTTGATCCTAAAATTGTAATTAATATTAAAAAAAATTGATTAAAAATAATAATGTTAAACATACAGATAAGCAATCTTTAGGAAGTTCTCCTAAAGAGTGAGGTTCATGAAAACTTTCTCCTGGAAGAACTGCAATATGTCCGTAAAATGAGCCAATTGGTATTTTACAACGTGTTGTTCCCATTCCATATCGTCCAATAGTAGTAATCTAAAAATAAAAATAATTTTGAAATAAAATAGCTATTTAAGGTTTAAAATTATGAAATATTACCTTAAGAAAACGACAAACAGGTGCTGGTTGGAGGTCGCTCATTACTAAGGCTTTACTTCCAATATCAGTAGCAACTACAAGGCGTTGTCCATCCATTTCTTCCCCTTGGCACCAAATATCTATTGATAAAGAAACAAGATCGGCGCATGCTGGAATTGTCAAATCTGTTAAAACGATTGGTTGTCCAAAATCTAGAACAGCAAATCTTCTAGCTCCAGAATGCATGCGCTCAATAACAAGGACATGCTGACCAGGGGCAGCTAAAAGTCTATGCCAAGGTGGAGGAGGATGTATTGGAGAGCAGTTTATCATCTGAAAAAATATTTTAATTAATAGGGAATATATATTTAATTTTTAATTGCTATATAAATTTTTCAATATACGAGGGCGGGGTGAAAAGTTTCCGGTCTGACCAAGAAAAACGATGTTTTTAAATTTTTGATGACCCAAGTCTCATCAACAGTTATGAATCGACCCAAAAATTCGTTTGGATTACGCCTATACAGCGCCAAATTGTCGGTAGAAATGGTTTTTCGAAGCAGTTTTTGGCCTAACGTTAGCAAACGCGGCACCCACCTTGCACACAGCTTTTCCATGTTCAAATGGTTGTGCAAACTAAGGTAGCGATTGGGCTGAAACTGTACATACAAGCTCTGTAGGAATGATACTGTAGGACGCCGCTCCAAAATTAGACCTAGTGGCGCCATTTCTTGGCCAGGCCGGCAACTTTTCACCCCACCCTCGTAATGAGTTGTTTAATAAAAAATAACCTTTTTATCTTGCATTCTTTTTATGTTATTATCTGTGTCCATTGGTTCTTCATCTGTTGATCTTTGATAAGTTGAATTCTAATAAAAAATACAAATTTTAATTATGTGAATGTGAAAGTGTAATTCAGAGAATTTAAATAAAAGTTATATTAAAATTAAATTAGTTGTTCCTTTTAAAACATACCTTCTTAAAAGCAAGATTAGAATTTTCCCATACATAACACATAAAATTTCCAGGTTCAAAAGCACCCGAACTATTATTAACTGTTGTGCCTGTATTAGTTGTTCCTGTAGGTTCAAGACGTTCCATTTTAGTTCCATCACTCGCCCCGTGACACGTAAAATGTAAAGGTTCTACTTCTAATAAGCCTTTAACATAATGACTAGCTGTAAGTCCCCGGAGACGGGAAGGAAGTAAAGATCCTGTGGAACATAACCCTTTTAAAAATATGAACATTAATATATTAAAGATAGTAATTATTTAAAAATACCTGTCTGATTTAATAAGTCGCGGAGATCAAGTGCCTCGCCTGCAAGAGCAGCTGCTTGAGCAGCAGCAAGGACAGCTCCTCCCACAGTAGAATTAGAAACACAGCCAGTTCCGGTGACTCCTCCTCCAGTAGCAGAAGATCCTACAGTACCTGAAGTTACATGAGTTGAAGATGGAACTGCGCCGGTAGCAGGAGTTGCTGTAGATGGTGCACCGCTGGCAGCATCACCAGTAACTACAGTGGCGTACGTAACAGGTACCGAGCTGGCTTTCGCTGGTGTTGGTGGTTCGATATCAAATAGTTCTGGTTCAAGAGGTGTACTATAGAGTCCAAATCTAAAATTAAATATAAGTTAAAATATGAAAATTAATAAAAAAAACAAAAATTTTTCCATTAAATTACCTTGTTCTAAGCAAGAGATGAAAAGGATTTGCACGTTGGCTAAGCTCAGAAGAAACACGTTGTAAAAGTTGTATACACCGTTGACCTGTATCTGCGCATCTATCAGGACTCATGAAACGACTTAGTAGGAGAAAATACCATCGTAAAGAACCGGCAGTTCTAGCTAATACAACATTAGGGAGCCATTCTAAAAGAGCTTCAAGAACACTGGTATCAAATCGGCAACTTTCTCCTTCTCCCTGAATAAAAAATAAATTAATTTATATATTCTATATTTATATTGTATATCCAAGAGATTCATCATTTAAATAAAGTTCTTACCCATGAATCCGAACAATTTCTCATGCCATCACTTACAATAATGATTAATTTTACACATTTATGAGCAATACTACGCCCGCTAAGTAAAAGACATCGATGAAATAAAAGTGGTAGATTAGATTCTAAAACTCGGGCCAATTCAAGTTGTTGTCGCTGAAATATAAAATGTTATGGTATATTAAATTATTTGTAAATTTTATTATATTACGTTTAGTATTTTAAATTATTTTTTGAAATATTTGTCAAAAATGAGTATCTAACTTAAAATTTAATAAATAAATATACCTGAAGGTCTTCGACCGAACTGCGATGTCTAGAGAGTCTGACAGTAGCAATCCAAATAAGCAAATCTAAAGCAAGTCCTCGAGAGAAAGGACCATTATCATTAGAAGATTCTTCGGAATCAGTTCCTGCAGCTACTTGAATCAGTCTTTCAAAAAATGTATTACATTCAAGCATAGCGCACCTTTGGATTCTAAAAAAAATTAAATAATAAAAATAACAATAAATAATTTAACATCTTGAAAAATTAGACACAAATTACAGACCTTTCATTAGGAATACATGTTTGACGAGTATTTCGAATTGTTATCGAAATTTCATGAATCCAATCACAGCCCACATAATATCTTAATTGGTCAAGTTTCTTAGTTGAAGAACTTAAATTATTGTTAGTATGATTTCCAACACTGGATGTAGATAAACCATTATTATTGAAATAAAGGGAAAGCCACGAATCATTAGTTGCTTTACTATCAAGTTTAGATTTTTTACTTGCAGAAGCTCTTTCATCATTCGAGCTTGAATTTTTATTTTTATTCGTTGACTCAGATGATGCTAGAGCTTTTATATGAACCAGGAGTGTACGACCTCGGATTTTAAAAAGTTTGGGTCCTGTTAGACTAACGGTTCCTGCATGATCAGTTAAATCAAGACAAGAGGCTAGGTTCATAGGACCACACAAAATTTCACTATTATGATCACAAAGATATTCTTCGGAAGTGACAGGATTTTCAGAATTAAGAGGGTTTCCAGGAAGATTGAAATGTATAGGATGATCCACAGATACATTATCATCTCTGCGTCTTCTTCCAATTCCTGACGCATTTGGTTTGAGTAATGTAACTTGAACATTAGGAGGTGCAGGATACGGAGCATGGAGAGTAAACTTTACATCAACTTGAGCAATACAACAACTTCTTGGAAGAGTCATTTCAAAAACATGCTCATCCCAAGTGGTAGCATCACTCTGTAATCGCCATGTTCTAGTATGTTGTACTTCATCTCCACCTTGTTGTAAATGTTGAGGATGTCGACGTTGTTTTTGGGCTTGCATCATTTCAGTCCAACACGGTGGAACTGTTGCAGCATAGCATGGTGTTAAATTTTCATAACGAGTTAAAAAACTCAATTGTTTAAGTTCATTTAAACCAAGCTGAGGTCTGTGAATTAATAATTGATTCATGCTGTCATTCTCTGTAAGAAGTTGTTCACTACTACAACAAGTGTAAAGAGTACTGCCTAAAGAGGGGTTTTGAATTAAAGTAGGTTCATCCTCTTTTTCTTCAGGAGTAAGTTTTCCATTTTCTAAAATAAAAAAATGAAGTGATCCGCGATCTGTGCATGCACATAAACGTTCTAGGCTATTGCAATAAGTGCTTGACACAAATTTATAATTAGAAATTTCAGGGGCAGCTTGTGAAACAATTTTTAATGTTCCCAAATCAAAAATTCTTACAACGCCATCATTACAAACAATAGAAGCTCGGCCTTGTGGTCCTTCTCTGTAAATACAAAAAAAAATATTGAAATTTGAATATAAAAGAATGTTTCTTGGGAAAAGTAATATTCACAAAGAATATATATTTAATTATACCTTGAGGAAAAATTAAGAAGTTCAGGTGGTTCTTCCTCGTCAGTTAAAGGTAAAAGTGTAACTTCCACTGGAGATAAAGCTGATGTATAGAGTTCTCTTGAGAGAAATGGTTGTTCAGTTAATCTAACTACATCCCCTGATGTTAAGTCAAATGCATATACTAATAAAACACAATTTACTAAATTTTCACTGGCTTCAGAATTATTTTGCATTCTTGAAGAAGAAAGATCTTCCATTTCAATGTCCATAGAAGTTGATCTGATTGACATTTTAGATATATTAATTCAAATATAATAATTATTGTGATTTATTTATTTATACTTACGGATTAGAAATATTAAGGGGATTTGAATCGTTTGATCGAGATAAAACAACTAAAAGATGACTTCCATCTTTGGTAGGATGTAAACTATGAACTAATAATGAATCCCTATAACGTCTTGGTAAAGCAAGGCATTGTACAGCTATTGGTTCCACTGGTTTATAACTTTGGAATTCATTTGAAATATCAGAAGCTTCTTTTGAGCGTCCATTTCCTCCTAATTTAATGAGTAAAGGTGGAGTAATTGAATCAGTAGCTCCTGGTTCACTTGTGGTTGGAAAATTGGAATAAGGGGATCCATTGATGGTTGAATAGGATACAAAAGTGACAGGTCCTCCGGTGTCAGTTCCATTAACAGAACCTGTTCCAGACCCTTCATTCCCAACTGTTGCAGTACTAGGATTATTTTGCGTTGGTCCAAATGGATAAATTACTGGGTGACCTGAACTTGAAGATGCTGGAGTTGTAGGATATTCGAGCCAATCATTAGGCATAACAATTTCAGTATCTACATCTTCAATTACAGGCATATCATATAGGAACTTTGTGAGAAATAATTCTTGGTAAAAATTATTTTCACTCCTTAAACCCGAACTAGAGGAAGTGCCAGTGCCAGAAATTAATTTCTTTGAACTTCCACCTGTGGCACTTAAAACATTGGTTGATTGTCCAGTCTTTACACCTCCTCCAGATAAACCTCCCCCAGTACTCCCATCACCAACATTTCCTGAACTTGCATTATTTCCAGGATGAGACCCTCCATTCCCACCGCGTTCTTCGTTAAATCCGGAGTTTTCATTTTTATAATAGAAATCATAAACAAGTAAATAGAGGCCACGATAATCGATGAAACTGTTGCCTTGTTCTGATGGATGGTCGCGTACCTTAAAGGAAACATAGTGGGCGTTTACAAATAAATTATCGTTTAATAATAAGATATTTATAGACAAATATTCATAAAGTATTTATACCTTCATTATGTCGAGAGTAGCTGCATGTCTAGTACTAGCTGCTTCATTGACATCATTCATTGCTTGAACCAAATCTGTTGTATGACCAGGACTGAGTTGTTGAAGTGCAGCTGGATTTGCGTTTACACCCACAACAAGGCATGGTCTAAGATTGGGAAGATTTGATATAATTGAAGAGCCGACAGTCAATGATGTGCTTCTTGATTTTCTAGTGCTATTGCTACTACCAGTAGTTGATGAAGTCCCTACTTTAGATCGATTATGACAATATCGATGTTGGGGACCACCAAGAATAGAAACAGCTGTGACGTGTAAATGACATTGATTTGATTCAGTATCATCAGACCATGCTAAAGCTGCCGCATCTTTACCAGGTACTACATGAAAGGCTACTTCTCGTTTTAAATGCCTCGATATATTCCATATTGCGACATAACCATTTCGTGAAGTTGAAGGAATTAATTCAGGTACTGAGGATGTGCCTAAACTCATTGGAGAACAATGAATCTCATTTGATGTTAAGACCCCTGGAGAAGTCGCATGACTAACTGACAAAGGTACATTTTGAGTATATTCCCCTTTAACAAATGGACATGATGGTGAATGACGTTCATGTTCTGACCATGGTTCATCTGTAGGCTCCCAACAAACAAGACAAACATTACAGGTAAAGCACATTGCACGATCATCGCCAGTTGAATTTGGCTGGAAAACAAAATGACACGGTTTAATAATTTAATATAAAAAATTTCAAAAATTAAGTCTTAAGAAATTCATACATTTATGATATATTTTATACCTGATGATAAAAGCCTGCTTGAGCCATTTGGTCGGGAAGTGCCCATTTATAATTCATATGGGGCCATTTACTAAAGGTATCTCTTCTTGCTGTCTCACTATACATAAGAGCTCTTTCGGGAGTAACTACTTCTGTAAGAGAATTTCCTCCACCTACTACTCCCCCGCCAGGGGGCGGCAATAAAGCATCTAATCTTTCTAGAAGTGCTGAACCGATTGATAATGGTGGAATGTGTCTATTTTGACGTTTCAGTTCATGAACAAGGCCGCCAAAAACCTCTCGAAAAGAACCATGAGGAAGTTCCAGGCATACAGTTTTCCACTAATTACAAGATTAATTAATTAATTTTAAAAAATATCTAAATAAATAAATTTATATGTATATATCTTACTTTTTGTGCTTTTCCACCTTTCTTTGGAATATCCTGAGCAATGGAAATTTTAACCATTAATTCATGAAGTACTTCTGATGTTTGGTCAACACCTGCAAGATCCATGACTCGAAGACATTGTTCCAAAACAAGAGCTTCTGATAATAGTATTTCCAATTTGACTGTTTCTTCCGGTTTGGTTTTTGGAGTTTGTAAAATTGTATCAAGAAGCATGACTCCATTATAATCCCTTCTCGCCCCAATTCCATAACCATCTGTATATAATATTTTGTCGTGTCCGGCTAAATAAATTCCTTGTAAGCAGCCATCTGATCGACCTTTAAATTTAAAAATTTAAATTATGAATTATATTAAATGACTTAAAATTGTTAATTTAGAAATATATGTGATTATCATAAAAATGTACAATTAAACTATATCTTAATATAAACAAGATATAAATAAATAAGTCATTATGTGTTTTTTAATAACTTATTCAAATATTAAAAATGACAAGTAAAATCAAATTTTATTTATCTGAACAATTACCTAAATTTTTTTTTTTTCTTTATAAATTAATAGAGTATTTTGAAGTTTAAGTTTATTTTCATAAATTTACAAAATTATTTTTCATAAAAGTATATAAAAGTATGAAATAATATTTTAAATTTAAATCAATAGAATAAATGAAAATATTGCTTTAATTTTTTTATGACATTTCTATGACATATAAGAAACTAAGTTTTTGAAAAACATACTTAAATCAAAATTTAAAATGTCATTTGTTTAGGAGTATGTTATAATTTACCACTAATAAATAAAGGATTAAATTTAATTATTCAGCCATCAAAATACTACAATTCAATATTTAACAAAATTATTTATATATTAATATAAACAAATGATCAGAAAAGACATAATTTTATAAAAAAACAAAAAGTTAATAAATGTTGAGGTTCAAACTAATCTTATTTTTGACAAATAAGAAAGATATTGTGTTATTATTTTAAAAATGAAAAAATAACTCTGTATACTTAGTTAAATATGAAACTGTTATAAAAGTAATTATAATTTGATAATATTAAACAAATTTTTCAAAGTAAAATATTATTATTAACAAATTTAAAAAAATAATATATCACAGATGAATAATTTATATAATTTATTCTAAACAAATAAGAAACAAAACTAGTTTTAAATTAAGCTATGATTTTAAATAAAAATTAAAAATGTGCTAAATGACAAATATTAAAATTTGTATATTTTTCTAAGACAAATAAATCCTTGTAAAAACGAGAACGTGACCATACCTGATAGGGAGCTTTTGTGAAGAATAACTCCTGAATTAACATCAATGACATGCACATCGGCAGCGGCCGTCGAAACAAGAATTGTATTTAAATTTGGATGATATATTATATGTTTTGAATTTGTTTCTACGCTTAAATAACCATCTTGAGTTAATTTGGATGGTTCTTCATCAGCCATTTTGCTTTGCTGGTCCTCGCCCCCTATACTGCCTTCTCCATTTCACATTTTAATCTCAACTCTAGTAAGAGCGTTGACAACGCCCTCGTTGATCAGTCATTGAAATAAAATTAATCCCCCAATAGTTTCTTAATTCGTTTTATTTCTAAAAATATGAAAATTTTAAAATTTTAAATGCATGACCCTCTATCAATAAATATTTTGTTAAAATATATTACCTGGACTAGAATTTGATTTATGAGTATAATACAAGAGACCTATTGAATTTTTTTACAATACAAAAATATATTCCAAATTTTTGAGAGATATTGATAAGAAATAAATAAAAAAAGAATATTAAAATATTCTCGTAAAAGGAGATTTATGTAAGCTTTGGAAAGTATATATCAGAATGTAAATAAATTGGAGGAACCAGCCTTAATGTTATAACAAGATAATGAATATATATTAATATATTTAATTATAACTTATAATTACGTTTATTATAACGTATGACGAAATACTTTTTAGCATTATAAATGATACTAACAATAGTACCTTTTTATAACGATTGAACTTGAGAAAAAGAGGGAGTACACAATCTTTGGGGCTCCCTTTGGTAGAATAAGACTTGTTACAAACTTGGGAAAAGTAAAACGAAACCACTTTATGAGATTGTTTATAAGATCAATTTAGATAAAATTTTCTAAAAATATAGATAAAACATTAAAATTTTGTTAAGAAAATTTAATATTATATTTTGACAGCTCATCTAAACGTAGTTTATTCCCGCATCAAAGATACCTTTCTAATCATGAATCATACTTTTTTAATATCTTACCTTAGAAACCTATCCTAATATTTATCTTAAAATTTTTATTTTCAAAATTTGCTCTATATTACTTACATTTAATTAAGAATTGAAAATGTAGAAATTTACGTTGTGATCAGGTTGTGATCGACCAAATATTCGAATTCGAAATTTCAAAGAAAAAAATTTCTTTAGCAAATCGTCTAGTTTATTTTTTATATCGAATAGTTAATTTTGAAAATAAATTACATTTTAAATTTTTCTTTGGTTTTTCTTTGTTATTATTTATTATTTCCTTTGTTATTACTGATTTTTTTATTTTATTAGCCTCATACTTTTAATTTTGTCATTTATCATCATATTTATATATTTATTCAATATATAATTAGAACTTAATCTAATCATTTAGAAATCTATCCAGAGAGCCAACATTATTTATTGAATAATGATTTTAATGATTGATTTAAAAAAAATAAAAATATTTAAATTTAAGTTACCTTAGTAACTTTTCTGGGATAAACAAACTTACTTTCCATGAAGTTGGCAACGAAAATAATAGTACTAAGAATATAAATATAAATAACGATAAATTGCTATGGAGAAAGTACGGTCACTTAGGGGAAAAGAGGCAGAAGAAAAAAAAAGCCAAGAAAGAAGGCGAAAATGCTTAATATTAATCCATGGATTTTTACAAGAAAATAACTTAACTCCAGTTTTAAAAACATTAGAAGCAATGGAGCCTATTCTGCATACTTTAAAATTGTGTGAAAATATTGATCTTGCTAAGGTAATTGATGAATTTGAATCATATCATGAATTAAGATTCGATCGGTTGCCAATATTTTATAAAAAAATTGAAAATCCTAATATTATAAACTCTCAACCAAAAAATGTAATTAAAAGTAAAGGAAGAATTGTACTAAATACTTATACTAATTTAACTAAAAATATCAAATCCTTGGGAGAAGATGAATTGATTATTAGAGGATTAGAAAAGGAATCTTTGAAAGAGATTTCTAATCGTAGGCAATTCCCTTCTCTTTATGATTTCCCTAAATGTACTCCAGAGTGGCTAGAAATCGCTCAAATGATTACTCAAGAAATTGTTCAAAAACCTTTACAAATAAGCTGGGACGACATTATAGGTAATTCAGCAACTAAAGAGTTGCTTCTAGAATCATTAATTTATCCTTCTCGCTTTCCTTCTCTATTTTCGTCCCCCATCTTAGAACCTTGTCGTGGCATGCTATTGTATGGACCTCCAGGGACAGGGAAAACTATGTTGGCAAAAGCTGTAGCTGCACAATGTGATTATACATTTTTCAATGTCTCGAGTGCTTTAATTATATCAAAATGGAGAGGAGAATCAGAAAAAATATTAAAGGTGCTTTTTGAAGTAGCTCAATATTATTCTCCAAGTATTATTTATTTTGATGAGGTAGATGCTGTGGCATCCAGACGTGGTCATGATCATGAAAGTTCACGAAGATTAAAATCAGAACTCCTTGTTCACTTAGATGGTATTTTATCTACTTCAAAAAATGTTTTCTTTCTAGCAGCAACAAATCTTCCTTGGGATATTGATGAAAGTATTTTAAGGAGATTTGAGAAAAAAATACTTATTGATTTGCCAAATAAAAATGATAGAGAAGTCATGTTGAAAATTTTTTTACCTTTTAAAATAACTGAGGAGCCTTTATTGGAAACTAAATTAAATGAATTCAATTATAATGACCTAGCTGATCAATTGGAAGGTTATTCAGGTAGTGATATTTGGATGGTGTGTAAAGAAACCGTTCGGAAAAAAATGAGGCCATTATATAAATATACTTTTACTGAAAACTGTTCAAATTTTATTCTTCCACCAATTAAAATGGTTGATGTTGAAAAAGCAATTGGCAAGGTAAAGCCGACAATGGGAGATTCAAGAAATTATCTTCAATGGCATTCTCAACATGGCTCTTGTTAATTGAAATATTTTTATTATACTGAAATTTTGACAAAATGCAGATACAAACATTTATAAATATAAACCTTCAGGTGTGCCTTCTTTCTTTCTATATAATACGCTTTCTTTTGATTTCTTAAAATCCTCATTGGTAACCTTCATACGGCGTTCACGAAGAGCCATCAATCCAGCTTCAGTACAAATAGCTTTTATGTCAGCACCACTTAAATCATCTTTTGACATAATTAATTCAGTAAGATTAACATCTTCAGCAAGTGTCATTCTTGATGTGTGAATGTTGAAAATACGTCTTTTGGTTTTTTCATCAGGTAAAGGAAATTCAATCTTCCTATCAATACGGCCAGGACGAATTAAAGCTGGATCTAAAGTCTCAATACGATTTGTAGCCATTACAACCTAGTAAAGAAGATAAATATAATTAAGTTAAAAATAATAATTTACAAATTAAGGATTGATAATATTATTGTAAATTATTTTATATTGTATATAATAAATATTTAAAAATATATTGTAATTAATAATAAAAAAATTTACAAAAATATGAATATTTATAATTTAATTTATATATTATCTTATTTTAAACTCTCAATGAATTAGATTATGCATGTCTCAAGAAATAGTAATAGAAGCAATATCTAATTTATGAAGACACATCCCCTAAATTATGAATTTATTAAATATAATGTTATATTTAAGAATAATAAAAATATATACCTTAACATCACCTCTAGAATCAAAACCATCCAATTGATTTAAAAGTTCTAACATTGTACGTTGAATTTCTCGTTCTCCTCCAGAATTGCTGTCATAACGCTTTGTACCGACAGCATCTATTTCATCGATAAAAACAATTGAAGGAGCATGTTCTTCAGCCACACGGAATAGTTCTCGAACTAATTTTGGACCATCACCCTAAAAAGATAAGAAATAAATTTTTATTAATTCTTTACAATATTAAAAACAAAAATATATAAAACTAAGAAAATTACCAAATATTTTTGAATTAATTCAGATCCAACAACGCGTAAAAAGGTGGCTGAAGTCTGATTAGCAACTGCTTTTGCTAAAAGAGTCTTTCCAGTCCCGGGAGGTCCATAAAGGATGACTCCTTTTGGTGGTTTAATTCCCATTTCCTCATAGTATTCTGGATGAGTCAATGGTAATTCTACCGACTCTTTAATTTCTTGAATTTGAGTATCAAGACCTATAACAAATTTATAAATTTAAAAAAGTTTATTTTTCCGTCGAATTAAAATTTCTATTAGATAATAATAATCATAAAATAATTTTTATATAAAAAATCACCTCCAATATCTGCATAAGTTTCTTGAGGAGCTTTTTCTAATTTCATAACTGTAACCATTGGATCAGTATCATCAGAAAGAACACCAACAACAGCATGGACCTATAAAAAGAAAATACAAAATTAAATATAAAAAGTTAAAATTTAATTTTAATAAACACGCTTATAGATAATGAAATACCAATTACCTTATGGTTTAATAGTACCGAGCACCCAGGTTCAAGTTGATCTTTATCAACGAAAGAGAGAATGCTAACATAATGTTCACTTCCAACTGAAGTTGAAACAATTGCATGATTATCATCGATAATTTCTTCTAATGTACCGACAGACATAGGAGTTCCTCTCAAATCATCAACTTTGGAACGTTCTTCCTAAAATACCATTAAGTTAAGATTTATACTTAGAAAATATGATTTTTTTAATAAATAATAAAATTATATATAAATTATTATAATTAGACATTAAACATAGACAAAAATTTATTTTTTAATTTGATAAGAATTAATTCTCATAAATCACCTCAATCTTTTCTTCTTGTGGTTTAAGTCTTTCTTGATTGCGAATGAATTCTTCTTCCATTAGAAGATAATCTTTGATTCGTTCTAATTTTAAAAGCTTCAATCTGCATCTTGTGTGAGGAGTAACTAACATCAAAACATAAAATAAATAAATAATTTAAATAAATGGCCTCATTTTTTTATCTAAATAAGTAAATACCCTGAGGAAGCTTCATTGCTGCATCGGGACCTTTAGTTTTTCTTTTCTTTTTACCAACCCGAGTAGGAATTGGTGGTTCATATTTCTTTTTTTTGTCTTTATCATCCTTTTTGTCACCGCCAGAACCACCTCCTCCTGACTGGCTTTGACCCTAAAATAGAATTTTATTAAATTATTTATGTAAATTCAAAATTATCAAATATATTATAATAAATAATCGACTTTACCATTGTAGGTTTTATTTAATAAAGATTTATTTGAAATAAAATACTAAAATGTCAATTAATGCTATGTCATGAACGAAGAATCTGAGCACAAATATCATGGAAGTAGATTAATAGCAATAAATTTGCATGATTTTGCCTTTGAAGTAATAATTTTCACCGCAAGAGGAAATAAAATTTAAATTAAATTTTATAAATCTTTCGAAATAAGTATAAAAATAAATAAATAATATAATTATTATTTCTATTTTTGTAATTTAAAATATAAAAATAGACTAATTTATGATGATTAACAACTTTCATTCAACACTAATTTTTAAATTTTTTAAATTTGTTCCTAAAAATTGATTATCATATCTTTCATATTTTATATTTATTTATGTTATTATTTATAATTATTATTATTAGATATCTAAAAAAGATTAATTAAAGGCTATTTAGAGCAGTGTTTCTCAACCTTTTTTGGACCGCGGACCAGTAAATTTGTTAAAAAAAAATTGCGGACCAGTGATATTTTCTTAAAAACAAATTTTTACTAAGTATTTATAAAGAATTACTACATTTTTATTATCATTTGCCTACAGTAATATTTAAATGTAAAGATATATAATTATACAATAAAAAGTAATTTTTTTCGTGGATAGGGGAAATTTCCGCCGACCAGTAAAATTTCTCCGCTAATAGTCCGCCGGACCAGCGGTTGAGAATAGCTGATTTAGAGGAAACTTTTAAAGATTTACTATTTATATATAAGAATGAATTAGTTCAGAATGGATAAAATCTTCTTGATATTAAAGATAAATTTATTTGATATTGATCGTTAAAGTGTAGTTAAACTGCAAAATGTGTAAAATCAATTATAAAATGTGGTTCTTATAAAAAAGATATTATAATTATATAAGTTATAGATTTTTTATTACTACTAAGTAAGAGTATTGGAGCTATTTTTAATATTTCAAAAAATTTGGGATGGGACTTGAATCTTCAAGAAATTTTTTTTAAGTATTTTAACGACTTTAAACGATTTTAACGATTTTAAATACTTAATATTTTAATTTTTTATATAAATGCATTTTCAAATTTCATATTTGGAATACTTGTTCTACTAATTCAAATTAACAATCGCATGTTCTGATTTTAAATATAATGTTAGGAATTTAGAATAAATAGATGGATATATGGCTAAAATTAACTGAATAATTTCCCCAATTTCACAAACAATATCTACCTTTGTTGAGTTTATCTATAAGATATCCCCACAAAAAGTAATTGCAAGTGATTTCAGTTTGAAAATATCTTAAGTTCAGTTTTTATTGAAATACCCAGCAATTTGGATGAGCTAAAGGCAACTATTGTTCGTGAAATAGGGGCAATACCAATGAACATACCACAGAAGCAGAACATGATGGGTAACTTAAGTACCCTACTACAGCAATGCGTTATTTACCAGAGATAATTTTTCACACATGTTGGATTCGATTTTTATGTAATAATGTAATAATTCTAAATGGAAAAACATATAAAATTAAATAGTAAAGAGTTATAATTTTTATTAAACTTACAAAACCGTCAGGTTTTTTTACCGCCCCCTATAGATGATTTACACAGCCTTTGGTGCATCTTGAACGTATTTTTTCAACATTTCCTTGCTCCCTCCAATCATACAAGCATTCTTTTGAGCATTTGTTTTATTTAGAATCCATCCTTAACAAATTTTTTTAACGACCAAATGTTCTATCTCAGGGGTCGGTTACCTTTTTCAATAGTCGGGCTTAGCTTAGGCCTCGATTGAATTTGTTGTTGAACCAGTTTATTACAGTGCTATAAGATGTGCTTTATCGCCATATTACTCTTGTCCTAATAATCCACATCGAAAGTTATAAAAAATGTTGATGTATTCAAAATATATAAATAAAAGATACCTCAAGAAATAGTGCTTTGAAAATTAGTTCAAACGCAAAAGTCAAAAGTCTAGTAATTTTGTTGAAGAATATTTTGAAAAGCAAAAAAAGCCAATTTTTATTATAACAATTTGTTTTTTTTTATTATAAACACAAATAGCAACTTTCGTAAAAACATAATATAAGATAATAATTATTATTTAAGTATTGACTTTTCTTCATTTGCGATAAGGTTAGACCCATTCTTTTAGGATTCCTCTCTCTGGCTTTGGAAAATATATTTTTGGAAATTGCCTAGGAAATAAAGCTGGAGCTCCTTCAGGGATAATAGTTAAAAATAAATAACTTATTAAATCGGTAATGTCGGCAAATATATTTCAAGCAGACATAGCCGCAATAGATTTATGAGGTGTCTTTTGAAGATTTTCACCAACCCTAGTAGAAAAGAAATTATTTTTTCTTATAATCAAAATATTGACTAGAAACTTTACATTTTTTGAACTTGTTTTTTTTCGAACAAATCGATTAAATAAAATTCACTTAAAAAAAATTAAAGAGAACTGTCATAAGGACAAAATCAATTGTGTTATGTTTATCTTGGTTATAAATTGTTTTTCTTGCTATGATTATTCAGGATACACAAAAATTTGTTTTTCATGGCCCCACTTAAAAAAATATTCTTGATTTTGAAAATTTACAGTTGGAGCTGGAAAAATGAAAAAAATATTCTACAAGAAAAAGAAAAAAGGAATACTAAAAAAAAATTACTATCAAATAATTATGATAAATTAATATTACGCCCAAGTTTTACATATATATATATATATATATAGATATATAATGTTTAACAATAAGATGTACAGATTATTGCGTATTAAAAATATTGCGTGTTGTTTTTTTTTATAATTTGATCCTTAATTCTTGTAACAATATAAATTAAATAATATTAGTTCCGTATTTAGGTATAACTTAAAATGGCTCATCGAGAAAAACCAAGACTAAAATTGATTAGTGAGAATATAAAAGTTATAAAATATCAACATATAACCGATAAATAAGAATTAAAATGAAACAACACTCAATATTTACAAAAAAAGGTATAACAATTAAAAATATGTGTAAGTATAATATTGCTTTTTAATATAAAATATATAATTAATATATAATGTTTACAAATATATCTAAAAAATTAAAATTTTGAAACATTTTATGCTTATTTATATTGAGCTAAAAATTTAGAATGAAATTCTTCTAAAAGTTTCAACATTTCCAATAATTTATCCGTTTGAGGCAAAATTGTTGTTCTAAAATAAAATAACGTTAAGTATATAAATTTTAATTTTTTGTACATTATTAATTACCTGAAATGGTAAGTGCCAGGTCTTTGTACAAATCCACTTCCAGGTACTATACAAATACCTGTTGATTCTAATAAATTAAATGCATAAAAAACATCAGCAGGTTGTCCTTTGGCTTTAGCTGCTTCAATTAGTTTAGGTGGAAACCGTAACTAAAAATTATTATTAATGTTTTTTTAATATTAACCAAAATTTTCTAAAAATCCTACATTTAAATATATATAATTATTTACCTGTGGAAAAGCGTACATTGCTCCTTGAATTTTATTACATGTAATTCCTTCCATTTTATTAAAAGCATTGACCACTAATTTGGCTCTTTCATTTAGTTTAGCTAAAACATCTGCTTTTTCACTAGCCCATTTTTCATAAGATGGTTGACCCTTTTTAGGTGGATCAACAACACAATCTAAAGTTGTCTGACCAAGAGTAGTTGGGCATAACATAGCAGATATACTTTTGTTTAACATTGCACGAGCTTGAGGATCAATATTAATAACCTCAGCATATCCTCCTCGAAGCCCACATTCTCCCATATAGCCTATATAATAAGATTATAATGTTAAGAATGAAATTATATAAATATAAAAAAATGATACATAGGGTATTTTCTCTTTCTATTCTATCTATTCATCTATTCTACATATTTTTAACATTAATAAAAAATTATCGAACCTGAAACTGAATTTATAATAAAACAATAGAATAAACACTCTATAAAAATAAAAATGAAATTATAGAATATTTGGAAAACGAATTAAAAAATCATGAATAAAAAATTTAAAAATACATTAAAATAATATAGTGCTCCCTGAGTATAGAAAAAAAACAAGGACATAGGCAACTGCAAGCTATTAACAATATAATCTTATGTAAAAAAGATATTTATAAAAATATTTCCAAATCCCATGTATTAAACCTATTACATTTTAATTTTCAACTAAACATAATAAATCAAATCATAGAAAAATACAATGAATGACAAATAAAATTTTTTAGCACTCATTCTAATTCATTTAACTCTTATCCAAACTCACTATATCTTGATTTCAAAGGCCTTTAACCTCAATACTTTTGATTAACTGGAACTATTTCTAATAAGAACAATAAGTCAGGGAGATTCCTCTTTCTTCTATACCAAACATTATTTGGGTCTAAAAATGAATGGAAAGATTATAGATCATCAAAAAAATCAATAGGATTGACCAATAATGAAAGACAGTAGGACTAGATATAAACCTATAAATCTGTTAAATTAACAAGAGACTTAGAAAAGTTATATTCTGCCAAAAAAAACAAGAAAAATGATTTCTTTCACAAGTGATAAGCTTCCAAGACAAATATTAAAAATGGGTTTAAGTTACACATATTGTCAGAAGTATAGGTGACAGATATATAAAACTATATCAAAATATCCATCCATCTGAAAAAAGGGAAAAGTATGCTAAATGAAAGGTGAGTCGATAAAGAGGAAATTGCTGGTCTAAACTGACCAGAAAACACAAAGAATTGTATAAAATTAAAGAATTTTAGAAAGCCCTAGAACCTGGTTTGAAATCATCAAAAATCAAAATCAAACAAAATTCAATAATAAATTAAAACTAAATTCAAATTCAAATATATAAATAAAGTTAAAAAAATGGAAATAATTGAAACCCGATTTAGAATAAATAATTAAAGAAAAATTATCGAAATAAAAACAACACAAAAAATAAAAATCATGCTAATAATTTAAGCAAAATTAAAACTTTACCCTTTACATTTGAAAATAAAAAAAAAATATTTTTATTTTAACTTTATATTTGGACGACTGCATTAAATAAACTATTACCTAAAAATAGATGTGAAAGGTAAATGATACAATAAAAAATCAAAAAATAATCTATACTTACCTTTAGAACATGACATAAAAGACGCAAGACCCATTGAACTATAGGGTTCTCCCATCTCCATTAACACTTTTTTAAATGAATGAAATTTGCTATCTGGGTCATATACGTTATCTTGATATACCTTTTATAAAAAAACAACCTTAATAAGAATCATTAAAAATTTTATTTGAATTTTCTTACCTCATCAGCAAAAAGCATCAAGTTTTCTTTATAAGCAAATTTAATAATTTCTTCTATATTTTTTCGAGTTAAAACATTACCTAAAATAATATTAAGGAAATTTGTTTAATTTTAATTTTATAAATATATCAGTCGTTTACCGACTTGTCGGAATAGAGATGTTCATAAAAAATTCATAAAAAATATAAGAAATTTAATTTAATTTTGTTGTTTGTGAATTGTAAAAGGATGAAAAAATATTTTTTTATGTAGAATATATTTATCAATTGAACATAGAAATTCAATCTGTTATAGTAAAAACCAAAAGGAATTTTAAAGTATTTAAAAAATCTATAGCTCTGTCCAAAATATAATTATATTAATATAATTCACATTATTTTATTTTTTATAAAGGTACCAGTATATTTGTATAAAATATCTATGATTATTTTCATTTTTCTCACAAAGATTTAAATGTGTAGGATTATCATTTTTAAGAATTAAATCAATAATATACGGATTTTGATTTAAAACGAGTCCGAATTTTAAATATCCCAAGAAGTTTAAGCATAAACATCACAATGATAGATCTCTTACAAAAACCCAAAAAAAGAATGCTTTTTGAGTTAGACATGCTAACCATTTTTTTAAACTTCTTATTGAGATTGTCATTTCAAAAGCGTGAAGAGTTATGAAATAAAATAATTTTATTCTTAATATTAATATAATATTATCTTAATACAAGCCTATAAGCGTTTCAGCTTCATTCAAGAGTTTTACTTTACCTGTAGGATTTCCAGGATTAATAACAGCTAAGATCCTAGGATGACAATCTTTTTTCGATTCATCAATAGCACGTTGTAATTCAGATGTCTCCATACTCCAATTATTTTCTTCGTTTAAATAATAACCAATCTAATACAAGAAGTTAATTATATCTATTTATTTTTTATATATTCTACGAATCAATAAGATTTATACCTGGTGCATATTAAATTCTGCAATAGTCGCAGAATAAAGTGGATATTGAGGAATTGGAATCATGACTCCTGGTTTTTTCCCATTCATTTCACAAATAAATAATTTAAGAACATTCTATAATTGAAAATAAATTTAACATTTGAATTATTTAAAATAAATTTAAGTAATTATTTCTCTCAGACCTTTATGCCATCTGATGCTCCACCACAACATATGATATTAGAATAATCTGCAGGATATCCATCTCTACGTTCTATATACTGAGCGACATGTTTTCTAATTATTTCAATTCCCAAACTATCAGTGTATGATCCTATAATCATTCACAAACTTTTCAATTTAATTTCATATTAAGTTACATTAAAAACAAAAAGTAAAAGTATGATTCGATATAACAGAAATAAATAAATATTTAGAACTTTTGGATTTTTAAAAATTACCAACACTTGATCCTTTACATCCAGCAAGAATTTCTTTAGCTTTTTCTTTAACATCTAGGGGGAAATTTGGATCTTTCAATAAATCAGGATATACAACAAGAGCTAAAACCTATCAGAAAAATAGTATTTTAATTCAATGAAGTAAAATTAGTTTAATGATTTATTTTTACCTGTCTAATAAATGTAATTGGTACTTGGCCCATAGCATGGCAATCTCCAATATTTGCTTTTATTACTTCTTTGAAGGGTTTTTGAACTCCCTACAACAAATCAGAAGTAAAATTATTTCAAAATAATCATTAAATGAGATCCATATTGATAGTCTAAATTTTACATCTCATAAAATTATATAATTCATTAAAATTTTATGAGAACAATAATTTTAAGTTTATAGTTGATAATTAAAAATCAATTTTAGAAATTAGAAAACATATTTATATAAATAGAAATAAATTACATTGAATGATAAAATATATATTATTAAAGATTGGAAGGATTAATTAATAAATGTTAGATTTCTGAAGAGGATAAAAATTTTCAAAAATATTTAAATATATTAAATTTTAATAATTTCATAATTCTTTATTTTCTTTTTCTCTTACAATTTACTTTTTATTTGATGTGTTACTTTAAAAATATATTTTGCGTAAAAAATTATATTAAAATTATGAAATCTTAAGATAGTACTTCTTATTAATATATATAAATAAATAAATAGTTTTTATAGATAATTTTTTTAAATTGTGTTATTCTTAATTTAATTCTATTTATTAATATTATAAAATTTATGATTCTATGCTTCTAAAGATTTTATCGTACAACATATGTGATGCAACATTTATCTAAAATGTCCTTGAATCTATAGAAGAGATTTCTTTTTAATTTAAGTTTTTAATATTATCTCTAGAAAAAGATTTGAATTACAATATAACGACTTATAAATACATTAAATTATTATTAAATATCAGCGGGATTTAATTAATAAATATATATATAAATATATATCGAAATATTTTACTGATAACTTGGAAATGAATATATTAATAATTTTTTGGAATAATACTTTTATATTTATCAGAAAATTTATTTATTTACTCATATATATATTATTTAATTAATAAAAGTTTTTTCTAGAGTATTTCATTAGTATTTTTCTGCATTCATTTTTCCTGGTCCATAGAGAGTAAATTTTTATTCACTCTATAAAATCATCAATTAAATATTGTTATAATTTTCGGGATTATAATTTTTTGGGTTTGATGTTTGAAAATTTATAAAATGATAATTAAATTGATTTTATGTATAAGTTTTCAATAATCTAATTATACGGTTTATTAGTTTTTATTTAATTTTTACCTGCTCTAATTCTTTTTCTATTTCCCCTGCTCGTATGACAAGTGGTCCTCGGACAGCATATTCCATTCGTACAATATTTGGATTGACATTTTCAATACTAATTACTTTGGAGCTCGCCATGTTTCTTGTTGAGACGACTTGCAATCCTGCTCCAAACTTTTGCTGATACTGGGTATCAGGGCAAGAGAAGGTTACTCTTTGAATCTTAATCATATTACGAAAGTTCCTAAATGATCCACTTAAAAAATTGGTCGACATTGTGACTAATGACTTAATTAACGTTTAAACCTCTTCAAATATAAATGAAATGAGATTCAAATATATCTTATCAAATTTTGTAAGGTCAATCAATTGTGATAGTGGAATAAAATTAATAAAGTTATAACGCCGAAGAGTGATAAGTGTAAAACACTTAACTTACCAAATACTCATTATGAACCAACTAAAAATTTGGCATAACTGAGTACATAAAAATAGCAAAGACAAAAAAAAATTAAATTTCTATACATATATGTATCCATATCTATTTACCAAGATATACCTCACGATTTAAAATTAAGTTAAATAAATATATATATATATATATATAAAAGTTTGAAATTATATATTTTTTTTGATTTATATAAATTATAATATATGTACAATTATATATATATTTTAAAAATGATTAAATAAATATTAAAATGTCTAATTTCAAAATTTCATAAATAAATTGATTTCATTAGTAATTATTTTATAAATAATTTCATCAGTATGATAATAATTCATTTATTCTATTTTAAATAATTATTCAATTATAAGAGATTTATTACTATTGATAAATGAAAAATTTATTGAGAGAAATTTTTTTAGAATCCTATTTAAAAATTATTATTTTAAATGATAATCATTTCCCAAAAATATATTTCCTTTTTTTAGATAATTTACAAAAATATGTGCTTAATTGGAATGTTGGTATTGTAATCTGACATTGCCCTAAGATTTAAAATTGTCTAAAGTTATAGATGACATCAGCTGACAAAATATTCACACTTTTCAATGACTGATTTAACAAAATCGCCAATTGATTTAATGCTTAGTTTTTTTTCAACTGTTTCAGTTCCACAAGGACATGAGAAAGCGTTTAAAAATGCTTTATTTAATGCTTTAGGAATTTTATTACTATTTCTTGCTGGTGTTTCATGTTGGCTTCTCTATAACATTTTTTCACCATTTATTCAACCACTTTTATGGGCTCTTCTTTGTGGAGCAGCTCTCCACCCAATTAAATATTCTTTAACAAATACATTTCAGAAATGGGTTGAGAAATTAGAAGAATCAAATACACCATTATGTCTCAATTTATTTTTAATTCCTTTCATGTTGATGGATCAAATAAGTGAAAATATTGGATATCAAATAAAATATCGGTTGAAAATTATAATTGGGTGTTCAATCGCCTTTGCATTTCTATTTATTTTCTATAATTACACCCCAACTTTATTAATTACCTGCATTTGGAGATTTACTAAACTTTTTGAAATCTCTATTAAATTATTCATTACATATTTTAATGGAATTGCGGTGTGTATATATTAAAAATTATTCGATAAAGATTTTTATTAGTTAATAAAATCTCATTGATCTCGTTAAAAATAACCATGTTTATGTAACTACAAAATGTATAAAAATCTATAAAATTTTAATATATTCTAAGTTTATATGCTTATTAAAATAAAGTAGAATTATTAAAAATGTTAGTGTTCTTAAAATTTTATTCATTAAAAATTTAAAAAATAAAACTTTTCATTTAATAATTGAATAATCATATTATTTTTTGTAATTTTCTTAATTAATTTGTAACAAGTTTGAATATATTATTTCAGATATTTACATGCCTATCTGCATATTTAATAATCTTATTCATTTATTGGACGCCAAATTTATCAAAACAATTTGCTTATGCTTCATTAGCAATATGGATACTCATTTCATGTTATATTGCCCATTTAACTGGATCTTATCAAATTATAGTATTTTGCTCAAATATTTTTATTTTGATTATTGGATTTGCATATGAAATTTGGTTTATTTATGCATCGAAAATTCAAAAAGGTAATTAATATTGACATCTATACTATAACAATATATGTTAATGGTAGAAATTAGAATCCAAATTAATTTCTTGAGAGAATTTTAAAGATAATTTCTAAAAATAAATATGGGTAGTATTTACATAATGTATCTGCTTCTTTGACATCAATCATCAAATCTTTTTACATTAATATTACATGCGATAAGACAGCATAATAGATTTCTAGGTACATATATGAATTAATAATTTAAATGTTTCAATGGTGTTTTGCAGTGATTTTTTGATTTAAATCTTTTTCATTTTTTTAAGTATATATTTGATAAGCCTGGATAGTATCCAATTTCAAATAAGTTATATTTTTAAATTTTAGGAAACAATTACTAATTATAAGATAAAACAATAAAAGATATTATATTATTTGTATAAATAAAGTATATTAACAAAGCAAACAAGAAATTTTGATCATATATATATATATATATATATTTTTAACTGATTAATTACTTAAAGATTACTTAAAGATCAATACATAATCTATATCATATTAGGGTGACCATATTTCGAAAAGACGAATTCTACTCCCTTCCTGCATTGTCCACCCACCGCTCTTCCAATTGGTATCCCCACTAATATATTTTTGACAGACTTTCATCTCCCATTTTAGCCACATGCCCTGCCCATCAAAACCTTGCTTTTAATACTCTATTTCTGGAGATGTCATTCAATTCCTCGTTATGAAGTCTCAGCCATTCCCCGGTGTCCTCATCTTTCTTTGGCTTATAAATATTATAAGAATCATATTTTCAAATACCCTAAATCTACTCTCTTCTCCTTAGGTCATAGACAACCGGCAAAATAATTGTTTTGCAAAAAAGGAATTAGGTTCCAAAAACTTTTTTAAAACAATTATTTCGAACTATATATTTCAAGTCATATTATTTTAACTTGAGTTTAAACTTTACTTTGTATACATATAAAACAACTTTATATGAGAAAATAAAAGAAATTTAAATAAAAAATTATTTTGAGTTTCATAAGCTTCATTTAATAATTTAATTCAGTAGATTCCTCAGAATTGGATTTTTTATATCCAAGGTGAACGTGAACGTTTTTTCACCGAAAAGATATAATTTTCATTCTCTGAGTCATTTTCACTTCTTTAAAAAATCTGTAATTTTCATTTGTTGGCGAGTCCTTCCAAGATCGTTAATATGGAATAGACAATCAAAACAAATAACTCACTTTTAAATTTTAGGCTTCTTTCACAGGATGGGTCTGTATTTAAGAAAAATGATTTTAAAGTTTCATCTATGCTTAGTCCTCGTAATTAAGTTAATCAACTTTTTCAACTTTATCATTGCTTTTTTCCATTATCAATTTGATTTACATCTTCTGAAACCATTCCAACAAATCTGTTTTACTAATTATTCTTCCATCAATAAATCTCGAATTAAGCAAACGGGAGTCGTCGCTTTTTTAAATGAATGCATTTTTGTCATTTTCAATCGTGTTGGAGTAAATACGTGTTATACAGTTTTCCAAATATCTAATCGTGACAGAAGTAGAAATCCGTTTTGCAGAAGAGTTTATTATATATATAATTGAAAATTACAGGTGAAGAAGTCAATTTTGGTGAACTTATATTAAATATATTATCAAACTTCCAAGCAGACAAAATTCATGAAAACGTAAGTGTCATTCATCCTTAACAAATAAAGTTATTATTTTTTATGATCTAATTAATAAAATTATTCAACTTTTAAATAAATTTAAATTTATTAGATTCAAGATACAAAAGAAGAAGAATTAAAATCATCTCAATTTAAAGAACTTGTAGAAGTTCATAAAAATGCAGATCAATCCCCAAGTGAATCAGAAAATAAAGATCCTTTAGAATACAAAAGACCGCAAAATCTTAATGTTAAATCTCAAATTGAAGAAATTAGTCTTGAAAGTAATAAATATATTTGTTATGTTTTGTACGCTTGTGGTTTTGTTCTTCTATTGAAGAATATCTGGTTAATTCAAATAATGACCTTCCCAATCATATACTATGTACAAAAACATATAGGTAAGTTAATATTAAATATATTTATTACATGTACTATAATTTTCAAATATTATTTTAAATAAATATATATATATATATATTTAGGAAACTATTTTGGTATATGGATATTTATTTCTAATAAGTTATTTCATTTATTTACATTAATAAAAAATTGGTGTTCACTGAGGCAAGATGCAATTTTTCCAATACCAATTTTAGGAGTTTATAAGGTAATTTTTTAATAAAAACAAATATTTTTATTAAAATATTTAAATAATTCTAAATTTTCTTTATTTTTATAGATATTAACAATACTTAAATGTTTATTTGTTCAGACATTAAAATGTTCAATTGATACTGCTACGACATCCGTAGTAATTGCGTTATTAATTATTTTTACCATTTTAACGTCCATTTTTTTGGCAACACAGGTAGTTTTATTAATTAATAACCATTATATAAATATTTTAAGAGTTTTATTAATTAATAACCATTATATAAATATTTTAAGAGTTTTATTAATTAATAACCATTATAGAAATATTATAAGAGATTAAGTTCACTAATTTTTATTATAATTAATATACATAAGTAAACTAATAATTATTTGCTATTTTCAATTTTTATTTGAATTTTTGCTCATTTTAGCTAGTTTTATTTTCAATTTATTAATCTGACAAGTTTTTAAACTCTCGAAACAAAATTAAGTGGATGTGCACTATTGAATATAATATATTTTCTAAATTTAAATATATAATATTAAAAAAAGGTCAATATGTAAGCGTTATAAGAAACAAATTAAAATAAAATCTTAATTTTTAAATATTGAGATTGAATTCTTAAAAATTTATTAAATCCATATTTATTTAAATAGACTAAAAGACAATAATTTACCTGTATATTTTGTTGTAAATTTAAATAAAATTTTAGGTGATTCAATTAGATCTTTTAATTTTTTGAGCCCAATTTTATTGAAAGTTTGAAACTAAACGATTTATAATTAAAAAAAAAAAATTTTCAAAAATTCTAAGAATACAGAATTATTTTTATGATAATCAACAAATTATTTTTTAGATTTATGCTGAAGGCTTAGCAATGATACAAGTTGGAACACATATATTTAATAACACCATTTTAAATAATTCAGAATTACGTTCATATTTTCCTGATGATTGGCAAGAAAAGGTTGATTCTGTACTTGATGATGCCTATGTTTATAGCAGAGAATATATTAAACAATTGGTGATTAAAAACATTAAATTTTTTGATAAGAAATTTCCAAAAAAAAACTTATAAATTAATTTTTACCGACCGACAATAGTAAGGGAGGTATTGTTCTATTATGAATTTGGAGATATCTACTTTTTCTATAAAATTTAATTTAAATTTTGTTTATCACTTTAGGATTTATTTTTTCGAACTTTACATTTGATTAATAGTATAATTTATAATTATTTTAAATAAAATGATAATTTAATGGTCTTAAGGTTCGCGGTTGGTTAAAAGATGTTGAAAATTCAAAATCTGCACAACTTGAAAAACAAGTACTTGAACTTTTTGATCGTGTTTATCAAACTTGGATGATGGCCAGTACATCTAATGATTTTGTTGGACCTGTTGTAACAAATTCAGCAACTTCTCAAAGCTGGACTGACTTTCTTACGGGTCTTCAAAAAACACCTGGTATTATTTATATATATTTTAAAACAATAACATAAAAATAAATCTTGTACGTTTAATTATATGGTTTATTTAATTGTGTATTTTCACATTTTTTTTATTTTCTTAACTGAAAGTTTGTACAAAATAATTGATGAAGACTGAAAAAAAATCTTTAAATCAGCACAAAACACTTTCTAATTTTAAGATTTGTTTAATATGAATACCTTTAAAGCTCATACTCGGGTAAAATGACACCACAATCTATATTTGGGACATGTTAATATTACGAAGATCTAATGTTAGATCTTTCAATTAAACTACTACTTTTTAATCAAAATATTAAAAGAAATTTTGCTTAACCATGAAAAATTACTTTATTTACTTAGTTTTTAGAATTTAGCTTATCACCTTTAAAGGGATTTTCTTTTCAAATTTATCATATGAATGTGTATTTTTTACTTTTTTTTAGAAGCTTTTAATTTAGAATTAATGAAAAATGCGGTGACTGCTAATTTAGGTACCATTATGTCTGTTATGGAATCTCTCTGGAATTTAGTTAAAGGAAACTTGGCTTTAGTTTTCCAAGGAGTTGCTACTCTTTTTACATTGATTTTCGGAGGAGGCACGGCTCTTCTGAATTGGATTTTAGATATGGTATTATATTTTTTTACGATACGAGTCTATATTAACGAAATTACAACATTTAATTAAAAGATAATACGATTAATTGATAATATATTAGACCAATTTTCTATTAACTTATGAGTAGTACTGCTAAATTAATGATCAGTAACTTATTATTTATGCTAAATGAAGATTAAGTTTATTTTTAAAATATTTTTACAGATCGTATTTTTAACAGCTTTATTTTATTTAATGTCATGCAGTGGTCCCAATTATAAACCTGTTGATGTTATAACTAATTTTAGCCCTGATTTTGGAAAAAGGTAATTTCTACAATTATTTTTTTATACTGTAGAATATTTATTTATAAATAATTTTTATCAATTAGATTTGCTCGAGCTCTTGAATCAGCCATTGCTGGTGTCTTTATGGCATCTTTTAAATTGAGCATTTTCTATGGACTTTGGACTTGGTTTGTTCTTAATATATTTCAAATAAAGATTGTTTACATTCCTTCAGGTAAATAGTTTTATATATATAAATTGATCTTCATATGAAATAATACTAATAATAAATTTATATAAATTCGATTTTAATTTCCTTCAAATATATTTATATTTTTAATTAAAAATTGTATCACATACACACACACAGTTTTGATAAAATAATTTTACCACCATCTAGTTACAAAGTGATTTTTTCTTTTTCTTTCAGTAATTTGCGCATTATTAGGAGCAGTACCCTGTTTAGGGGCTTATTGGGCTTGTTTTCCAGCAATTTTTGATCTTTGGCTTGCACAAGGAAATCCCTTATTAGCCGTTATTCTTATTGTTCTTCATTATATACCAACTATGATTATTAATTCTCTTATATATCAAGAAATTCAGGGGTAAGAAAATTAAAATAATTTATAATATTTTATACAATTAGATAGATTGGATATTTAATAAATTAATAATCATTTAAAATACTTTTATCATATTGAATAGTTCAGTTAATGAAAAATGTTAAATGATGTATTATAAAGATTTGATATTAAACGAACAAAAGACTAATTTGAATTAGTTTAAAAATAAAACAATGTCTTAATATTTGTAATTTTACTTTCAAGGTGTAGAAGTATGAAACTGGCTTAATTTTTGTAAAAATTGCACGTCTGTTATTTGAAAATTCAGCGAGTGCATGTCCCAATGATCCGAATAGATGGTAATCAGACGGAGCCATATCTGGAGAATTAGTCGCATGCGTTAGTACTTCCCAATTGAACGTATCCTTGACCCGTTTTGCTGTATGTGAGGGGGCATTATCATGAAGAAAAATGACTTTATGTTGTCTTTTTCGATATTCCGGTCATTTTTCACTTATTGCTGGATTCAAATCGATCATTTGTTGTTGGAAGCGATCAGTGTTGTCGGTTTCGCCAGGTTTTAGTAGCTCATAATATATTAATTATACCCTGTTGATCCCACCAAAAGCACAGCATTATTTTCTTTCCAAAACGATTTGGTCTTGGTTGATGGTTCACCTGGATTCACCCAAGATTTACGACGTTTAGGATTCAGAAAATATATCCACTTTTCATCACCTGTCACTATTCAATGAAGGAATTATTTTCTTTTATTTGACAAGTGATTTTTCGATTTTCTTGCTGCCTTTCATTCAGTTCATGTGGTACCCATTTTTCCACTTTCTGAATCTTTCCTATAGCTTTCAGACGAAGAGATACTGCTTTTTGCGTCACATCAATTGTTCCGCTAGTTCTTGTTGAGTCTGAATATAGTCTTCATTCAATTAGGGTTGCAAGTCCTTGCCTTCAAATTTTTTGGTAGTTTCCTCGTTTCTCACGTCAAAATCACCCGTTTTAAATTTTTTAAACCACTCAAAGCATTGAGTTTTTCTAAGAGCATGTTCACCTTATGCTTCGTCAAGCATTCTATGCGATTCTGCAGCAGTTTTCTCCAAATGATAGCAGAAAGCCAATGCTGTCCGCAAATCATAATTTGTAGGCACAAAACTCGACATGTTTGAGGTTATAGAAAAATATACCGGTGTATGAAACTTAGGTTATTGTGTGTTGACAAACTTGTCAGCTGTTAGAGGGAGAAGATGGCGATAAAGAAGCGGTCTTACGGTCTTTAAACTGATAGCGAGCACCTTCTATAGGGGAATTGCGGTTTCATACTTCTGTACCTGGTAAATAAAAATATTAAGATAAACAGAATTTTAATTGTGTAAGTTACATTCATCTGAAATCATTATTTTTATTATCATTTAACATATGTACCTCAACTGAAATAAATTGAATTTAAATAAATAAATAAATTTAATAATAATTTTTATCAAAAAATATGCAAATATTTTATTGTTTAATTACCAAAAATTTTTTTATTTATTTGTATTGAAAATTATTTTATAAATTGTTTCAGTGGTCATCCTTATCTCACTGGATTATCAATCGCTGGCGGGATTTTTTGTTTGGGAGCCCAAGGAGCTATTATAGGTCCAATCATGCTTTGTGCACTCTTTGTTGGAGCTAATATGTTCAGTTCTGCACTAAATATGGCAGAAAAAAATGAATCTCTTTCTGGAAATAGAATTGATCGTTTTCAAATCAATCGACTCAGACAAATGGCTTTACAATTGTAAAAATTTTTTTTATATAATTTTTAAAAACCAAAGCATTTATTATAATTCTTACAATTCTATGCCTATATATATAATACTATTAGTTTGAGTCTATTAATAATTTTCTATAATTTTAATATCTATAAATAACTTAAATTTCAATCTATATAATCCATTAAAATTAGGCTTACAATTAACAAATCATTTAAATCAGCGGTTGCCAAACTTTTTGACCTCACGGACCAGTTAATTCATAATTTAAATCCCGCGAACCACTAATAGGATTTTTTATTTATACATATATTTATAAATAAAAATTCTGATCAAAGAACACATAAACATTGAGTTTTTATAACTTATCACGTAATGTTGAATTGAATCATGTTTTAATGCATCTTAAAACATAACTTAACATGATGAGTAAGTAAGTATATTCCACATTTTTCTACGGGCCAGAGAAAATTTCTCGCGGACCACCACTTTGGCAACCGCTGATTTAAATTACCTATATAATAATACTAATATAAATTCATTTCCAAAATTAAGACTATAGAAATAATTCAATAATCTATTATTTCCTAAAATTTAAATATTTCAAATCTATTTTGAATAGGTAGTAATATATACATTTTAAATATTTATTATTTTTTTTTAGAAATCTCAAATATCAATAATTTACAATGTTTAAATTACTTTAATTTCCATTTAATAATATTGATAATTTATAATAATTATATAAATAAATAGTTAAATTTGAAAGTGGCTTTTTTTAAAAAAAAATATATTATTAAATATAAAATATATTGAATATACCGTCCTATATTTTAAAGTAATTCAATTCAAATTTTACTTCAGAGTCTTTAAAAAAAAATTAGTTTTTTACATAATTTGATATTTTAAATTGACCGAGATTCCAAAATTCAAATCATCAGTGACATTATTCAGGCCTTCGGTACCTTTATCTTATCGTTGATATGGATGCTGTATTAAGTAGGATAAAAATATCAATAATAATAATTCGTTTGGTTTTATTTAATTTATTTTTATTTTTTACCGTTCATTGTCAATGATTTTTATTTCGACATCTATTTTATATTCTAAAATGTTCCTTTTAATTTACATTACATTCTTTGGCTATTATTTAGTTATTTTTATTTAGATATTTTCGGATAAATTTAGATCGTTTTTAAATGAGTTGGGAAAGAAATTTCATTGTTTAAATGTATAACTGTTCTGTTAACAATTAATCTATAGAGATAATACACCCCCTATTAACAGAGTTAGAAATTATAAATTAAAGAAATTAAATGAAGTTACGCCACTTTGAAATTTAACCTTTCGCATAATAAAATAAAACCTAGAAAACATTCAATAAATTATTATATATTGCCAAACTTATTTTGTCTTTATAGTATCAGAGTAGATTTGAAAAAGAAATTTTATCTATATATTTTTCAAACTAAAGCATGTATTTTAAATTTCAGAAATTCGTCTTTGGAAAATGAAATTACGGAAAATAATTAATATTTTCATTAAAGAAAAAATAATTCCTGCTTAAATTTACTAACCATTTACTTAAAAATGCAATAGTAAATCAAGTGATATAAAGCTTTAATTAGGATTAATATTTATTATAATAAGAGAAGAAATATCTTGCTTTTAAGCATTTTCTTGGGTTTATACTAAAGTTCCTTAAATAGAAATTTGTTACAAATTATTTCTTTTACATGTATGTATTTCATAGAAATATTTGTAATTTTTTGATTAGACGAAGTGTATATTATTTATATATCTATCTATCTATCTCTGTGGCTCTACGGAACTCGAAAGTTCTTGGCCGCAGCAACCACACTTCTCCAAGTGTCCCTATTCAGAACCACAACCCTTCAATCCCTCTCCTCTCCCATCTCTCTCACGTCCCTTCCTACATTATCCTCCACCTACCGCGTCCTTGGTCTTCCAAGCGGGCGTTTCCCACTCGGTCCCCCAATATATTTTTCGCCATTCTTTCCTCACCCATTCTAGCCACGTGTCCTGCCCACCGCAGCCTTCTCGATTTTATAATTCTAACTTCTGGAGATGCATAGAGGTCATGCAATTCCTCATTATGCAGTCTCAGCCATTCCCCGGTAACCTCATCTTTCTTTGGTCCATAAATGCTTCGCAGAATCCTATTCTCAAATACTCTAAATCTATTCTCGTCATCTAAGGTTATAGACCATGCCTCACACCTATATAATACAACCGGTAAAATAATTGTTTTATATATTTTAATTTTTATCCCCTTTGGTAATAATTTTGACGCGATAAACCCCTTTACGGCATGATAACAGGCGCTTCCCGATTATAACCTCGCCTTAAACTGTTCTCGAATATTATTATCTTTCGTTATCCCAGAACCTAAGTATTTAAATTTTTCTACATTTTCAAATTTTATATTTTTTATGTTAAGACTTTGTGTGTTAATACTATTCCTCTCTGTTACTAAATACTTTGTCTTAGCAATATTTATTTCCAGCCCCACCTCTTTTCCTGCTTCGATTAATTTTTCTACGCTATCTTTAATTACACACACTTGCCGAATCTCCTATTATCTATCTAATCCTACCTATCCTAAGTCGTCTGCGTAACCTAATACTTGAATTTTTTTGTTTAATTCTATTCCGTTTGATTTTTCCCCAATATGTCTAATTACATATTCCATAACTAAATTAAATAGAATTGGTGATAATGCGTCTCCTTGTTTTAACTCATTCCGAATTTCGAAAGTTTCTGATAGTTGATTCCCACATCTTACTCTTCCTTTACTACCTACAAGAAAAATTTGAATCATATGTGCGAGTTTTTTTGGAATTCCCATTAAGATCAAGATTTGAAAAAGTTTTTCCCGGGCTATTGAGTCATATGCCTTTGTAAAATCTACAAAAATTTAGTGAACAGAGATATTGAATTCGCGTTTTTTTTCTAATATCTGCCTTAATGAGAATATCTGCCCTGAACCCGCACTGATATTCTCCTAATATTTCCTCTGCATATGGTCGTAATTTCATTGAGATAATATTCGAGAGAATCTTATACGATGTCGTCAAAAGAGAAATTCCTCTATAGTTATTGCAGTTGGTTCTATTACCCTTTTTATAGAGTGGGTTAATAACTGCCTCCTGCCATTCTAAAGGAATATTTTCCCTATGCCAGATCGAAAGAACTAATTTATGCATACACTCTACTAAATGTTTTCCTCCATATTTTAATAATTCTGCTGAAATCCCATCTATTCCCGCTGCTTTATTATTTTTGAAATTTCCCATTATCATTTCTATCTCCTGTAACGTAGGTTCTTCGAGATTAATTTCTGCTGAGTCTATTACCTAGATTCGAATTTAATAATTTTTCAAAATAGTTCCTCCATATATTTTTAATATCGCCCGCGTCTGTTTTTAAATTATTATTAGCATCTCTAATTAAGTCTAACCGTGCCTGATAACCCTTTTTAATATTTTTAATTCCATGTATAGATCTTTACTATTCTTGTTGCGGCTACTTTCCTCTATTTCTAATATTCTATTTTTTAAAATTTCCCTTTTTTTTTGTTTTTAATGACTTTCGTCACTATTTTCCTGCTATTAATATATTCTAATCTATCTACTTCCCATTTGTTTTTCTTTCTGGCGAGTTCCATGTAACCTTATGAATATTTCTATGTCTAAAAAATGTGCTTTTTATTATTAAATCTTTTTAAATTATTTATTTATTTCAATTTTTTATAACACTAGATAAAACTAGATAAGAGGAATATTTTGCATAAAATTATATATTCTATTATTTCCCATTTTATAAAAAAATGTGGTGCTGTTTTTTGTTTTGAATTTCTTATATATTGTGTTCTAACAAAATCAAATTTATTGTTAAATCTTTAATTTTTTATAATTTTATTAAGACTATATATATCGTCATATACATTTTTTTAACAATGGCTTTGTTGATCTGATAGATTAAAAAAGCAAGAATGTTTGACTGTATCTCGATAATTTTATTCCAATTTATATCTCTTAATGATTTTTATTATTCATTCAATTTTTAATTTACTTTTTGATCTCTTGATTAAGTAAGATTTTGCCTCCTTCTTTTTCTATATTGCTTTCTTTACTTTTTTAACTTTTTATCTAATAAACCAAAATTTTTACTACCTTCTATTTGCAACTTCTCTTTAAGTTTATAACTTAATAAAAAGCTACTAAAATATCTTTAAAATTATGATAAATTATTATATTTTTGCCTTACATTATATTTCAAATTTAGCTATTCTACTAATTAAGTTAAAATAAATTTTTATTATCGAATTAATAAAAATATTACCTTTATTATACTTATATATAATTCGGGCCAAAAATGGGAGCCACTATATGAATGCACTAATCACATTATATTTAATATAAGAAAAATGTTTAAACAATTGTAATATTTTAATAATAATCATTTTTTCTGTATTCAAGCACACTTATTAAATTATAAATTATACTTAACAATTTTAATAAATCATTTATATATATATATATATATATATATTTATTATTCATAATAATCAACCAAAATATTTATAATAATATGAATATGAAAAAATAAGTTAGATTTATTTTCGGGAAAATATTTTATTTAAAATTTGATAAATGTTATAATAATTACTTTTTATCAATTTAATCAAAAATGCAAAACATTATTATTTATTCCAGGTTTAATTTATCTTTAAAAGAGTATATAGATAGTTTTTCTTGTAATATCATAGAAGAGAAAACTTCATCTGTGTAAAAATTAATTATCTTTTGTTTCTCAATTAAATGAAATCCATTTTCAGAAAATCGACCTTTTTCAATCGAATCATCAAAAGAAATCCATGTAAAAAATGTTGGTGTAGTTGTAGTTATTTCAATGGTATAGGAATATTTTAAATCAATTGTCGTTGGAGATTTTTCAGGTCCTGATATAACTGTAACCTAAATATAATGATTTATATTTATTTAATTAATTAATTTATATTGTTAAAAACTTACTTTAAGTTCTGGCATAAGTATTTGAGAGAAGGAATTTTTAAGTGGAGCTAAAAATACAAAATTATTTCTCTCCGGATAACTATTAGGCTTTAATTTTAATCTCATAAAGCAATCTTCTTTTTTTATACAACCCGATGGTTTTAATAAATCATTAACCGATGACTTTAAAATTTGTTTTGAAGATGAAGAATTCTATGAAAGAAAGAAAAATGATGAAAAAAACTTATATAAACTACATATAATGTATTTACTAATTCTATATTCTATATACCAATGTCTCTGATGAAGTTTTTGAATAAATTGGATTAAAATCGTTCCACTTATAAATATTAATTTCGAATTTAACGTCTGTAAGGTTTTCTAAAAAGTCAGATATTAAATAAATCGAAATAATATTAGCAGAATCAATTTCGGCAGTAGCAAGATAAGGAGAATAAAAGTCAAGGGCATAATAATGTACCATCTTCCATCTACCATATTTATCTAAAAAAAATCACCTTATTTGTTATTTACCTAAATATGAATTAATGTTTTAATTATTTTACCAATTCCAGACCAAGTAGGAGCTATCCAAACATCATTTAATTGCCAATAAAGAGAACCCATTGTTCTTCCTTCTCCAATCTCATTTATTTCAGATTGTTTGTTTCTATAATGTTCAGTTTCTATTTTATAAGCCATAGCTTGATAAATCTTAAAAAAAATTAAGTTCAAATATATATTATATATATTTTTCTAGATAAATTTTAATAAAACAATAAAGTTAATTAAAAATTATATTTTAAAATATGAAAAATATAATTATGATAAAAGATGATTCACCTGAGACGCATAAATAAATAATTCAAAGTATTTTGGTAAAAGAATTTCCTCATCTTTAGGAAGAGGTAATTGATATCTGGTTTGCATTACTAAAGGCACAAAACCAAGAGGAGAATGTTCTCGATGTTTAAGCAAATCTGTTCCTATACCAAGATCCGATTCATTGGCTACTTTCAACCAAGAGTAGATTTCAGGTAGAGATTGATAACCATATTCGCTAGCAAATCTTGGAGTTGGATATGTATCAGTTAACCATCCATCAAATGTATATTGATAAAAATGTACTGAAATTGAAAAAGAATAAATTTTACGATTTTTAAAACTAATTATTATTTATCATTAAATAATTCAAAATTAAATTAAAATGAAAATATTCAAAATAAAATATAAGGTAAAACCCAGGGAAATGGCGCGTATATCTCGAGAACAACGCCTTTTGACTTGGAAAGACATTGGGGGACGATAGTAGCCACCTAAGCGACCAGGTGAATTACCAAAATTATAGCGAACCGTCTAGTAAGGAGGAATTGTTTTGTCCGCCATCTCTTGAAGATTAACTCAAGCGAAATTTCATCATATTTATTTCAAAGACTCGTAATAATATATTTATCATAAGTATTAAGACTTACTTCACATATCGCTTATTGTTCACTATTTGTAAGTCTTTACCTAAATTGTGTCAAAGGAGTGATATATATACAGTGGGTTTGCTAGGGATTTGGCGTGCGATTTATCTCTACTTAATAGTGAAAAATTGTATCCCGCCAAAGAAGAGAGAAATATTTATAGTCCCAGATTCGTGTAAATATATTATTTAATTTATGTACTATTTTAATTATTAAACCATACCTAATTAAATTTTTAAACATTTCAACTTTATGAGTTTTTATCTTTGCTTTACATGTAATTTCACATAAGCAATATCCCCTACACCGATTCCGCAAAATCATAAAGCGGCACTTTTTGCTATAAATGCCTAATAGTCCTAGGTAACATTCATTCCAATAATCATGTCATAATAGTATTAGCGTTTGAGATTTAGAAAAAATCAGAATTGTGCGTCATAACCTAGTTTTACTTAATATATAAAATATAGCTAAAAATGAATATATTATTATATACCATTGAGTAATAACTATAAAGAAACATATAATTAATTGTCTTCATTATTTGAAATCACTAATTCTTTATTAATTTTTAATGAAGAATTTGTACTATACGACAAGTTTCTATAAATAAAGTGAAGAAGAAATCTTTCAATTTCCTAAAATATTATATTTTTGAAAAATAAATTTTAAATAAACCCATGATTAGATTTAAATATTGAACTGACAGCTCTCTTTGAAACATTCAATATTTTTCAAAAACTCTTCAAGGGTCGGATTTTCATAATTAAGGTATTTTTCGCTAAAATAAATGGTAATATGGAATAATAGTATTTACCATCTCCCCATTTTGAATCCATTGGATTTTCAGCAATTCCTTGTTGTTCCACAGTATTATCTCCATTACTAGGGCTTGATATTACATATGGTCTATACGAATCTTCTTCTCCAATAGTTTTGGCTAAAGCTTCAGCGAATAATGTTTTATATTCGGCTCGTAAAATATCATTATATTCTGAAAGTTCTGGATACCTTACAACGGAAAAAATCAGAAAAATATTTTTTTATTTAATGATCAACAAAATATGTTATAATAATAAAAAAGAAAAAAGATGAAGTCTACTGAGCTTAAATAAAAATTATTATTATGATAAAGCAAAAGTAATAATAGTATATAACGGGGCTCAAGCTACCCTAATTAAGCTAGAGTTATCGACGACAGTTCTAATCTTTTATATTGGTAGGTTTCACTAGCTTGCTTGCGAGAAAATGGAAAAAGAGAGATTAGTAAAATAAAAACCCAAAAACCAACTCATACATTCAAAACATTAAAATTAAAGAAGGATTTATCATAAAAATACTTAAAGGATTTTTAAAAATGATTTTTTCTGCAACATTTTTGGTCAACATTTCGGTGATGAAAAATGACTTATAAGCACCTTATATTTCAAGTAGATTATGAAGATAAGAATAATCATCTCGAATGAGAGAAATAAGAAGAATAAAAGTCTAATTATGAAAAAAATAATTTGGCAAATAACCAGTAGATAAACTAAAGTAATTAATAGGAAATTAAGAGAATATAGGATATGAATTTGGAAGAATGTTATTTTTGTGAGTGCCATAGATAAAATCACGACCGGTTCCAGGGTTTCGGCGCAAAACGTCACTCTTTCATAAAAAATATTTTTTCAAAATATATAAAAATAAACTTTTTAAGAGATTATAAAACTTTTATCTGAATCAATGTTGGGTGATAAAAGCCATAATCGGCGCTTGATATAATTGATTATATATCACATATCATTTATCATTGAATTTACCATTTGGAAACTATAGCCGTTTCAAGTTCATTATTTCCTGCCCAAATTGCTATGGATGGATGATATTGAAGTCGCCGTGTTTGTTGTTTAGCTTCAATTATAGATGAGGTTATAAATTCAGGAGTAGCGGGATACAGGTAGACTGCATACATTAAATCTTGCCAAATGAGAATTCCAAGTTCATCCGCTAACTATTCAAAAGCAATATCATAACTAAATTGAAATTATTTTTAAAGAAATAATTATTTATTTATAAAATAAATGTTATTATTTTATTATACCTGATAGAATTCATCACTCTCATAAATTCCACCTCCCCACACCCGAAGCATATTCATATTTACTTGTTTAGCAGAATTCAATAACCAATCAATACCAGACCTATGATTTTCAGGAAAAATGTCTGCAGGGATCCAATTGGCTCCTTTAATAAATATATCTTTACCATTAACTCGGAAATAAAATGTTTCACCAGCTGAAAACAATGTATCAAAATAAATTTCTTTTATTGTTTTTATTTTTATGAATTTTACAATATTACCTTGATTATTATTTTCTAACATAATTGGGGATTGAATAAGCTCAATCACACGAAATCCTACTTTGATAGTTTTACAAGAAATTATTTTTTGTGGAGTAATATAAGTAACATTGAACTCATAGAGAAATTGGTTGCCGTACCCATTAGGCCACCATAAATTAATCTAAATTAAATATAAATACTTAAATTAATAAATAATAAAAAATTACAATCTTATAATTTATTCTATAAATGAAACGTATTGTTCATTCCTAATATAAGGTAAGGATAACATTAGAAGAAAAATATTTCACCTCGGGAAGATTTTCAACATTTTTCTTTATTTTAAGCTCTCCTTCAAAAATCGTTCCTTCTACTTCCAATGTTTCTTCATAAACATTGGAATTAGTCGCCGGATTTTTCAATGAGATTATTAGTTGCCCAAAGGTCTAGAATTATTTTAAATTAAAAAAACAATACTTTTTGAAAATTTTATTAAATAATAAAAATTAGTACTATTAATATTAACGATATGTTAATAAATATGAAAGATTAGAAATATATATATATCTTTAAATATATTTACCTCTAACTCGAATTTAGCCTTTTGATCAGTTTCCATATAAATTATATATTCAAATGCTTTGTTATCGTTATAAGATCTCCAATAAACATTACGAATTTCTAAAGGATTATAACTAATCAATTCGACATCTTTCCTATATTACAAAAAAAAAAAATATTTGTTTAAAATGTATACTAATCTCAACAATTATATATAATATTCATTTAAATATATTTATATTTAAAAATAAAAATTTTAAGATTAAATTCTGACAATTCTTTATCAAATGCATCTGTTTCGAAAGTATAGTCTTATTTATTTATTTAGTTTTTATTAGTAATTTTCATTAATAAATAACTCAAAAAAAATTTTATTACCAAATTCCTACAGAAGGAAAAGCAGGACCCCAATCCCAAGCAAATGAACATTGCATTTTCCTTAACATTTGAACATAATTTTCCCCATTATATTCATCAGATATTTTTGAAGGAGGAATAGGATGTACTGAAGCCTCAAAACGACGTTTTGCTTCTGCTACTGGTGGAATAAATCGAACTTCTAAATGATTATCATTAGCCTAAAAATCAAAATGAAATTTATTTCAAAAACAATTATTTCAATATTTGTTCGGAAGAATTTTTAGTTATTTGAGTATATATTTAATAATTAATAATTGGGAAAATTCTATCTACGGTATATCTGTAAGTTTGAATTAATATTATTTTTATTCCTATTATATATAATTACTTATTGTTTTTGATTTCTTGATTAAATATTTTAAAATTTTAAATTAAAAATTTTTAAATTAAAATAATTAAGTCAAAAGTTACAAGAGTTTGAATGGGAAGTTTTAATGCATCCTCCATATAGTCCGGACATAGCACCCTCTCACTATCACTTATTCCGTTCTCTTTACAACTCTCTTAATGAAATTAAACTAGATTCAAAAGAAGTCTGGAGAAAGCACTTAATTCAGTTTTACCCGTAGCATCATGGTTATCTATTATGGTCTGCTGAAACCTGGTAAAACTATTAATACTGAACGTATCAACAACAAATGGTGAATTTGAACCTGTCTTTGCATTAAAAAAATCGCAAAAATAAAAGGCACCGCAAAGTAATTTTGCACTATAATAATGAACCGTCGCACATAGCAAAATGGACAAAGGAAACAATTGAAACGTTTGATCGGGAAATACTTTTCCCTCGTTGGCACACGCATTAGCTGACCAGTGCTTCACTAATTACAAATATGTGGAGAAATGGCTTGATGACTGGTTTTCTTGAACAAAGCAGGTTTTTTTGGCGTAGTATCAACCAATTACCAGAAAAATGGTAGACATGATTAGTTAGTGTTGGAAAATACTTTGAATAAATAAATAAATAACTTTTTTCATACAAATGTGAACTCGAAATTTTTGGTTTTATTCACAGATACTTGGTAGGTTCTAAGACTTGAGTCTTTTTGAAAATTATGATTTTTTTTGATAGTTTAATGAAAAATATCAACAATTAGTAACTTTTTACTTTCTCAAAGAATATCGAAACAAAAAAAATGTACAAAATATAAAATTTTTAGCTCTCTTCTCAATTTTTTTTTATTTTTTTTATTTTTTCTATTAAGGAAAATAATTTGAAAAAATACAAACCTTCAAAGTATTTTTCACATTGAAATTGTAACGTCTAAACATATTATCTGTTTCTCCTAAAGGAATATCATTTAGAAAAATTGAAGAAACAGTGTCTAAGCCATGGAAAACCAAATTAATATAATCGTGAGAAAAAACATTATCTGGAACTGAGAGAACATATTTATAAAAATTATTCATATGTATTATATAAAACAATTATTTTACCGGTTGTATTTTATGGGTGTGAGGCATGGTCTATGACCCTGGGAGATGAGAGTAGATTTAGAGTATTTGAGAATAAGATTTTTCGCAGAATTTATGGGCCAAAGAAAGATGAGTTCACCGGGGAATGGCGGAGACTGCATAAAGAGGAATTGCATGATCTCTATGCAGCTTCAGAGTTGGGGTTATAAAATCTAGAAAGCTGCGATGGGCAGGATACGTGGCTAGAATGTGAGAGGAAAGAATGGTGAAAATTATATTTGTGGGAGACCGATTGGGAAACGACCACTTGGAAAACCAAGGACGCGGTGGGTGGACAATGTAGGAAAGGACATGAGAGAGATAGGAAAGGGTAGGGGTTGGATGGTTGTGGCTCAGGATAAATCACTGAAATGTGGTTGCTGCGGCCAACAACTTTCGAGTTCCGTAGAGCCGCAGAGAAGATAGATAGATTCAAATGTGTGAGTACGTAGGAGTATGCCTTTCAAAAATTCTGGTATAATGATTTCGAATACTGAATAGTTTATACTGACTAGGGAAGATATTCTCTAATAATATTTGAGGGTGGGTTATTCTACCTTCGATCTTTTACGAATCACAATTAAAATATTTTTTACCATTGAAATTTAAGCTGTATGTCCAGTTATATGTTGAAATCCATCTATATTTAACATCATTGAATCCAGATAAATAATGTTCATTGACAATATTACCAGAGAGCAGGTCGGAGTAAATTCCTCCAGGAACAGTTGCTGATACATTGATATCTATTATTACAAATATAATAGGAAAATTATTTAAGTATATTTTATTTAACAAAATCTTAGTGCATTCAAAATGATGATAAAATGATAAAAAAAAATAATTTAATATAAAAAAGTATAAGTTTTTATACGAAAAGACATGTATATTAAATTTTATGTTCCTTTTTTTTATTTTATGTTTTATTTTTAGTTTTATTTATTTTTGTTATTCATTTGATTTTGCAATTAATTGATTTTATCGAATTTTAAAAATTAAATAAAACTTGCTTTCGAAATGGCTTCATAATTCACATCATGAGCCTTCTTTTTATCTTAAATTGAAATAATAGAGATATAGGTATGTATGAAGATTATATAACTTTGAAATTAATAAAATATCAAGTTTATATAAGTGAGTAAAATAATAATATATAATAAAATTACTGTTCTATTGAGGAATAATGATTCTCTAATATCAAACAGTATTTATTTATTTCTAAATAAAAAATAAAGTATAAAGAACTTATAAAAAAATCCTAATACATAGATAATTATTAGTATTGTTTATTTAATGTAAAGTATTCATTTTCTCAGTTCTAATTCAGAATTATCTATTTTTTCGAAAAATAAAAATTCGTTAAACTCCTTTTTAATTTTTTTTTAACAAAGTTTATAAAAAAGTAAACTATGATTTATTAATATCTATTTAAATATAAATTAATATTTTTAAATATCTTTTCTGACATATTACCTCCTTTTTCATTTTGTACATTCCAATTAAAACCATTTAAAGATAAAATTTCTGCCCTTAGTGAAATCGGCAAAATTAAAAAACTTATAACAAATAAAATAATCATTTTGTTATTTTCGAGTTGAAATTAGTTATTAAACTGAATAAGAGATTAGGTCAATTACATAAATATAATAACAATTGAGATTATGATAAATTATTTATTTATTTAAAAGCACTCAGAGTTAATTTAAATAAAATCAAAGATTAAATTTAGATAAAACTCAATATTATATAATTTTATTTAACGATTTATAATTAAATTAATCTAAGAAAAATATTGTAATATATTAAATCAACATTTTAATTATTAATTTTCCAACACAATATATATAAATATATATAATATAAAATGTTTATGATTATATTAATAGGAATTTTTAAATTTAAGATTTTAATTCAATTGAGTTTAATTCAGGGAATCACGAATGTCGATTTTGTGAAAGAGGAACTCAAATGACGTGGCCTTTTCCCACTAGTGGTGCTAAGATCGACTTTATGTATTCTTTGCCCTTGGTATGTCTGATATGTGTCTCTGACAGTTACGTTGTTTTTATAAAGAATGACGTGTTGTTATGTTTCCAGTAGTATTTAATTTTGGTCTTTAAATTTTAGGTTTAGTTTGGATATTATTCAAAATTAACTCAAGTAGACCCGTCTAGTCATTAAGCGAACGAAAATTATTTCTGAAGATGAGAGGGTTGGGTGTAACTTTAATAAGTCTCGGTTTGACATCTGCCGTGATTGGAAATGCTTATTATCAGAAAAAACAATTTTATCCCTCGGTGGTTTATATTACCAAATCTAATCCAAGCATGGCGGTAATTTTCCACTTCTTTTATATTTATATAATTGAGTATTTTTTCAATATTAATAATCAATTTTAGGTTATATATATTCAAGCTTTTGTTATGGTAATATTAATTGGAAAATTAATGCGTAAAGTTTTTTTTGGACAACTGCGAGCTGCAGAATTTGAAGTAAGTTATATATCTTATTTTTGGAATTACATTTAGTTAAAATACTAGTTTAATTATTAATTTTATTATTTATTTTAAAAATATTCATTTATTATTTTCAAAATTTTTTTACAAACATGCAATGCTAGAAGAATTTTAATATAATATAAAAAAATCAATTATATATATATATATATAAGAGGTTTTAAAATTTGTAATTACTTTTATGTATTATTAAGGGAATTTTTATTAAAGGACCACATTGTTTGTATAAAACTATTTATTAAATTAAAATAACTGTACTACAATGTGGTCTTTTAATAAAAATTCCCTTAATAATTATCAAAATAACCACAAAGCTTTAATAAATACTTTTATGTATAAATTAAAATTATAAAGTTTAATTAATATAATTATTTAATAAATATTTTTCTTTAAAACAATAATTTTATATTATATATTTAAAAACTATATTGACGAAAAAATAATCTCCATTAATGTTTCAGTAGAATCAAATATACATTATTAAAATAATACCTATTAATAATTATGCAATTCACAGCATTCTAATTTTTATCTTATTGTATATTATTAATGAATTAAATTCATTCGATCAATTAAATAATAGGGAAAATATAATTTTGTAGATATAAAGTATATTATATTAATTATTTTTTTAATTTAATTTATGATTAAAGCTTAATAATAATAAATCAAGAAATTCATAATATTAACTTAAATCTTTTGAATTTTTAAGAGATATCTAATTCTTAAAATATTATGAACTATTAATACAGTAATGCTTTTTAAATTTTACTTTTAGCATTTAATGGAGAGATCATGGTATGCTGTAACAGAAACTTGCTTAGCATTTACTGTTTTTCGAGATGATTTCAGTCCAAAATTTGTTGCATTATTTACGGTATTATTATTTTTGAAATCATTTCATTGGCTGGCTGAAGATAGGGTTGATTGGGTAAGTATATTTTTTTTATAAGATTTATTTATGATCATTTAAAAAATAAATTTTTATTATTATTAAATTCTAGATGGAAAGAAGTCCTGTAATTACATGGCTCTTTCATTTGCGAGTATTATGTAAGTAAAAAGTTAATTAAAATATTTAATAAAATGTCCCAGAAAAAAATGAATAATAATGAAGATTTTAACATTATTATATACATTCATACATTCATTATTATTTAAATCCTTATACATAATTTTAAAGAAGAATCAATACTAGAAGGGGAAAATGGGATTACGCACATTTGATCCATCGACCAAAATTAATTTTTAGTATTTCTAACCATTAAAAAACTTATAAAAATATAATAAATTATACAATCATACTTTGTTTTTCCAGTTCATAGCTCATAAAAATACTTATTAAGTTATAAATTCTATCCACTGCTCTCTTTAATATTTTATATATATATATATATATATGTAATATTTCATATAGTATTTCATATAGTAATTAAATAGATAATTTATTATTCCAGCACTCTTAACAATGCTAGGAGCTTTGGATATACATTTTGTTGGACTTGCTTATCAATCTACAATAACCAAAGGTGCTTCTGTTCAACTTGTTTTTGGATTTGAATATGCTATTTTATTGACAATTATTATCAATATATATATCAAATATATTTTACATACCTTGGATATGAATAGTGAAAATCCTTGGGAAAATAAAGCCGTTTTCTTATTGTATACGGAATTAGTTATGGGTAAGTATTTAAATTTTAAACTATAAATTTATAAACTTAGTGTATTAGTTTTATATTAGTTATTATATAAATTTTTAATTTTTTAACAATAAACTTATTCTAAATTATTTTATTTTAGGATTCTTTAAAGTTCTACTCTATATTGCTTTTGTTGCAATCATGGTTAGAATTTATACACTTCCATTATTTGCTTTTAGACCTATGTATTATACAATGAGGTGAGTGACATTTGATATATATTTATATACATTGTATACATTTGATATATATATATATATATATATATATATATATGCTAATAGATATTTTTAAATTTTATTTTACCATTGACTTATTCGAAAATAATTATTTTTCCTTAGAAAAAATTTAATTTTAGATTTTTTTTAATTCTTTACAAATAATTTATGTCAATTAGTTCTTTATATAATGTATCATTAAAACTTTTAAACTATTTAGTGTTAAAATAACAGATGGTAAATTAAAAATAAAATAAATGAATTATAATATGTTCTTTAAAATTACAATTCTAATTTACTTAATTAAAAATTAATTTACATTCTGAAATTCTCTTTCAAACTATCAATAATTTAATATATTTTTCTTATTTTTATTTATTATTATTATAGATCATTTAAAAAAGCTTTCCATGACGTCATCTTATCACGTCGAGCAATTCGCAATATGAATACCTTATATCCTGATGCCACTGCTGAAGAATTAGCTGCTGCTGATAATGTTTGTATTATATGCCGAGAAGAAATGCTCGCAACAGCTGCAAGTAAAAAGCTGCCATGCAATCATATATTCCATACAAGATGTTTAAGATCTTGGTTCCAACGTCAACAAACTTGCCCAACTTGTCGACTAAACATTTTGAGGACACCTGCCCCACCTACCACACAACAGACTCCTGCAGGAGGCGCTCAACCACGTCCTGCTGGAGCTCCAGCAGGTCCACAAGGTAGCTTAGACGTAAAGATTATTTCTTATTAAATAAATTGTCTAAATTTATATAAATTTCCATTTTTTAATTTAAAAAAAAAAATAAAAAACAAGGAGCGAGTAACATAAAATAAAACTATCCGAACTATTATCTTAATTTAGTTTATAAATATTTCTAGCTGGTGGTGAAGGAGTTCCTCCTATTGCTCCATTTCCAGCGATGATGTTTCCATTTTGGCCTGCCCATTTTCAAGCAGGGCAAGCTCCTCAAGGACAACAACAGCAAAATCAATCATCAAATAATTCTACTCAATCTCCTACAAACACTTCATCAAATCAACAATCACAAAATCCGGGACAATCTGGTATATATTCAATAGATTCTTTTAAGAATTTATATTGGGTTTACATACTTTCAGTCTGTTTGAATGTACTTAATTAACTTCCAATTAATTTAATTACTCCAAATCTTACATTCCTACTTGTTCTTGATGACAATATATTAATTTATCCACTTATTCAATAAAAAAAAGATTAATTAAAAATATAATAATAGTAGTATACAATTTAATATTAAATAAAGAATGTAAAATGATTTTTTATATAATTATGAAATGACTTGGTTGTTTTAGATCCTTCAACTACTACGGGTAATGCATCATCGGGGATTACTCCACCACCTTCTCTACCCTTTGGTAACATGCCTCTATTTTATCCTCCTTTTCCTCCATTTCTCCCATTTACTGTCCCAGCTCCACTACCTCCTGCTGATTACTCTGGTCTGTCCGATGAAGAGCTTCGTAGAATGGAGAATGATACACGAGAAGCACTCGAAGCGCGACTTAGCTGTTTGCGCAACGTTCGCCTTTTATTAGATGCAGCTTCAACTCTAATGCAACAACATTCAGCTGCTGCAGCAGTTGCAGCAGCAGCAGCCTCAGTTTCAACTTCGAACACTCAAACAGCACAAGAAACTTCAACTTTAGTTACTGGAAGGTAAAATAATCCTATTATGTTTTAAGGATTTTTTTTTAAAGGATCATACAATCTAATAATTCATTTAAAAATTAATTTTTTAAAAAATTATTTCAGTACAAATCAGCCAACCGAATCTTCCAACATAATCAATACTAATACAGTCAATGAAACAGATTCTACATTATCGATGTAAGTATTGCATATTTTTTATGAATAATTTAGAAAACAATCACTTATTCTCTGGCTTTTATTTACCTGTTATTTTATGAAATGTATAGTTTTGGCGATTTCAATTTTAAAATTTTCGTTTTTTAAGCATTTGTTAGATGTTAGATACTCTTCTTAATGGTTTTCGTGGATAGAACTTTGAAATGGAATTAAACAAAGATGATTTTTTTAAATTGACATGAAATTTACTTTATTCGAAAGATCATCTTTTGGCATTATAATTTAAATATGATTTTAGTCATATAAGATTCGGAGAATGGGCCCAAAACAAGCTTGCCTTTAATCCCGATTTTCATAAGCGAATTTTTTTTAGTGATGAAGCTCACTATTGGTTGAATGGATAAGTCAATAAACAGAACTGCCATATTTGGAGTGATGATAATCCTCAAGTGTATGTTGAGTCACCGTTACATCCAGAAAAACTGAATGTTTGGTGTGCTTTATGGGTTAGTGGAGTAATTGGTCCGTACTTCTTTTAAAACGATGCAGGCTAGAACGTTACAGTCAATGGTGACCGCTATAGAGCCATGATTTCTGATATTTTCGTTCATCAATTGATCAACTATGATGAAAAGGAGCTGTGGTTTCAACAAATCGGCGCAACATGTCACACAGCTCGTGCCATAATTGATTTATTGAAGGAAACATTTGGTAACTGCATAGTTTCACGTTTCGGATCCGTTAATTGGCCTCCAAGATCGTGCGATTTAACACCTCTAGTTTATTTTCTGTGGGGATATGTGAAGTCGTTAGTCTACGCCGATAAGTCTAAAATGATTGACCACTTGGAGGACAACATTCGCCAGCTTATTGCCAATATACGGCCACAAATGTTGAAAAAAGTCATTGAAAATTGGACCTTCAGATTAGACTAAGTCGGAAGCAGCCGTGGAGCTCATATGCCAGAAGTCATATTTAAAGTATAATTCCGAGAAGATTATCTTTCGAATAATCTAAATTTCGTGTCAATTGAAAAAAATAATCCTTGTTTTATTCCATTTCAAAGTTCTATACGCCTAAAACAAACTCCATTTTGAAACTTTGTTTTAATTTTTTATAACAAGTTAATATCTCATTATTTCTAGTGGCGTGTCGTCAGCAAATGCTTCAGTGGATCAAAATCAAGAAGAAATACGACGAAGAAGAATAGAAAGGTTTTCGGGTAATAATGATGCCCCAGTTCAGGACTAGCTAACAAATTTATATATATATATATATATATATATATATATATATATATAAGAGCCCGGCAGAGCTCCCAATTTAAATAAAATATTTTATAATATCGAAGTGTGTTTTGATTTGTTTGAATATCAATGACTTCTAAGCATGATATGAACGAGAATTTTGAGTGAATGATCTCAAAGCTTTAAAATAAGATCCAACTTAATTATGTGAAAAGAACTATAAATTTAATTTTTTACAATTTATTTACTGTAGACATCATTACGATAATAACTCAAATGAAATATCTTAATAAATCTTAAATGTAATATAATGTATAAAACTATAAATATATCCCTTTATAATTAAAGTTATTATTTAATTCATTTTAAATTTGTTTTTATTCATTTATTTTTTTTCGTGAATTTCTATAATTATTTCATTATTTAAAATAAATTTGAAATGTAGCTTTTTATAAAATATAATGAGAATAAACAAACCAGTCTTAATATTTATTTCTATTTAATAACCTTAATTCTTAGAGGCCCAGCACAGAACCGACCGACAATTTAAAAATAATTATAATAAATATATGTATGTATGTATTTTTTATTTCACTAGTTAGTTTAATGTAATAATAATGGATTGGGGTCTAATTAAATTTTATATCATTTTTAATTCGACCTATATCATATATAATTATTAATATATTTAAGTCCCGGCCAGACGCAAGGGATGCGAGTCATAGACACAACTCGTAATCTGGCTAGATATATTGCGCAAGTTTAAAATTTTTAAATTCTTTATTTTTTTATCTAATTGATTTATAGCTGAGCACTAGTATTCCATAAATGTAATTAGAAATATTACATATATTTTCTATTTAATAACCTTAATTCTTAGAGGCCCAGCACATTTTTTAGTAAAAATCATTTTTGTGTAGAAGGTATAAAAAAAAATATTTTTAAAACTTGAATTAAAATGACAAAATTTTATTATCTTGGTTTTTATTTTTACTTTAATTACTCAATTATTAATTTCCACTATATTTTAAGTGAAAAATTTCCGGTAATGAATATAAAATTAATACTTTGTAAACAACTATTTCCGGTTTTCGGATATACACCAAAAGTTGATGAATTCATGCTACTGATGCATTAAGTAAATATATCAAAATGAGCAGTTCAAGCTATACACGTCTATATAGTCACTCAATGGACAGACATCATGCTATAAATACTTTTTTCTGTGAAGATATGTAAAAATCTCCACATGTGAAATTTGATGATGTGAAAACAATACCATCCTTTCCTATCGCCGGTCGGTAATTAAAAAAAGAGAAGGAAAAGTATTGTATTTAGATTTGTTCTTAGATATTTGTAAAACAATATTCTTATTTAGAAAATATTTCTTTAAGCATCGACTAAATATTTTTTATACAACTGCACTATTTTTAGCATCCATAAAGTGTTTACCTTAATATATTTACAAAGTAAGATTTTAGTTAGCATTTTGTTAAGTGATAATGTGGAAATATCCCATTTGCCTGAAAGCGAGTAGAATGAGATGGATGAGGGTTAACAAGGCATCGCAAGGCATGTCTGCTTTTTTTGTCAGGCTATAAGGAACCACTAGACTGAATAGAGCTTTGAAAGGTTCAGCAAGGAAGCAGAGCAGTAAAATCCCTTGTCGAAGATATCACCTATTAGAGTAACAACCTGCCCTACCCTATAGGTAAGTATATATAAGTAAGGATAGACAGGGACGTGCCTGGATATATGGCCGCCCTTCAAGATAACATCAAAGAAAAAAAATCAAAATTTAACTTTTAATATTTGTTTTATTATTTATTATTACACTTATATATGTACAGTTCTAAGAATGAGATATTACTATCAAAAATTAACTATACGCGATTTTTTGGAAGTTTTTGAAAGTTTTCAATTTCTTCTTGAATACAAACTCAAATTATCAGCAATTTCATATTCAATCGCAATAATTGATAAATTACTGAGACGTTCTTGAGCCATTGAAATATTTATATTTCTTGACGTATTTTGCAGTGATGTATTGGTAAAATAAGAAGTAAGGGAACGCATAGTGGAAGCAAAAAAGTCCTATTTTCAACAAACTATCTTTTTCCATATAAGATTTCATTTTTATATGATTACTTTGAAGTGATATACCAATATTTTTTTAAATCATCGATTTTTCTTTTGAAAAGCAGGGCCGGTGGAAAAAATATAAATATAAATTTTGAGAGTATAGCATTATACACGATTTTTCTAGTATGAAAGCTAGAAGAGTAAATATTATATAAATATGTTTACGAGTGCATACAAATATGTGTAAAAAAATTTACTCTGTGTATTAATTAATATTGATTAAATAACTTAATAATTTATTTATGTGTCGCCTTTCAATTTTCCACTTAACTTTTCACTTAATTTTTCACAAAACATACCATCTTTATGTACTTTCTGGGGTATCGTTCCAGGGCGTTATCTTTACATCTTCAATGTAAAAAATATAAATATAAAATAAATTTTATAAAATAACGTTTTTCCAATGGAGTAAAATGAATAAAATAATTTTTCTATAAGCCTGAAAAAGTTCATGGATGAATTGCTTCATATTCAATGAAAAACGTTGGGTGCATTTAGTTTTATTTATTCATATGAAAAATCAAGTCAAATTTTTGTAAAAATAAAATTTTATTAAACACAAACTGACTATCATGCAATAAAATTGATAGGTTAAGAGCTAAGAAATTAATATTTTATTATTTTTCACTGTAATATACTTATATCAAAGTATGTATCAAAATTTAAAAGAATTTTTATTAAATTTACATATTATCAATCAAATCCAAAATAGTTGATTATATTAGAAAAAATAGTGTTACTTGTTAATGAAGTGTTTTAGTGTGGTATGTATGTATATATATGAATAATAGCTCTATAAAGGAAGTTAATTGCATAGAAATCAAATGAAAACTAAAAGCGCCCAACGTGTTTTGTTGAATATGAAGCAATTCATCCATAAACTTTGTCAGGCTTATAGAAAAATTATTTTATTCTTTTTAGTCCTTTGGAAAAACTTTATTTTATAAAAATATTCTATTATAATTTTTTATTAATAGGCTTCTTTTCTTATTTATAATTTTTAATAAATTCTTATTTTTTTGATATGATATTAATAAAAAATAATATTAAATTGTATATAAATTTAAAAATTAGAATATTTGAATTTTTTTTAAATTTTAACACATGTAATCAATCATATGCATTAAGAATGGAAAATTTTTAAAATCAACTTGGTATTAAATTCAGAAAAAAATACTGATATATAGAATATAGACTAATCGAATATAATTTAAAACTCTTTCTCTCCTATTTTAAATTTAAAAAAAACGGAGCGTTAAGAAATTAAGATGCCTTATACAACATGGATAGGTAAATGAATTGGGCTGGAGGAGGCAATTTATAATTTACTTCTAATTCAGATTAAGGACAAATCGGACAACATATCAAATCTCGTTAAGAACATTCAATATTTCTGTACACAAATTATTCAGTGTTGGCAAAGCGTATGACTCAATCAGTTTAAATTGAAATTTATATAAATTAACAAAGTGAACATTTTTATTTGTTCAAATTTTATTATAATGAATAAAAAAAATTAAATATATAGATCACGTGATTAAAAGAGTGCAAAAGAGAAGCAAGATACTTGAGAGAAAATAACTGTTGGATGGAGGTCGGACATGACAGAACCTGTAAGCGAAATCTTCATATTGCGACTAATAATTTTCAAATCCCCTAGCACCACAGAATTAGATAAGTTTTTTTTAAGGGAGGAAATTTAATATGATTTAAAAAAATTAATAAATGAACTTAATAATAAAAAAACAAATAAATCAATTAATTTAAATTAATACTATTAATGAATGTATATATTGTTAATTTATCTATAGTTTTATACCGTTAATTTTTATAAATTGTCTCAAGTCTCTAACTTTGCATATTCTCAAATTTCATTATAATTAAAAATATTCAATAATAATCTAGCAATGAAAATTAAATATCAAAATGTAATGATCAAGAAATATTATACTCTATTTCACTATTATAACATATACAATACTTACGAGCCATAGGCGGAGGAAATATTAGGAGATATCATTACGGGTTGAGGCCAAATCGATCAACATCATTATCTTAATTATAAATAAAATCATTAGTCAGTTTTTTAGAAAAGAGAGATTGCTATCAAAATATGTTTGTGTTAATATGAGAATAAAATTGAAGGTGGCCCTGAAAAGGGCCGTTTTGTTTTGGGGGTAATAAAAAAAAACAGAAAATTATTTAAGCTCTTTCTCCCCGAATTCGGCGAGCAAGTTGGATATCTTTTGGCATGATAGTAACCCGTTTGGCATGAATGGCACACAAGTTGGTATCTTCAAAGAGACCAACAAGATAAGCTTCCGATGCCTCCTGAAGGGCCATCACAGCTGAAGATTGGAAACGAAGGTCCGTCTTGAAATCTTGAGCAATTTCCCGAACAAGTCGTTGAAATGGCAATTTACGAATTAAAAGTTCGGTACTTTTTTGATAACGACGAATCTCTCGAAGAGCTACAGTACCGGGACGATAACGATGGGGTTTTTTCACGCCACCAGTGGCTGGAGCACTTTTCCTGGCAGCTTTCGTTGCCAATTGTTTACGAGGAGCTTTACCTCCAGTAGACTTACGAGCAGTTTGTTTAGTACGAGCCATTTTCTAAGTATGAACAATATTGATTTGATGTTACAACAACAAAATCCTAAAGCAGAATGATTAACCAAGTTGATTGCACATCTTCTTATATAGAAGTCTGGCCAATCACAGTTGACCATATTTTTGGCGGGAAATTAACATTTAGGTAGTGGGGAGTTGCACGTGTGTGTGTGTGTTCGTATGAGATTTCTTTAACATTTCTTATTTAAAATAGTGTATCAATTAATAATATAGATAAAAGTATATTATGAATTAAAACTATTATTATTTATTATTTATCTGAATAAATTAATTATATTATGAAAAATATTATAATAATTTTCTAAGATATTAAATAAACAATGTAAAACATGTTAATTTATTATATTTCCCTTTAGATATTGATTTTAAATTTATTTATTTTTATATTATTTTATTCTTATTAATAATTTCAATATTTTTTGAATATAATTTGGTTATTATTATTACTTAAAAAATAAAAATACAATCTCTGTTTTAAACTTTGTAAGGAATGTTACATGTAATCACCGGTAGGACACCATTGGTCGCTATATTTAAGAGATGGAAGGGTGGCCAGTATGTAAACTAGAATCGAACATTAATCCATTCTTTTATTAACATTTTGTTCGGAAAGTAATTTCGCTCTTTCCCAGCAGATGGTTAATTTGTATTTTATTTTGCACCTAACTTCACATTAAAATCGTTTAACCATTGTTCTCAGTACTGATACAACAGGTAATGTGTGGAGAAATATAAGTAATTTTACGTAATAGTTTTAGGTTTGTGTTCTTTTAATTATGGACAACAATAAAGAGCATTTTCGCCATATTTTACTCTTTTATTATAGAAAAGGTAAGAATGCCGCTCATGCCAGAAAAAAATTGGCTGATGTGTATGGAGAGGATGTATTTACTGTACGTCAGTGCCAGAACTGGTTTGCAAGATTTCGAACTGGCAATTTTAATGTCGAAGATGCACCACGATCCGGAAGGCCAGTTGAAGCTGATAGAGACATGATAAAGGCACTAGTTGATGAAAATCCGCGAATAACAACACGTGAGATCGGAGAAAGGTTAAATTTATCAAATTCAACTGTTTATGATCACTTAAAAGGGCTGGGTTTGACCTCAAAGCTCGATGTATGGGTTCCCAATGTATCAAGTATATCATCTAAATCGGCAGACAAATTGCCTACAGCAAAAAAAGCTAAAACACCAAAAGTAAAAAAAGCTTTAGCATCCAAACCTAAAAAAGCCACTACACCAAAAAAGAAATAAATCATTCCCACCCTCTTTATTTCTTTTAATTATATATATATATATACATATAAAACGGCCCTTTTAAGGGCCACCATCAAAATATTATCAATATCAACAATAGCCCTTTAATTTTTGTTTTATTTATTTATTTTTATTAATATTTTCAAATTATCTAAAAATTTAAACATTAAAATCGTTATTTTAAAAATATTTATTAAACTTGCTTCATTACTTCATTAAAAGCATTTCTAGCAGAATCTTATCTTATTAAAATGAATTTATAATAATTGTAGGTAAATATTTACTTTTATATTAAAAAGGGACAATAAATATAGAGATAATAAGTGAATATAGGTGTAACATACAATTCTTAGAATATGTTTGTGTAATTAAATAGATAAAAAGCTAAAAATGAAAATAAAAATAAATTACAAGAATAAACATGATCGTGATACTCTAAATCTATTCTCGTCATCTAAGGTTATAGACCATGCCTCACACCTATATAATACAACCGGTAAAATAATTGTTTTATATATTTTAATTTTTATCCCCTTTGGTAATAATTTTGACGCGATAAACCCCTTTACGGCATGATAACAGGCGGTTCCCGATTGTAACCTCGCCTTAAACTCTTCTCGAATATTATTATCTTTCGTTATCCCAGAACCTAAGTATTTAAATTTTTCTACATTTTCAAATTTTATATTTTTTATGTTAAGACTTTGTGTGTGTTAATACTATTCCTCTCTGTTACTAAATACTTTGTCTTAGCAATATTTATTTCCAGCCCCACCTCTTTTCCTGCTTCGATTAATTTGTCTACGCTATCTTTAATTACTCTTGCCGAATCTCCTATTATCTATCTAATCCTTCCTATCCTAAGTCGTCTGCGTAACCTAATACTTGAATTTTTTTGTTTAATTCTATTCCGTTTGATTTTTCCCCAATTTGTCTAATTACATATTCCAGAACTAAATTAAATAGAATTGGTGATAATGCGTCTCCTTGTTTTAACTCATTCCGAATTTCGAAAGTTTCTGAAAGTTGATTCACACATCTTACTCTTCCTTTACTACCTACAAGAAAAATTTGAATCATATGTGCGAGTTTTTTTGGAATTCCCATTAAGATCAAGATTTGAAAAAGTTTTTCCCGGTCTATTGAGTCATATGCTTTTGTAAAATAGAGATAATATTCGAGAGAATCTTATAGGATGTCGTCAAAAGAGAAATTCCTCTATAGTTATTGCAGTTGGTTCTATTACCCTTATAGAGTGGGTTAATAACTGCCTCCTGCCATTCTAAAGGAATATTTTCCCTATGCCAGATCGAAAGAACTAATTTATGCATACACTCTACTAAATGTTTTCCTCCATATTTTAATAATTCTTCTGAAATCCCATCTATTCCCGCTGCTTTATTATTTTTGAAATTTCCCATTATCATTTCTATCTCCTGTAACGTAGGTTCTTCGAGATTAATTTCTGCTGAGTCTATTACCTAGATTCGAATTTAATAATTTTTCAAAATAGTTCCTCCACATATTTTTAATATCGCCCGCGTCTGTTTTTAAATTATTATTAGCATCTCTAATTAAGTCTAACGGTGCCTGATAACCCTTTTTAATATTTTTAATTCCCATGTATAGATCTTTACTATTCTTGTTGCGGCTACTTTCCTCTATTTCTAATATTCTATTTTTTAAAATTTCCCTTTTTTTTGTTTTTAATGACTTTCGTCACTATTTTCCTGCTATTAATATATTCTAATCTATCTACTTCGCATTTGCTATTAACCCATTGTATTTTGGCTTTTTTCCTAATCTCTATTACTTCTAAACATTCCTCATCGAACCATGGTTTATATTTTTTGTTATTTTTAAAACCTATATATAGTTAAAGCTGCCGTTTTAACATTTGATTGTATTTTGTCCCATATTTCTTCCGGCTCATTCGTCTCGTCATTCCCTTCACTATTAAATCTATTTAAGTATATTGATAAAATATAAAAAATATTCTTATTTATTTATTCTATATCTTAAATAATGTTCATAATAAAGACTAAATATTCATAAATACAAGTCAAATTAATTAATTTTTAATACAATAATAACTATTATTGTAGAGTTAACGTTTTGTTATAATTATTATTCATTCTAAAGAAAATAAAACTTTAAATAAAATGTTTAAGATAAGAAAAAGAATAGACTGAATATGTTAACTAATAAATCTGATTAATAGATTGAAGGGGAAAAAAATAAATAAATATTGTCATTTATTAAGACTTAAAAACGGAACATTAACTTATTAATATAATTAATATTTAAATAACGAAAAAAAAATATTTATTGATATATTAGATGAAGGTTATAATAATAATAAATTAAAAATATTGATTTTGGTTGATAAAATTATAGGATTGGGTGGCCCTGAAAAGGGCCGTTTAAAATATTGGAAGAAAAAAAGATGAATTAAAATAACTTATTGAGATGATGAGAGCTAGTTGTATGCATGTTTATGGTTTCTTTTCAGTTTTTTTGGGAAGGAGGACAGCTTGAATATTTGGCAAGACACCACCTTGGGCAATAGTAACTCCAGAGAGTAATTTATTTAATTCCTCGTCATTACGAATTGCCAATTGAAGATGTCTTGGGATGATTCTGGTTTTTTTGTTATCCCGAGCGGCATTTCCAGCCAATTCTAAAACTTCAGCAGCCAAATATTCCATAACAGCTGCCAAATAGACTGGAGCACCAGCACCTACACGTTCGGCATAATTTCCTTTACGGAGAAGACGATGAATTCTACCGACTGGAAATTGAAGTCCAGCACGATTAGAACGAGATTTTGCCTTGCCTTTAACTTTACCACCTTTTCCACGTCCAGACATATTGAATAGTTAATGTGTAATTTAATCAATGTATACTCAATGAGAACAAATTAATAAATGTTATTATTTATTGTGAATAGTTCTCTTTTATATATGATTACGATGGTAGCGACCTCTCGCACTGTGATTGGCTGTTGGAAAATCCCCACTCTAATTGACTCTCTTTTAAAAAGCCAACAGCAATAGGTTTTCGTTTCATTCTGTATCTAGCATTCAGCATAATCGTTTGTCTGTTGATATCTTATTGATCAATAATTATAATTATGCCCCCAAAGACTAGTGGAAAAGCTGCCAAAAAGGCCGGCAAGGCACAAAAGAATATCACCAAAGGTGATAAGAAGAAGAAACGTAAAAGGAAGGAATCTTATGCTATCTACATTTATAAAGTATTGAAACAAGTTCATCCTGATACGGGAATTTCATCGAAAGCCATGAGTATCATGAACAGTTTTGTTAATGATATTTTTGAACGTATTGCTGCTGAGGCATCTCGTCTTGCTCATTATAATAAACGTTCTACAATTACCAGTCGGGAAATTCAAACTGCTGTACGTCTTTTGTTACCCGGTGAATTGGCAAAACACGCTGTTTCTGAAGGCACCAAAGCTGTTACCAAATACACTTCATCCAAATAAATTCATTTTCCATCATTTTATATTTGATTTTTTTTTTATTCCATATTACCAAAAAACTGAAAACGGCCCTTTTCAGGGCCACCCAAAATAATTACTTTTGTCAACAATTAACTGTTATGTTTTTGTTTTTAATAATTCGTAAATACACAATTTATTTTCTTATAAAATTGTTACACATTTAATAATAAATATAATCTAATCTTCTATTTATTTATTATTTCTTTTTTCTTATTTTTTTTAATAGAAAATAATTTTTATAATGTATTTTAAAAATTTATATTTATGAATATATATATTTATATTTATATATTTTTTATTAAAATAAAAAATCGATAATTCCAGAAGAAATTTATTTTTTTTATAAAATAATGATTGAAATAAACTTATTAAAAAGTATTATTACATATGCCAATAAAATCTAATTTATTTTAGAAATATTTTTGTTTTAAATTAACACAGAAATATTAAACGTGAACTATAAAGCTTTTTAATTCATTATATTTTGCATTATATTAAATTACACTATTGAGAGTAGATCCATTTATATTTTTACATTTTAATAAGATTACCCTTCAGTAAATTACCGCCAAAACTTTCAAAAATCAACATAAAAAGATATAATAAAATAAATTTAGTCTTTAAAAGAAATTAATATGAATAATATGAAATATATAGAAAAATAATAATTTTTCCTCCCATGTATAATAAAAGTAGATAGTGGGGGTATTCCTAATGATTAATTATGAGTTGTGATTTAATAATAATATCTGATTTTTTGATTTATTAGAATAAACCAATAATTTTTAGTATTTAAAAATTAAATTAATTTTTTACTAAAATATTTGAGGTTTTTTGTTTTAATAATAGTTTGTTAAATAACTATATTTAAAATGGAAATAATGGCATTGTGGTGGGGAGAGCAATCCTGTCAGCCATTGGTTGAAGGTGGAGGCGTTTATATATAAAAGAGAAGGTTGGTAAATGCAGCTCTCATACATGTTGAGTTTGTCGTTTCGCACATTTCGTTTGAATTTTTCAATTTGAATAGAAATAAAAAATGACTGGCCGTGGTAAAGGAGGTAAAGGTTTAGGAAAGGGGGGAGCTAAACGGCATCGTAAAGTACTTCGTGATAATATCCAGGGTATCACTAAACCAGCGATTCGTCGTTTAGCACGACGTGGTGGAGTGAAACGTATCTCTGGTCTGATTTATGAAGAAACTCGTGGAGTATTGAAAGTATTTCTTGAGAATGTAATCCGTGATGCAGTCACCTACACTGAACATGCCAAACGAAAAACTGTTACAGCTATGGATGTTGTCTATGCTCTCAAGAGACAAGGACGTACTCTTTATGGTTTTGGTGGTTAAATTTATCTACTAATTATTATTTAAAAATCGATTCCTATACATCTATAAAAAAAAACGGCCCTTTTTCAGGGCCACCCCAATATTATATTATATTAACATGACATTTTTTTTTATGAAACATCTTTATATTTCATTTTTATATATTTTTATATTCACTATAGCAATAAATTAAAAAATATTCTGTTTTTTTTTTTTTTAAATTAAATCTTTTATAAAAGCAAATTTTTATATATATATATACGATACATATTTTTATTACATTAATTACCTTCAAACAAACCATCTTAATGTATCATATATATATGTTTGAAGGTAATTACGCAAAATAATCATCCACTCATGGATTTTAATTAAACTAATTTTTGCGAATCTCCTAGTTTAGTAGATAAAAATTAAAATTTGCATATAAATCCATGTTCTATTAAAAAAATATTATAATTGATGTTTCTCAATTAATAATATTTTAATTCTTAAATATTAATAAAAATAAATAAAAAATTAGTGCATGTGTTGATATAAGTTAAATATATTGGTGGTGGCCCTGAAAAGGGCCGTTTTATATGTATATATATATATAATTAAAAAGAAATAAAAAGGGTGTCAATAGAATAATAATTTATTTCTTTTTTGGTGTAGTGGCTTTTTTAAGTTTGGATGCTGGAGCCTTTTTCACTTTTGGTGTTTTAGCTTTTTTTGCTGTAGGCAATTTGTGCAAGCAAACACGATGCATGTTCAAGTCATTATGAAGAATGCTGTGAACACTCCCATGTGAAATACCAACTTCAAAGGCAATATTATTGATGGTTGTTCGTCTGTCCGCACGCACAATTTGTCGAACGCGCTCAACATTGTCGTCTGTAGTGGAAGTGGAAGGCCGCCCAGTCCGAACGTCATCATCAATTGTTGCGCGACCGTCGCGAAAACGCTTATGCCACTCGTAAACTGCTGTTTTCTTCATCGCAGAATTTCCGTATGCTTTTTTTAGCATCTCAAGAGTTTCCGAGGGTGATTTCTCCAGCAACACACAAAATTTAATATTGCCACGCTGCTCTAATGACGACATTGCACAATCCGACGAAAGAAAGAAACTACGATCTACAATATTAAACACCGAACGCACGGAACCACTAAACAACTGCCTGCTAACCTCAAAAACAAAAATTTCCCTTTCAGCTAAGAAATACTTGAAACCACAGACCACCAACCCAGTATCACCTCAATGGGACCGGTGTAACTCGAACACCAGATGGCGTTACAAGAAAAAGGTTGACTCTTCAGGCGCCCAATAGATGGCACCGCAAAAAAAAATGACCGAACATCACTTAAAACTTTTTAACTTATGAAGTTATATTATTTATTATTTGATAAATATAAACATAAATTTTATTTAACATTTAACACAAATAAAATTGAAAAATTTATTATAAATTGTTTGATAAATATTTTAAATTACATTGTAACAAATCAAATAACAAAGTTAAATTATTTAATATTTGATAAATAAATACAAATTTCACAGCAATATAGAAATTCACAATAAGCACTATTAAATCAAATATATTAACGTACTCCTCTCAGTATATCTTTTATAGCTTTTCACATGTTTAACAATTGCATAAAACTGCTATATATAGAATTTCAGCTTGATTGAATCGCTAAGAGTACCGGAATTAATTTTTTAGCACGTTGACACAATCACGCGCCAGCATGTGACCAGATGCCCTCAACAAAGAGCCAAACTCGCGCTGGTTTAATAAATACTATTTATTAATTTTAATTTATAATTTAATTTAAATATAATATATATGTGTTAATTTATCCAATTGGAATTTGCATGACATCCCACATTTTTTTCATTTATAAATTTACCCAAATGTTAGTAAATCAGTTGTTTGATAAACTTAGATGATTAAAAATGCGTTGGATTAATTATTCTTAGTTAATCAATGAATTATGGATTTCTTGTGATCTTTGTGAAATTTTTAATCCATACATATTAAATATTAACAAGAACATTATTCGTTTATTTTATTTATGTAAATTACATAAAAGTAGGTAGTTTTCTGTTAATTTAAATTATTTATTTAGATATTTGAAAAAAGCATATTTGATTTCTGTAATGCTAATTTTATATCTCAATAAATAATTTTTAAATTCCCAATATTCATACAAAAAAAATTTAAAAATGCCTCACTCGTCGGTCGGTAAAAACGCTCATACATGTCCAACCTGTTTGCCATCATTGCCATCACTACAGGTGAAAAAAATAGCATTGAGTGATTTACTCTGTGTATGTATGCTCTGTGCTTGAAACGAAAACCTTTTGCTGTTGACTTTTTAAAAAGGAGTCAATTAGAGTGGGGATTTTCCAACAGCCAATCACAGAGCGAGAGGTCGCTACCATCGTAATCATATATAAAAGAGAACTATTCACACTAAATAATAACATTTATTAATTTGTTCTCATTGAGTATACATTGATTAAATTACACATTAACTATTCAATATGTCTGGACGTGGAAAAGGTGGTAAAGTTAAAGGCAAGGCAAAATCTCGTTCTAATCGTGCTGGACTTCAATTTCCAGTCGGTAGAATTCATCGTCTTCTCCGTAAAGGAAATTATGCCGAACGTGTAGGTGCTGGTGCTCCAGTCTATTTGGCAGCTGTTATGGAATATTTGGCTGCTGAAGTTTTAGAATTGGCTGGAAATGCTGCTCGGGATAACAAAAAAACCAGAATCATCCCAAGACATCTTCAATTGGCAATTCGTAATGACGAGGAATTAAATAAATTACTCTCTGGAGTTACTATTGCCCAAGGTGGTGTCTTGCCAAATATTCAAGCTGTCCTCCTTCCCAAAAAAACTGAAAAGAAACCATAAATTTTTTCTAAATATCAAAATATATTTCACTCAAAACTACAACAAAAAAACGGCCCTTTTCAGGGCCACCATAAATTATTTATTTTATCAACAAATTGATTTTTTTTATTTCTAATTTATTTGAACTATTAGTAATCTTAAGAACAAAATAAAAAAAATTTAGGATAAATTTATTTATGAAATGGAATAAAATTTGTAAAGATTTTTCTTCAAACTTTTATTTATTGCTTTATGATATGAAAAAATTTCCTGCAATTAAAAAAAAATTGTCTATAATATATATCCATTTGTTTATTTTTATATTCAATTCTTTTCTTTTTTTATTTAAATATTTTTAGGTATATTTAATTTAATTTTTATTTAGAAATTCTCTCTTATAAAAGTGTAACGCATTAAATATTCAAAATAGTACTTTTTTAATTTTTAAGCCTTAACTAGACAAAATAAATTCATCGGATCAGATATGAAAAACAAGTAAATCATGAATATAAAAATTACATTTCTATAATTTATTTAGTTTTCATCAATAATAAAAGTTGAAATATTTATATATTATATACTTTTTTTCTAAAAAAAAGACATGAAAAATTACAATTATTTTTCTTATTATTTGGAAAAGTACTGAAGAGAGGAAAAAAAAATGTTTGTATAAATTAAAATTTATTTGATAAGTAATAAAATTTGTATATAGGTTCTTTTTCTTCACAAGAGTTTTTATTTCTTTAAGATAGGATAAAAAGAATAAATAAATTTATAAATTTCTTCTAGTCTAGTTAAAATATGTCTATTAATATTATCATTAGTTCACTTCTTAGAAAAGAGAGATTGCTATCAAAATATGTTTGTGTTAATATGAGAATAAAATTGAAGGTGGCCCTGAAAAGGGCCGTTTTGTTTTGGGGGTAATAAAAAAAAACAGAAAATTATTTAAGCTCTTTCTCCCCGAATTCGGCGAGCAAGTTGGATATCTTTTGGCATGATAGTAACCCGTTTGGCATGAATGGCACACAAGTTGGTATCTTCAAAGAGACCAACAAGATAAGCTTCCGATGCCTCCTGAAGGGCCATCACAGCTGAAGATTGGAAACGAAGGTCCGTCTTGAAATCTTGAGCAATTTCCCGAACAAGTCGTTGAAATGGCAATTTACGAATTAAAAGTTCGGTACTTTTTTGATAACGACGAATCTCTCGAAGAGCTACAGTACCGGGACGATAACGATGGGGTTTTTTCACGCCACCAGTGGCTGGAGCACTTTTCCTGGCAGCTTTCGTTGCCAATTGTTTACGAGGAGCTTTACCTCCAGTAGACTTACGAGCAGTTTGTTTAGTACGAGCCATTTTCTAAGTATGAACAATATTGATTTGATGTTACAACAACAAAATCCTAAAGCAGAATGATTAACCAAGTTGATTGCACATCTTCTTATATAGAAGTCTGGCCAATCACAGTTGACCATATTTTTGGCGGGAAATTAACATTTAGGTAGTGGGGAGTTGCACGTGTGTGTGTGTGTTCGTATGAGATTTCTTTAACATTTCTTATTTAAAATAGTGTATCAATTAATAATATAGATAAAAGTATATTATGAATTAAAACTATTATTATTTATTATTTATCTGAATAAATTAATTATATTATGAAAAATATTATAATAATTTTCTAAGATATTAAATAAACAATGTAAAACATGTTAATTTATTATATTTCCCTTTAGATATTGATTTTAAATTTATTTATTTTTATATTATTTTATTCTTATTAATAATTTCAATATTTTTTGAATATAATTTGGTTATTATTATTACTTAAAAAATAAAAATACAATCTCTGTTTTAAACTTTGTAAGGAATGTTACATGTAATCACCGGTAGGACACCATTGGCCGCTATATTTAAGAGATGGAAGGGTGGCCAGTATATAAACTAGAATCTAACATTAGTTGGGTTCATTTTATATTGTGTTATTTGATTCTCTCATTCAGGCATTTTATTACATATATTTTTTTAATTTTCCTGCGTTTATTTTAGATAAATTTGTTTATCAACAATGGCTGACACTGCTACTAATGTTGTTTCTAATAATGAAACTACCCCGACAACTCCTAAAAAGGCGAAGGCAGCAAAGTCTCCTGTTAAGAAGACCCAAGCTAAAAAATCGACTCATCCTAAAACATCGGAGATGGTTTTTAATGCCATTAAAGAGTTGAAAGAGCGCAATGGATCATCATTGCAGGCAATCAAGAAACATATTGCTGCTACTTATAAAGTGGATACGGATAAATTGGGTATTTTTATTCGGAAATATTTAAAAAGTGCAGTCACTTCTGGCGAATTGATGCAAACAAAAGGCAAAGGTGCATCTGGATCTTTTAAAATTGCAACTGCCGAAAAGAAAAGTTCTAGTAAAACTTCAAGTGCTACTAGTGGAAGTAGTACAATAAAAAGTACTAAGAAGAAGGTTGTTAAAAAAGATGCCAAAGTGGCAGTATCACCCAAGAAGAAGACAAGCGCAACAACAAAAAAAGTTGTTGCTGGACAAAAGAAATCTGTCAAAAGTACTACAACTAAAAAAGAGAAAACAACCACACCTAAAAAAGCTGCATCTCCTAAAAAATCGGTCAAGAAAACAACCACCAAACCTGCAATTGCTCCAAAAGAGAAAAAATCAGCAAACAAATTGCCTACAGCAAAAAAAGCTAAAACACCAAAAGTGAAAAAGGCTCCAGCATCCAAACTTAAAAAAGCCACTACACCAAAAAAGAAATAAATTATTATTCTATTGACACCCTTTTTATTTCTTTTTAATTATATATATATACATATAAAACGGCCCTTTTCAGGGCCACCACCAATATATTAACTATATCAACACATGCACTAATTTTTTATTTATTTTTATTAATATTTAAGAATTAAAATATTATTAATTGAGAAACATCAATTATAATATTTTTTAATAGAACATGGATTTATATGCAAATTTTAATTTTTATCTACTAAACTAGGAGATTCGCAAAAATTAGTTTAATTAAAATCCATGAGTGGATGATTATTTTGCGTAATTACCTTCAAACATATATATATGATACATTAAGATGGTTTGTTTGAAGGTAATTAATGTAATAAAAATATGTATCGTATATATATATAAAAATTTGCTTTATAAAAGATTTAATTTAAAAAAAAAAAAAACAGAATATTTTTTATTTATTGCTATAGTGAATATAAAAAATATATAAAAATGAAATATAAAGATGTTTCATAAAAAAAAATGTCATGTTAATATAATATAATATTGGGTGGCCCTGAAAAGGGCCGTTTTTTTTATAGATGTATAGGAATCGATTTTTAAATAATAATTAGTAGATAAATTTAACCACCAAAACCATAAAGAGTACGTCCTTGTCTCTTGAGAGCATAGACAACATCCATAGCTGTAACAGTTTTTCGTTTGGCATGTTCAGTGTAGGTGACTGCATCACGGATTACATTCTCAAGAAATACTTTCAATACTCCACGAGTTTCTTCATAAATCAGACCAGAGATACGTTTCACTCCACCACGTCGTGCTAAACGACGAATCGCTGGTTTAGTGATACCCTGGATATTATCACGAAGTACTTTACGATGCCGTTTAGCTCCCCCCTTTCCTAAACCTTTACCTCCTTTACCACGGCCAGTCATTTTTTATTTCTATTCAAATTGAAAAATTCAAACGAAATGTGCGAAACGACAAACTCAACATGTATGAGAGCTGCATTTACCAACCTTCTCTTTTATATATAAACGCCTCCACCTTCAACCAATGGCTGACAGGATTGCTCTCCCCACCACAATGCCATTATTTCCATTTTAAATATAGTTATTTAACAAACTATTATTAAAACAAAAAACCTCAAATATTTTAGTAAAAAATTAATTTAATTTTTAAATACTAAAAATTATTGGTTTATTCTAATAAATCAAAAAATCAGATATTATTATTAAATCACAACTCATAATTAATCATTAGGAATACCCCCACTATCTACTTTTATTATACATGGGAGGAAAAATTATTATTTTTCTATATATTTCATATTATTCATATTAATTTCTTTTAAAGACTAAATTTATTTTATTATATCTTTTTATGTTGATTTTTGAAAGTTTTGGCGGTAATTTACTGAAGGGTAATCTTATTAAAATGTAAAAATATAAATGGATCTACTCTCAATAGTGTAATTTAATATAATGCAAAATATAATGAATTAAAAAGCTTTATAGTTCACGTTTAATATTTCTGTGTTAATTTAAAACAAAAATATTTCTAAAATAAATTAGATTTTATTGGCATATGTAATAATACTTTTTAATAAGTTTATTTCAATCATTATTTTATAAAAAAAATAAATTTCTTCTGGAATTATCGATTTTTTATTTTAATAAAAAATATATAAATATAAATATATATATTCATAAATATAAATTTTTAAAATACATTATAAAAATTATTTTCTATTAAAAAAAATAAGAAAAAAGAAATAATAAATAAATAGAAGATTAGATTATATTTATTATTAAATGTGTAACAATTTTATAAGAAAATAAATTGTGTATTTACGAATTATTAAAAACAAAATAACAGTTAATTGTTGACAAAAGTAATTATTTTGGGTGGCCCTGAAAAGGGCCGTTTTCAGTTTTTTGGTAATATGGAATAAAAAAAAAATCAAATATAAAATGATGGAAAATGAATTTATTTGGATGAAGTGTATTTGGTAACAGCTTTGGTGCCTTCAGAAACAGCGTGTTTTGCCAATTCACCGGGTAACAAAAGACGTACAGCAGTTTGAATTTCCCGACTGGTAATTGTAGAACGTTTATTATAATGAGCAAGACGAGATGCCTCAGCAGCAATACGTTCAAAAATATCATTAACAAAACTGTTCATGATACTCATGGCTTTCGATGAAATTCCCGTATCAGGATGAACTTGTTTCAATACTTTATAAATGTAGATAGCATAAGATTCCTTCCTTTTACGTTTCTTCTTCTTATCACCTTTGGTGATATTCTTTTGTGCCTTGCCGGCCTTTTTGGCAGCTTTTCCACTAGTCTTTGGGGGCATAATTATAATTATTGATCAATAAGATATCAACAGACAAACGATTATGCTGAATGCTAGATACAGAATGAAACGAAAACCTATTGCTGTTGGCTTTTTAAAAGAGAGTCAATTAGAGTGGGGATTTTCCAACAGCCAATCACAGTGCGAGAGGTCGCTACCATCGTAATCATATATAAAAGAGAACTATTCACAATAAATAATAACATTTATTAATTTGTTCTATTGGAATAAACTTTGTTTAGATTATTAATTTCGATCTTTTTTTCACTTTCCATTCTGTTTAATGAAATGTCAACAATCAGCTTAATTATATCGTAATTTGAACCATTGATCTCTTTTAGTTTTTATTTCACATCCATTAATAACTGACTAATTCGTCATTTGAGATGAAAATGGAAAAAAGTGAATTTCGTGTGCTCATTAAGCATTATTTTTTGCGGAAAAAAACAATCACTCAAACTAAAGCTAAGCTTGATAAATACTATGGGGAATCCGCACCTTCAATTTCAATGGTAAAGAAGTGGTTTAATGAATTTCGTTGTGGCCGTACAAGCACTGAAGATGCCGAACGTTCTGGACGCCCAGTTGAGGTTTCTACACCTGACACAATAGAAAAAATTCAGGACATGGTGAAGGCCGATGGAAGTTTAAAAGTGAGAGATATTGTCGAAGCTATAGGCATCTCACATGGCTCAGTGGTTTCAATTTTAAATGATCACTTGGGTCTGAGAAAACTTTCGCCAAACAAATTGCCTACAGCAAAAAAAGCTAAAACAGGAAAAGTTAAAATGGCTTCAATATCCAAACCTAAAAAAGACACTACTCCAAAAACGACATAAATCTTTATCCATTTATCTAATCCTTTGTTTTAATTATATATATAGATTGATAACGGCTCTTTTCAGAGCCACCACCATAATATTAACAATATCAACGGATGCACTTAGCATTTTTTTTTCACAATTTTTATTAATATAAAACATCAAAATTTATTCATTTCTTATTTTAAAACATTTCTAGCAAGTTCTTAAATCAATATTTTTTAAAATGAATTTATTAATTTAATATATTAAATATATTTAAAAGGGACAATATAAGATGTATTTATTGATAAAAATAAAAATTAATATATAATTTTTTAATTCATAATATTTCTTCAAAAAAAAAAGCAAGAATTGTTTTCAATTAGTTGAGTGCTTACACCACATGGTGGCGCTAAAAAACTTGTTTCAAAAATTAACATTGAATTGTTTAGTTTTATAGATGATTTATGATTTTCTCAACTAGAATAAATTTTGAAATTTGCTCATTTATATATAATCCCTCTCTATCTTCCTGCTTCCAACTAATGGCTGACAAATGTCTCATCCCCATTACTAATTATTTTCATTTTCAAATATAGTTATTTAACAAAGTTTAGAAAATCAATATTTACAAATTGTATGAAAAAAATTTAAAAATATTAGTTTCTTTTTGAAAAACAAACCTATATTTATTATTATTAAATTACAACAAAAGAAATATTACCACTCCAATACATCCTTTTTTATTTCAAAAATTACATGAAAATAAAATATATTCTTTCTTTCTTTAATTTTTATACAAAAAATTTTTTCTTTCAGAATATCTTTAAATAATTTTTTATTTTTATTCTTTATACATTTTTCATATTTTATAAAATAATTTAATTAATATATTATATAATACAATTTGTATTTTTTATTATTTTTACTCTTTTTATGCTTGTAAACTATAGTAAAAATGAGTGGAAGACATTTCAGAATATCTTCATATTCTTTTTATTAGTTAACAAATACTATATCTATTTACTGAAACAATATATTTTTATGCTTAAATATTCTGGTTCCTATTTGATTTTTATTTTCTAGTCTAAAATTCATTTTATTTCTTTATAAAAAACGTAATCATCATACTGTAGTATAATTAATTTACTGTTTTATAAATTACTAAATTGAAATTTCAACTACATATAATCATAATGAACAATACGATTTATAAAAATTTGTTTAAAACCCACTATATATAAAATATATATAGGTATATATTTTATATCAACACGCTTGCTTTTCTATTTGTATGTTATTATTTGAATGGCGATTCGGTGAATCAGGTATTATTATTGAGGACTCCAGTTCCATTCATTTTAATCAGATTGATAATTAAAGAATTGTATATCAATATTTTTTAAAGGGTCGAGCGAGAACCAGGTATTAATATTACCAGCTAAACCAAATAATAATGAATTATTTTTTTTTAACTTATTTACCGAGCCGAGGTCCCGGTACTTAAAATAAAGTTGTTCATTTTGCTCTATCAAAACGAATTTTTCTTTTGTTCAATTTAAATCACCTTTCTCTACAAAATTAAAGCAAAATTCATGTGCATCTCCATATGAATAAATAATTCTAATTGCAAGCTTGTATCAAAGATATTTCCTCAGGCAGTAATATACATATTTGAATCCTTGATCCATTTGAAAATTATAGACCATTTTTGATCATTTTAGATATATGACATGAGATGAAAAGACAAAAAATTTATAAAAAAAAGGAATAATCTTATGAAATAAAAGCAGCATTTTAAAAATTTACCAACATCATTTATTTTGTTTATACTAACTATTAAGATAAAATTTATAGAAATTTTAGGGAAAATAAAAAAATCTCTTATAGGATTGTAATTAAAAATAATACATTTTTTTTATGATTAATAGTAAAATTTCATCTAAGAATATCGAGAGTACCTAGTTCATAATAATTCTTGAAGATTTTTACAACGATAACTATTAACTATAAATACCTAATATTATAAAAAAAAAATGAATCTTAACAAAAACTGAAACTGACACAGTTCGCTCAAATATATTCATTTCAATACTAGCAGTCACCCCAGTTAATTATATATATACATATATGTAGAAATAATGATTGGCAGAGATTTTTATTTGTTATATATTATTGTAATCAATTATATTTAAAAATATATCTCTAAAGAAACACTATAACACACACACACAGTGTAACAATATAACTAATATATATATATATATATAGAGTTTCTCTTATATAAATTAAAATACTCCCTCGTAAAATGAACTAGAACGTTTTGAACGGAACTCGTTCTTTTAAACGACACGTTCATTCAGTAACCACGTCTATTCTATAATTCATTAGTAATTTAAAAATAATAATAATAATAATAATAATAATTACACCCCCTAGGCTGCTTAGCCTATAGTCTGTCCCTGATGCCATGTAATTTTAATTATTTATTAATTTTTGACAAAAATTCATTTTTTTTTATAAAAAAATAATTTTTAACTATTTGAAATTTTTTTATTTAATATTTTAATGGTGAATTAATAAATAGCCTGTTTTTATGTAAATAGTTAAATTAATAATATATATGTTGCAGTCAAAGCATTCATTTAGTAAATGTATACATTTATTAGCCAATGCATACATTTGCTAAAATTCGTAGTTAAAGTATTCATTTTAACCGAAATGAACATATTTGCTAGTGGATGTATGCATTCACGGACTGCTTCTAGTCAAAGTGGGAAGTAACCATTTATATTCACTTTTATTTAATATTTAATACCAGCTGGTCAGAGCGCCTTCGGCGCTCTTCACAGCTGGACGGGGGCTCCGCCCCCTGTACCCCCGAGTGGTACATCGTATTTGGTTAAAAGTAGTAAAAGGTTTTCATCCATTTTGTTTCAATCATTATATTACATAAAACATTCATTTCTTTTTGTGTTCTTATTTAAAATATATTTTAATTTAATCAGTAAATTAATTATATATATTATTATTGTATATGTTATATCTATCTATTTATATGACTCAAAGATACTCGAAAGTTCTTGGCCACATTTCTCCAAATGTCCCTATCCTGAGCCCTTGTCCCATCTCTCTTACGTCCCTTCCTATGCGTCCATGGTCTTGATTCCCTTTGATAATTATTTTGATGAGATAAGCCTCTTTACTGCATGATAACAGGCGTTTCCCGATTGATACCTCTATTTAAATTCTTCTCAAATATTATTATCCTTCGTGATTACATTCAATTTTTCTACATATTCAAATTTTACATTTTGTATATTAAGATTTTGTATGTTAATACTGTTCCTCTTTGTCACTAAATATTTTTTCTTATCACTATTAATTTCAAACCTCCATTAATTTTTCCTCGCTGTCTGTAATTGCAATTGCCGAATCTCTTATAATATTTAAGACGTCTGCTTAGCCTAACTTTTCAATTTTTTTGTTTAATTGCATTTCGAGTGATTTTTTCCCAATTTGTGTAATCACATACTCACAACATGCAACATATAATTGGCCGTGGGAAAAACATCTCACAATATATTAAGATCATATAAATTGGATTTATTTATTAATTATTATTAATTATTTATGTCAACTTATTTAAAATTTGATATGTACATTCATTTCATTCAAAGAATATGTATATAATATTTATAATTTTTATGTTTTATTTATATTTATAATTTAATTTTGTTTTTGTTTTCTTTTAATAAATAATTCTAATATTAAAAATGCGTAGAGGACGTCTAAAAAATCATATTTTAATTTTTATATAACCAAGAAATCATTTTTTCACTCATTTTCAATTGGCATTTTGATATACAAAATTAAAGATTATATGAATAAGTAATTTTAATTTTGATCTCATAATTGGATTTCCTTTTTCAAGTAAGTATATAATATATTAATTACAATATAATCAATAGCTAATATATATTAAAAATATATTTACGGATTCGTTCTATAATAAATTGATAACGTCATTTAATTCTCCTACTATATATCGAATCGAATATAAAGATAAATCTTCTTTTAAACGTTGTGTGGAAACAATTTCAAATAATTTAAATGTATATCTATTAATGAAATAAAAAAAAAATTGAATATATGAATATAATATAAATATTTTAAATTTTATTTTAAGAATAGATATGTATATATCTCACAGGCGGTGGTTGTGATGTCACATATATACATTTAAATTTAGAAGAAAAAAACTAATAAAGATGTAGTTTTCCTGAGATGTGATCAATAAAACTCAATTTTTCTTTATAAATACTATCTCTGATGTGAATTTCAAAAAAAAATCGTTAAGAGCGGTTTTTGAGAACAAAGAAACAGAAACAAACAATTTTTACTCTAATAAGAAGATAAGATAACCTATTTATTAAAGCTTTTGTGGTTATTTTGATAATTATTAAGATAATTTTTATTAAAAGACCACATTATTTGTATAAAATTATTTATTAAATTAAAATAATTGTATGTTACAACTGCTTATTCTGCAGTCGTTTTCAAGTAACCGTACGCTTGCTCCGATTCAAGCGGACTGATGCATGTTGGGACACGTCACCTCTTATATAGGCAGTGATATTGGCGCCATATAAAATAAATTTAGATAATGTAGAAACACTTCATATTGAAAATAATTGGTGGAAAATAAAAATAAAAGAATCTATAGAAATTAATAATCATCCCAATAATATTAATAAAGAGGATGGATATAGACATAATAAGATGTGGAACATAGTGTTGGATGAGTAAAATTTGTCAATTGAATGAAATATAATTAATCTAATGTGTATTTATGTATATATCTTGATTATAGAAATAATTTACTATCTTTTTTATAGAGACATAATGCACTATCATACTTCTTGATTGTAAACGCTTGCTTTGACAATTGCTGCTGACTTCATGTTGAGATTAAGAATTGGCGGCAAAAATTTGAGCCAAAAATTGGCGCCAATATCACTGCCTATATAAGAGGTGACGTGTCCCAACATGCATCAGTCCGCTTGAATCGGAGCAAGCGTACGGTTACTTGAAAACGACTGCAGAATAAGCAGTTGAAACGTTGTACAATTATTTTAATTTAATAAATATTATACAAATAATGTAGTCTTTTAATAAAAATTATCTTAATAATAAGATAACCTATTTTCATTGTTCAAACTTAATTATTGTGTGTTCTAATTTCAAATTAATCATCCCGATTCAACATGTTTTATTTAAATTTAGATGTTGCACAGACGAGCAGCTAAATCTAGAATGGCGATCATGGTCCTGCGCTTGTTAAAAAAACTTGTTCCAACTAAATTTTATTTTGAAATTCATCAATTAACGCTTTGACTGCAGTTGGTTAGTAACTGCATACATTACCTAGGTAATGCATGCATTCACTAGTCAAAGTGTTCATTCCAATAGTGAGCGAACACTGACAAAAATGGGAAGTGAATGTATGCATTGGCTAGTAAATGTATACATTGACTGGAATGTACACTTTGACTGCAACATATATATTGTTTCTTTTATTTAAATATAAATTGATTTAAAAGAAAATTTTCTACAATTTTTTAATTCCCGACATACACAATATTCCTTCATAAAAAAGATAATAACAGACACACACACACACAAGCCAGCTTTTTTATAACGTTTTTTATAAAATTAGTATTGTTATATACTTCAGATGGCGCGATAAGCTAAAATTTGGTTTCAGAATTTAACCCGGAGTGAGTGCATTTTATAGATAGTCTGTGGTCTGTGATATAGAACGAAACGAAAACCTTTTGCTGTTGGTTTTTTAAGAGTCAATTAGAGTGGGGATTTTCCAACAGCCAATCACAGTGCGAGAGGTCGCTACTATCGTAATCATATATAAAAGAGAACTATTCACACTAAATAATAACATTTATTAATTTGTTCTCATTGAGTATACATTGATTAAATTACACATTAACTATTCAATATGTCTGGACGTGGAAAAGGTGGTAAAGTTAAAGGCAAGGCAAAATCTCGTTCTAATCGTGCTGGACTTCAATTTCCAGTCGGTAGAATTCATCGTCTTCTCCGTAAAGGAAATTATGCCGAACGTGTAGGTGCTGGTGCTCCAGTCTATTTGGCAGCTGTTATGGAATATTTGGCTGCTGAAGTTTTAGAATTGGCTGGAAATGCTGCTCGGGATAACAAAAAAACCAGAATCATCCCAAGACATCTTCAATTGGCAATTCGTAATGACGAGGAATTAAATAAATTACTCTCTGGAGTTACTATTGCCCAAGGTGGTGTCTTGCCAAATATACAAGCTGTCCTCCTTCCCAAAAAAACTGAAAAGAAACCATAAACATGCCTAAAACTAGCTCTCATCATCTCAATAAGTTCATCATTTTGCTTCAAATATTTTAAACGGCCCTTTTCAGGGCCACCCATTCCTATAATTTTATCAACCAAAATCAATATTTATAATTTATTATTATTACCTTCATTTAATATATAAATATTTTTTTCTTTATTTTCATGATGTTCATTAATTATTATAATTATAATAAGTTATTGTTCCATCTGTAAATGAATGTCACTATTTAGTTTTGTTGTTTTAATCTTTTTTTTCCTTATATCAATCTATTAATTTTTATTGCATAAATATAAATAATAGTTAACATACAATTCAATTTTTTCCTATACTACTTTAGCTTTAGCTAAAGTCTGCGTTGCTATTTTCTTGCTTTGATTTTCTAATTTTATATCGCAAAAATAAAATTTACCTTATTTAGAAATAAATAAAATAAAAATTATGTTTATTAAATATGAACCGAATTTGTAAATTGTTACTTTTTTTCTTTCTTGATTGATGTGATGTGAATTATTTTACCTCTTACAGTTAATCATGCAAGGAGTTTAAAGTGGCAACTGCAAATTTCTTAAAATCTACTTCATAAATTGCTTCTTTCATTTAATGTTCACCTTTAATTCTCATATATTTCACTAATTTTCCCCCTTATTTCATTATTTAAAACTAATTGTTAATAATTTTCATTAATGTTTTTTCACTTTAATAAATTTAGAGGTGATTCAGGATTTTAAATAAGAGATAAATTATTAAGAATTTTTTTCATAAAAAATATTATATTAACTTTGAATTTAAATACACTATTATTTCTAAATTATCACAAATATTTTTCCATTAAAAATATTTGGTAAAATAATAAATTATTAAGTCATTTGATCTTGAGTCTAATTTCACTATGATTTTTTCTCTTTAAGATATATTTTTTTATTTTGATTCTTTCAAACTTGTTTTTAATATATCTATTTTTAAAATAAATATTGGTGGATTCTGTCAAAACAACTATAAAATTTAATCCATTTAATATGTTAATTATTTTATTTAATATTTTCATGAGTACTTTTTGTCATTAATAACCTCAAAAATGTCAGAAACATTAAGTGGTAATACCCAAGAGGAAGAAAAACATTCAAAAGTTGAAAAACAAGAATTCAAAAAGCCTACCAATTTATTAGTTTTAAATAAAAAATCAAAGAAATCTCATGGCGATCACAAATCCAAACACAGTTCTACACCAGCCGAACATATTTCTCAACATTCATTACCTTTACCTTATAAAGAACCAGAATGGGGCGGTTTATCAGAAGGAAACTACACATTTGATGTTCTTAAGTGTGGTATGATATTGTTTTAAAATAATTACAATCCAATAATTTATCTCTTATTCACTTTTCCATAACAACATTAAATCAACATAAAATGTGTACAATTCATACTCTACCGAAAAATATTTTTAAATAATTTTTCTATTTCTTCATTGGCACATCTTTATTTATACTCTTTCAAACAAAATAAAATATTTTATTTCATATATCGATACTTTGTGTTTGTATGGTTTTTAAAATATAAATTAATTTTATATATATATACACATTCTATTTATTGATTTTAATTTCAGGCAAGATAATTGACAATTTGGTTGTTAAATCAAAGTCATTTTATATCTTTGGAAGACAGGGAAATTGTGATTTTCCGATGTTAAACCCCACTATATCAAGATATCATGCTATATTTCAATTTCGTAAAGATCCTTCAACTGATCAACCAGCTGGATTTTATTTATATGATTTAGGAAGTACTCACGGTACATTTTTAAATAAAAAGAAAATTCCACCAAATACCTACGTTAGAATGAGAGTAAGGAGATTTTTTTAAATCCTATATTATTTATATAAAATGATATTTCTAACAATATGTATACTTTATTCATATTATGTTCCAAGGTTATTAAAATTAAATTATTAACACTTTAGGACTAAGATTTTTATATCCAAATCAGATAATGAAGTGGCATTAAAATCAGGAAAATTCAAATGATTAGCCCATTTATAAATAAGAGTTATAAAAGTAATGAAATAAAAAAACTAATAAAGGTTTGAATCCATCGATGATAGCCTTCCAGCTTTATTAGCAACATTAAAGTTTCTGTTTTCTGTTCATTTCCAGTAGCACTTATTACATCTAATCAATATATAAATATGTTAAAGTAAATTTAATTTTTTTTTTATTTTATTGTTTTAGGTAGGCCATTTGCTAAAGTTAGGCCTAAGTACAAGATATTTTATATTAAATGGACCAGAAGAGGATATGGACATAGAATATGATAATATAAGACGATTTAAGCAGCCTATTGATGATGAAGATGATGCTGAAAATCAAAAAGGTGGAGATGAAAAATATCAGAAAAAGGAAGAAGGCATAGATTGGGGAATGGGTAAATTAAATTTTATAATTTAAATTATAAAATATTGAATATATCATATTTCTATAATAATGATTATAAATGTTGATTTATTTACAGGAGAAGATGCTGATGAAGAAACCGATTTAACCGAAAATCCTTATGCTGCTACTAATAATGAGGAGTTGTACTTAAATGATCCTAAAAAAACGCTAAGGGGTTGGTTTGAAAGAGAAGGCTATGATTTAGAATATAATATCGAAGAAAAAGGAGCCGGGACTTTTGCCTGTTCTATTGAGTATGAATTTTATTAAATATTAATATTTATATTAATTTTAATAATTTCAAATCGCTTTGTCTTTTTACAAGGTTACCTATTGATGTTTCTGGTATTAAGAGAGCTGAAGCCCTAGTAAAAGGGAAAAAAAATCATGCCAAAGTACAATGTGCTTTAGAAGCTTGTAGATTACTTGATCGTTATGGACTCTTAAGAGTCTCACATCATGGTATTTGTTTTTTATTAACTAAGTGTTTGAAAAATATTTTAATAGAATTATTTACTATAAATAAATTGTTTATTGTATTAACTTAAGATAAATGTGTTTATTTTTAGTAAGTTTGAAAGCTAAACCTAAAAAATGGGAAGATGATGATTTTTATGACAGCGATGAAGATTCTTTTTTGGATCGTACAGGAACTATAGAACTTAAAAGACAACAACGAATGAAAGCTGCAGGAAAATTGGAGGATAAAGTAGAAACATATTCTTCCCTTGTAAGTCACATATCCCTTTATCTTTTCTTTTTATATTTTATAAAAATAATTACATTTATATTATTTATAAACAGGTTGAGAAACATAAAAATATAATCCAAGAAATTGACAGATTAGAGAATGAATTAACAGCCCTCACTAAATCAAAAAATGATTCAAAGGAAGAAGACGAAAAAGATGAATTAGATGCATTTATGGATGATTTACATTATAGCGTAGGAGATAAATCAACAATTAAAAAAATTAAGGTAATCAGTAATTATTTTTATTTTAATTAACTTTAACTTAAATTTAGAAACATTAAATAAAGAATTGAATTTCTGAACTTTTTTATATATATTGTATATATATATACATATATCTTATTTAATTTAGGATAAACTTATAGAATTAAAAAAAGAAAGAAAAATGTGTCAACATATGATGACTCTTAGTAAACCTGCTGAATTACCATCTTTAAACACTAAAGAAGATGAACCAAACCAAAATGCTACCAAAATTAAATCAAAAACACCTCTTTTTGGACCTAGAAAGAATTTACTTCGAAAGGTAAAAATATTTCTATAATATGATTTTTATTTTGCTTTCATTGCTATTTCTGATATCTAAACTGATAATATTAAAAAAAATTAATAATATTCAAAAAAATAACAGTTTAAAATCTCTAGAAAGTTTGTAGTGTATTAATTGCCTTTATAACTTATTATTGTAAAGTTACTTCCAAAAGTGTAATGATATGATAACTTATAAAGAAACATTAAGAAATACATTTTTTTAAATTTAAAAAAATATCGAAAATTTTATAGAAAAAGAAATATGTTAAATTTATTAATAAAATACTCAAGCCCTACTTTAAAAATGTATTAAAAATTTTACATCCATTTAATAAAAAGTAATATTAAAATGTTGCTCGATATTTTTGATCTCTCTATCTATAATTGTAAATGTGTATATAAATTTATTTTTTAGAAGAATGAAAAGAATGAAGTAAATATTGAAAACCCAGAGGAGAAACAAGATAAACTTGAAAATATAAAAGAAATTCTTAAAGAAACTAAAGAAAATTCAAAACCTTCTAAAGGTATATTATATAGAATATTAAATTTTTAATACTTTAAATAAAAATTTAAAATTAACATATATATATATATAATTTAAATCTAGATCAACGAACTGAAAATATAGACAACAATTCATCTAATGATGATCTGGAAAATGAGGTTGAAAATAATGATGATGAAGAAGCTAAAGAAGAAGAAATTGAAAATTATAAAGATATTCAAAAAGAAAATGAAAATGAAAATAATGAAATTATAAATACAATAGAAGAAAATACTAATGTAAATAATATTAAATTAGAAAATTGCTTTGTATTTATTTATTTAATTTTTCCATTATTTTATTTTTTTAGAAAGAAAAAACCTCAGAAGAAGAAAGTTTTCTAGAAGAATCATGTTCAAGTAATCCGAGTAAAAATGAAAGTTCAGAAAAGGAAACAAATAATACCGATGGTAAAATTATATTTATATATTCTAAATTGTGTTGAATTAGTCCTGGGATTTTTACTTTTTAGAAAATAATACCTAGATTTCATTTTCATATAAATTTTACAAAAGTTATATTGTGCTCTTAAAGAAATAACAAATATAGTTCTAATATATTAATCCAGATTAAGTCAGGTTCTTTAAATGTCACACATGTGAATCAAAAACATTTTTCCCTTATTATCTAAATATAATATTGTGATAATTTCTCTTTTAGAAGTAAATATGGATATTGACCTTCATTCTAAAGTTAAGGATAGAAAAAGAAAATCATCAAGAACCTTTAAAGAGGTATTAATTTATGTCAAAATTATTTTATTATTACAGCCTCTTAATTTTTTTTTCCGGTTGTAGAATAAAATTACCAAATATGAAGATCCTCCAGAATATACAGACTGGTTACCACCCAATGATCAAACTGGCGACGGGAAAACTAGTCTTAACGACAAATTTGGATATTAATAATATATATATATACATATATAAAATATATGATATTATCTATTTTGTTTTTAAAAATATACTTATTCTAAAATATTTTTTAAATAAATTAAAATTGAATCTTTATCATTTTTCATATATAATTTTAATATGACATTAGATTATTTTAATAGATTTTTACTATTATCATTGAATTAAAAAAAATTAAATTATAATGATTTTTTTATAGATAATATATATGGATTTAATAATAACAACGAGTTGAAATTAGTATTTAAAAGTTTTCTTTTGAGATTTCTTCAGAAATTGTTAATTATATATTCATTATCTTTTTTATTTTTACTTGATAAATCCGATTAGGGTTAATTTATTGTTTTTATGTAGAACCTCAGAGTTTCTATGATAAGCTAGTTAATTGATAGTGGCAGAGCGCTTCTTAAAACATTAGCATACGTTCTTATCTCCTATTATATGTTTTAATTTTGGGATATTATGAGAAATAACCTTTTTTGATATTTTTTAGTTTTAGTGATTAAAACATCTCATTAATTTTTCTTTTTCTCTCATTTTAATAACTTATAGATAAATCCTTAAAAATATTTATTTCATCTGAAGTGGTTTTTTATGTGAAACATTAAACTGATTAAATTACCCTTTCCTCTTGCATATAAATAAATTATTTAAACGTATTCTATTCATTTTGTTGCTAAATTGAGGTATAATTTTCAGTTGATATAAAAGTTATTGAAAGGTAATCTTCGTTTTATATTTGTTTGAAATGTTTTTGAGTCTTGTATATTTTTTGTCACTATACTAAAAATCTTTTTGCAATAATTATCGATTCTCATACTTTTAGTTAATAGATTAATGTTAATTAACTTGTACCTGGTATCCTTAATTTAATAGTTTTGAATAAAAAAAGCAAAATTGGAAAATTGGACATATTAAAGCGTTTTTTCTCAACTGTAGCTAAACATAAAAAAAGTAATTAATAATATATTTTTTAATATATATATATTTATGTTATTTATTATATTTATTTTTTTATTTAAAATATAAATAAATAATATTATATATTTAGAACAAAATTAAGATTTCTTAAATAAAATATATATATATATATATATATATATATTAGATAGTGTATTAATAATACTAATAAATATTAAATTTTTATAATTTAGAATTGATTTGGAATCTATTCACCGCGGGACTCGATAGTCAACCTATATTTAGAAGTGAGAATATAAAATATTCACAAATTTTTCAGTATTATTTTAAAAAATCTATGTATATATATTATTACTGTTTTTTATATATACATATATTTATAAAAATATTTTAGAAAACATTACGTATTTTATTTTTTGTAACGCTTTAGGTGATCAGGTTAAAATAAAATTTAGATGTTTATGACTTTTGTTTATTACTATACTATTGTAAATATATTCAAATTAATAAAACAATTTAAGGTATATGATTTTTTTAAATAAAATATTTATAGATATTTTTTATTTATAAAATTCATTAAATATCTAAATTAATAAATATATGTATGATTGTTATTATTGAATTCATTAATAATTAAAAAAATTACCTTTGAATATTTATGTGTTTGTTTATAAAAATATATTTATTTTATTATAAATTGATCACATGAAATTCAGAAAAGTTGGATATTTGACATACCTACATTATAAGTTTTTAAATAAAATTTAACATAAATTCAAAATTTATTTTTATTGACATATTATAAAAAAGCTACATTTTGCATTTAGAATAACTCCTCTTTCCCTGAAGTAATACTTATAGTATTTTATTGAAAACCTTTTATATATAGCTTTAGATTTATCACTATATTAAAGCAATTTTGTTTTTGTTTTATTTTTTAATTTAATTAATAAATTAATTATATATCATATTATATATGATATAATGAGAAACAATACTCGCTAGAATTCATTTTATTGTTTTTTATTACTAATTGCTCAAACAACTCGACTCGACTCTCTTCGCACCTTTATAGAAGTAGGGCTTACAATACCGAACTAAAATCTGAATACCGGTATTTGGTATTTGAAATTTGAAATACCGGTATTATTAATAATAAATTTACTAGCTATATTTCTACTTACCTCGGTTGTTATATTGACTTTTTAACAAATAATATATGAAATCCAATAAATATTGTTCTGAAATGAGTAGATATTATTTATTTGATTAAATAGAGAGTAGGAGTAGATAGATACAAATAAGTTGACCTGTTGCCAGGTCCGAACCGACCGACGGTTTGAAATAAATTAATTTCCAGATACAGAAACAATTTCAAATAATTTTAATATATCTATTAATGTAATAAAAAACAGATATGGATACATAAATAATAAATATAAACATTTTTAAGTTTATTTCATTTATAATATATATGCAAGACCAGGCTGTGACGTCATGAATGGCTGGATGACGTCATATAATTTTAAATCAAGAAAAAACTAATAAATTTGATTTTTCTCGAGGATAAAACCAATACAAAGTGCATGATTCGTGGTGATATGTAAAAAATCTCCTCATGTAAAATTTGGTGTGAAAATAACCCTTCCCTTCCTATCGTCGATCGCTAATACTACCACTTCCGGTTTCCGGATTTGCACCAAAAGTTGATCAATTCATCCCACTGATGCATTAAGTAAATATACCAAATTTCATCAAAATCGGTTGAGCCGTTCAGGCTGTATACATCTATACGGACGGACGGACAGACATCATGCTAAAAATACTTTTTTCTGTTAAGAAAATGCATGATTCGTGGGGATATGTAAAAATCTCCACATGTGAAATTTAGTGTGAAAACAATACCTCCCTTACTATCGTCGGTCGGTAAAAAACGTGCAAGTAAAATAAAGTAAATAATAAATTCTATGTTACATTTTACATATAATAGGCTCGTATGGTATTATATAATTAAAGAATTAAATATAATTAAAGAAGTAAAAAATATAAAAATATAAATTGAAAGTATTTTAATATTTTAATATTAATAACTTGCGTTTTGTTTATTAAAGTTTGCTCTTAAAAAACACAACGAATCAAGCGTTTCATCATCAAGCGAGGACCGAATTTTCGTACAAATATAACCAGCGGCCGAAAAAAGTCTTTCTGATTCTACACTTGTCGGCACTATTGTCATTAAAAAATCATACACATTTTGTAAATTCGTAAATTCGTAATACCAAAATACCGGTATTTTTACATAAATACCGGTTTTTAATACCGGACAAAAATCGTCTGGGATCCGGGTATTCGGGATCCCGAAATCCGGGTATTGTAAGCCCTAAATAGAAGGATGAAAGAAATCTATATAAAGTGTTATGAGGCATTTTATAAAAACTAAAACAAACTTTTGTAAAAACTATAGATAAACTAAAAACATCCAATAATAATATTGATTTGTTTGTTGTAAGGGGTTTTCGCTTTTATTAATTTATATAGGATAAGCTCACAATCAGACCACCTTCTTTACTCTTATATAGGGGGATATCCTCCTCAGGAGAAATTATTTTATCTCACAAGGGTCCTAGAGGTTTCAATAATTCTTTGCCTAAGCAATCACATTTCTCCTATTGTCTCAATCCTGAGCCACCTCCATCCAACCTTTTCCTTCCCAATTTCCTAAGTTTTTTATTTTGTTTGTTCATTACGTTTTTGATCTATCAACCGATTACTTCTAAAAAGTTCTCCCTTGGTCTCACTTTTTCTAACCACGTGATTACATTTGGTTGATTTTTTCTATTAAAATTTAAACAAATTCAAATATTCATATTTTAAATTTATATATACGATTTAATATAATTTTTTAAAATATTAAAAGACAAAAGAGAATTTATTAACCCTAATATTAATAGAAAAATAATTATAAAATTTGTCTAAATTATTTTTTTTTTAATTTCATAATTTAAAATTCACAATATAAGCACATGGCTTTAGATATATTTTCTTTGTCGACTTCGTTTTAGTAATTAATTATCGAATATAATATTTTGGATTTATAACAAATTTAAAAGTCTATCCACTTTTAAAATCAGAAAAATTTAAAACACTTCATTTTTTCTCTTTATCTAAAAAATCATATTTTATAATAATCTATAAACCATTTTTACTCGTAAATCTGATAGTGATTAAAATAATTGAGTAATTAAAATAAAGTTAATGAAATATAGTCATTTTAATTGACGTTTGAAAAATATTTTTGACTTCATTTCAATTCATTTCAATATGTGTGTATATAAGAATATATAAGAAATAATTTCCCTATAAGGCTAACAAATTCTATGATTGAATTGCTTCATATACAACGGAAAACGTTGGGCGCATATATTTTTATTTATTTATATGAAATTCGAGTAAAATTTTTGTAGTAAGTAATAAAAATTTTACTAAAAACTCTTAAACTAATAAATTTTTTCTATTACCAAATAAAATTGAATTTAATGTAACAAATTTTAAAAGAATTATGATTTTCTTATTGGTTATTCAAATAGTGGTATTTATAAATTAATGCACATAAATAAATTATTAAGTTATTTAATCAATATTAATTAATACACAGAGTAAATTTTTTTACACATATTTGTATGCACTCGTAAACATATTTATATAATATTTACTCTTCTAGCTTTCATACTAGAAAAATCGTGTATAATGCTCTCAAAATTTATATTTATATTTTTTCCGCCGGCCCTGCTTTTCAAAAGAAAAATCGATGATTTAAAAAAATATTGGTATATCATTTCAAAGTAATCATATAAACTTTTCAAAAGAAATGACATTTATAAAATGATATCAAAAAATTTTAGTTAGGAAAAATTGCTGAACAAAATCGTAAAGATGCGTTTACGAATTCAACGAATTTTAATGAATACAATAAAATAAAATTATCCTGTTCTTGGAATTAGAATTCAAAATTTACACTAAAATGCATTTGTATACACAGAGGAATAATATTCGAAATCATATAGTTGATCATCTTATATATAAATCAAATAGTAAACTTATAATAATTATAATAATCATTTATTATTCAAGAAAGAAAAAAAATAAATATGAAATGAATAAGTTGCTTTTTACAACTATAACTAAATATAAAAAATGCCGCCCCAAGATAAGTGCCGCCCGGTGCGGATCGCACCCCCCTAGGTACGCCACTGATTACAATTTATTTTTTCTAATTATTTTATTTATATCGATGGAGTTTTAAATAATTTTATTATAGATTATCATTATTTTTAAAATTAATATTTTAAGATTATGAAAAAAAGTAATTTCGAAAGCAGTATATATTTATTATCAATGTTTTTAGTATTAATATATATATATATATATATACATATTTATAATTTATATTTTATTTACATATTCACGTAGAATCATGTCTTTTGTTTATTTAATAAAGGCGGGAGAATTCAAATATCAAAATCACAGAAAAAATTCTCCCGCGAAGGAATTCAAATAACCTATGTAGTTTCAAATCAAGATATCATTGGTTGCGGTTGGGTTCGGTTCAGATTTTTTCAACCGAAGCCACCCGCACTTCTTAAATTCACTTGCAATGATTCAAAAAATTTGCTTAGTATGTGTGGGAAAGAGATAAAAAATCAACATTAATATGGAACGAATTTTTCCGACTGGTGCCGAAAGTATACGAGATAATATTCATCTTTCTCTTACTAAAATTATAATTTTTTAATTTGTTTAATATATATATATTATTATTCTAAATTATTAATATAATATCTTTAAAAATTATCATTAAATATACGTGTTTTATATTATTATACTCAACTTGAACTAATTTTATACTTACAGTTATCTATTTAATTTATATTTGTTTGATTGTTTGTATTAAATTGTAAACTAATTCAATTTTTTTTTTAAATTTATATAAGATTTAATATTATTTTTTATCAATATTATATCACAAAAAAAAAAACAATTTAATAAAGTTAATGAACATTACTTTATAATATAATATATTTATTTATTTAACATGTACAATTAGCCTAAATTAATTTACTTTACTTTCAAAATGTTTATATATTGCTTTTTATGTTTACAGAGCTTAAAAAAGGAATTTGTGAGATTAGTATATTTTATTACTTCTAATTATTTTATTTATATCGATGGAGTTATAAATAATTTTATTATAAACTAGCTGCTCATAGCGCCTTCGGCGCTCTTCACACCTAGACACCTGTACCCCCGAGTGGTACTATTTGGTTGAAAGTAGTAAAAGGTTTTCATCCATTTTGTTTCAATCAGTATATTTCATGAAACATTCATTTCTTTTTGTGTTCTTATTTAAAATATATTTTAATTTAATCAGTAAATTAATTATATATCTTATTATTGTATATGTTATATCTATCTATCTATGTGGCTTTAAGATACTCGAAAGTTCTTGGCCGCAACAACCACATTTCTCCAAGTGTCCCCATCCTGAGCCCTTGTCCCATCTCTCTTACGTCCCTTCCTACGCGTCCTTGGTTTTCCAATCGGTCTCCCCACCAATATCTTTTTCCTCTCCCATTATAGCCACGTGCCCTGCCTATCGCAGCTTTTTCCCTTCAGAAATACATGCATTGAGGTCATGCAATTTCTCGTTATGCAGTCTCCGCCATTCCCGTGTGGGGGTTCGAGGAGTACATAAGTTTAAGAACCTCTGAGTTGGGGTATTTGAATTCTCCCGCCTATAAAGATAAAAAATTGGCAAATAATAATTATTTTTGTTGCTAACTTGATGGAAGATAAGTTTGTTTATCTCCGAAAAGTTAAAATTAGATATTTTTTCATTTCAAAAGTAAAAATGATTTATTTAATAATACTATACATACTTATTTCAGTATTATTCTTATAATCTCTTAAGATATTAATTTTGAAAAATATTCTATATTAAAATTATTTAAAGCTTAATTGATAAAAATAAAACAATTAAAAGTTTAGGAATAACCAGGGGAATAACTTATTCTAGAAAATATTATATATATATATATATATATATTCACAGATTATGTCATTTTTTATAAGAAAGGAGGGGGAGAATTCAAATTGTTCACACCTATTTTAAATTATTTTCAAGTTATTTTAAAAATTATGGGTGATACAGGCTCTATATACAGGTGGCTTCGGTTGAAAAAAAACTCACATAAGGATGGATGGTCTGTGCTCACATCCTTCATCAGGGCCATCAGGGCCGTCTTAAGGAATTCGGCGCCCATGGGCTACTAAAAATAATGCGCCCTTCTTCCTAAGAAAATACACAGAATGGCAAATGGAAGTCGGAAAAGTTATACAAAACAAAAGTGTCAGAACTAGAAAAAACTATATATTACTTTTATAATAAACTGTTATCTTTATTGTAACTTTTCTTTAAAGTAACTTATTTAAAAGATGGGTATAAATGTTTACCCAGATTTGAGGGGATTATCTCAATAATGACAGTTTCGATCAGTTTTTAGTCTAATCCTTAGAACTTGATCGGAACTATTATATGATTGGTGGTCTTATATTAACTCCAGTACAGCTCCGACAGTTCAAATGCGACTGAAACAAAAGTACGATCGGTTGGGCGTTACTCCTATTTCGCGTTGCCCTTCTCTATCTATCGTTTTTCAGCACATTTGAAAGAAATAAAAATCAGTTTAATATTTTAAGAAGTGTTTTAATTTAAAAATAAGTAAAAACTAATAAAATGAAAAATAAATTTTTACTATATCGCAAATAAATAATTGCCGCCTCAAAAGGCTTGCGCCTTGGGGCTATAGCCCATTTAGCCCTGTGGTTAGAGCGGCACTGTCCTTCATTGCTTTAATTTATTTTAAATTAATATTAAAAATATATTGAAATTTCATCGTTGTAATTTATAAAAATGATAATAACATTATTATATTGTAAATGAGAATTAAATTTGTAGAATTCTACATTAAAACAAGCCATCGTTAACTGAACATTTTGACTTCGTATGATTTTCATGGTTCCAATTATAGCAGAAGGAAAAAAAATATAAATAAAATATAATTAATATGTAGTGAAAAATTTCAATTACAGAAATCAATCTTATTAAAAAAAGTGAATATACTATAAATATATATGCCAGTATATATATTGATTATACCTGGAATATACAAAAAAGTCCAAATTAAATTAAATTAAATTATCTATATCAATCTTACCATACCTATTTTTCAATACATATGCTTTCTCTCTTCCCCTCCCTCCACCAATAATTTGACCTCATCTTTCCTTAAGACATAATTTCGAGAGAGAATCTTAATTTTTAGTATAGTTTCTTTGTTAATGAGTATGAAAATATTAATCATCTCTATATTTTTTATTTTATTTTATATGTTCAATAATATTTTTTAACTGTTGGTATTAACTAATTGTCATCTGACATTAAATTGACAGTATCAATCTATATCTATATCTATATATATATATATATATATATATATATTTATATATAAATATATATATATATGTTTATTAAGATCATTTTCAATATTTGTTTTTATACAAGAATTAGTCTTTTTTGATAGTAAATTATGTCTTATATTATTATGCATGGCTGCCTTTAGCTGGTAATTCACATAAAGTTTTTAACAATTTACTTTTATCTATAAAATTTAATTATCTTTATAAAATATAATAGTTATATTCTATTTTTAACAATAATTGAATGTTGAAATAATAATATATACATTATAATAAATTATATATCTTGATATACCTATTCCAATTTTTTTTTTAAATTAATTGATAATTTTAGTATTTATTTTACATATTATATTTTACTTTCATTTTAGGTATTCAGAATCCTCTATAAGTTCAAAAACCTGCATGACGAAACCAGTACCTCTTTGTGGTCTTACTAATTTACAACTCCGATTTCTTTGTCCATCTGATTTGGAAGAGGTATTTTTTAGTAAATTTGTGTTCTTGTATATTATTTTATTATTACTTATTTTTATTAATATGTACTACTATATTATTATTAATTAATAATTAAAATTAAATTTTTTAGGTACGTGCTCTTTGTCAAGATTGGTTCCCTATTGATTATCCTCATTCTTGGTATGAAGATATAACTTCAGATCCAAGATTTTATGCACTTGCTGCTGTACTAGAAGGAGTAATTATTGGATTAGTAGTAGCTGAATTAAGACCTTTTACAAAACTTAGTAGAGAAGTAAGTTTTAACTAATTATATTTTTAGATAATATTTCCATTATTCCCCTTTTTCTTAGTTAAAAGAAGATAAATTTTATATTTTTAAAATTTAAAGGACCGAGGAATTCTCTCAGTATCTGGTTGTAAACATATAGAAGTTGGATATATTTTATCGCTTGGGGTATCCAAACCTCATCGTCGAAATGGAATAGCCTCATTACTATTAGATAATTTAATTAAACATTTAACGAGTGCTGATCACGCTGCTGGGTGTAAAGCATTGTTCCTACATGTACTTACAACTAATACAGCAGCTATACGCTTTTATGAACATCGACATTTTAGGTAATATTTTCATTTAAATAAAAATAATTAGAATAAATATTTATTTTTTTATTTTAAATGAAAATTCAATTAAAAATTTAATTTATAAAATGGATTTTTAATTATTTAATATTTAATCTAATCAATATTATTCATTGATTCATTTTTAAATAAACTTAAAATTAAATATGTTATCATGGATGATGAAAAATATTTAAATTGATACAGTTAAAAAGTTAATTGTGTTCCAGGCTTCATTCGTTTTTACCATATTATTATAGCATCAAAGGAAAATGTAAAGATGGTTTTACCTATGTTCTATATATCAATGGAGGACATCCACCTTGGGGATTATAATATCCTTTTTTAATTAAATATTTTATTTATTTTACTTTATTTATTCATTCTTATTTTTACAAAGGTAATATAATGCTAATAAATTGAAAAGTAAATTTTCAAAGAAAAATATTTACTTTTTTCTTTACTAAAATATTCTAATCCCTTTTGAACTGAAATACTTTTCATACTTCAATACTTCATTTCGATTAATAATTAATTTTATAAATTTAAAAAACTTAAAAATTATTTTGATATAATTTGAAAATTTTATGTTATTTATACAAAAAAATATAGCTAAAAATATAAAATTTCAGAATAATTTTAATTAAAATCACAATGTTCATTGAGTCAGTTGAAAAGAAGAAATTATGGATGTGCGCCTAAATATATCAATAAACCTGAAACTTCAGCAAGAGTTTAATTAAAAATTATTCTTATAAAGTTTATGTTTTTAATTTTAGTTTACAGAACATTTTAAAATGTTTTAACAAGTGCCTATAGTTATTTCTATTAATTTCTTAAAATTTCTAATACATACGTTTTATAGATTTATTTTTAAATTAAATTATTTTTTCAATATTTTCCTTAATGCTAGTACTGATTATTTGAAATACTACCTTGGATGGGCAGGTTCTAGGCTTGCACAACCCTGTAAATTGCCACAATGGGTTTGGGAGAAGCTTCAAGCAGTAGCCCAATGGGTTTGGCCCGGCCTTAGACGTGTTGCTGCTCACAACTCTAGTTAACAGGTCACCACCGCAGTGTGAATTCATCTTTACAGAAAACCAGTATTATTTTCTATATTATATATTACTTCATATATTAACTTTATTAAATTTGAAATACTTTTTAAATATTTAGGATTAATATTCCTATAAAAAATTAGTTTAAATTAGTTTAAATATCTCGGTCTATTTTATAATAATAAATTTTCTATGAAAACGAATATTAACAAGAATACATTTTTATAAATAAATTTGAAATAACATAATAAGAACACTTTATATATATATTCGTAAATAAAAGTTATACAAATATTATTCAAAATCATTATAAATTATTTTCATTATAGAAGTTCTTTTTGTATTATAATTCAAAACAAAATTTGTTTTTCCATTATTTTAAGCAGTTCTCAAATTAAAAAATTGAAATATTAGCCATCTTCAATTTTTTGTTTTAAATAATTTTAAATAATCTGGTTAAGATTATATAAAATTTTCTTAGAATATAAAGATAATTTATTATTAATTAATTAATATTTTATTAATTATTTTGTTTAATATATTTTTATTATAAGCGTTTAGAATGGAATGTCAGAATATAAATATAATCAAAAACTTGTATTATTTAAATTATTTCAATTCAAATATTCATCACTATATTAAATTGTAAATGTTTATCAGATCATAAAATCTAGTGATGAATCCAAAATTCACATTGAATAAGGGGGTCCAAAATATTAACTTATTATTTATTAAACTATAGTAATAAATAAAATTAAGGGTTATAAAGGATCGAACTATAAATATTCTAAATAGTTAATTGTAAAATTAATATTATTTAATAAGAACTTCTATAAACTAACAATTCTATAGTCTTTAAAGTTTTTATTGTTACCGAAAAAAGATGTTCTACAAGTATTGTTATATATTAAAAAAATTTGTTAATACTTTTAATTGGTACATATTGTATATAATACCATTTATTGAGCTATTATTTTTTTAATAGTAGTATCTATAAATTTTACTTGGGTCAATATTACAAAAAATATCTTTATTAAGAGTATATTGAAATTTTCGAATTTTATACGTTTTATATTCTTTTAATAAAATCATTTATATAAATATATAAAATATATACTGCTTCTTTTGTTTGCTTTATTATTTATTTGAATATATTAATACAAAGTTGATTTTTTTATTATTTATTATACTTTCTGTTATTTTATTATATATAGAATTAATTAAATGCTAATAAGTCTTAGAATTTAATGAAATACTTAAAGATATATTAATATTCATCAAATAATTCTAAAACTGGATTCTCAAATTGTAGACCACAAGTTTAAAAATATATTTAAATTTTACTCTAATATACATGTTCATATTTTTTTAAAAGAAATTTGAAAAATAAACGATATTATGAGAGGTTTTTGGTTTGAAAATATTTATTAGATTCAATTATATGTTTTTAATGAAATACTCTTGTGAATAATATATATTCATTATAAAATAATGAAAGATTACAAAAGTTTTGACCACTTATAAATAAAAGTATCATTAGACTCAAAAATTTAAATGCTATATTTATCTGTTAATTCACATTTTATGGAATCTATATTTTATTTTAAATATGCTATATATGAGTGATCAGGGAATAAATAACCAAATCAGTCACGGGATCAAATCCCTTTAATTATAAATCATGATGATTTAATTAAAATGTTAATATAGTACAATTTTATATGAAATATAAATGAATAAAATAGCGTGGCCGGGGATAAAAATATTTATATTTAATAGTTGTTCAAGAAATAATATATAAATCTATATACTTAAATATTATAAATATGTTTATTATTTTTTTTACCTTTCTTCTATCTCTAATAAATAATTGTATTGATTTTTCATAACAAATCTTAATTGAATGTTCAATTATTCTAAATATATATAAACAATCAATGGTCCAATGTTTTTTTTAGTTATTTTCATTAATTTCTAATTGTCTCTTATTAAAATTATAAAATTATATATTCACAAACATCACATTCTAAAGGCTTTCTTGTAATTAAATTAATTTATAAGGAAACTATGTTTGTTAAACTTAAGTATTGTTTTTATAAGAAAAATTAACAACCAATTTCATAAATAATTTAAACTTCATACTTGTTTAAATTGTCTATGGATTGAACTGTTTATATCTATATCTAGTCATTCGGAAAGTAAATTATAAAATTAAATATTTTTTTGAATCCATTGTTAAAATATTTTTTTTAATAAATTAATTTTTAAATAATTAACAAGTATTTGTCTCATTATCTTTAAATTATTATTTTATTCTATCCTTTTTTTTAATTTTTTTCATATATATATATTTTAATTTTGTATTTTAAAATCTTTAAAAGGCAAAGTTTTGGGTAGGTGATTTCAAATTTATTATTAGAATTTTATGAAATTTAAATTAGATCAATGAGAATTTAAAAAAATGTAAAGTAATTGTTGATAGGAGGAATCAAATAAATTGGATCGTTTACAAAGATAAATATTTAATTACTTCTTCCGTCTCATAAAACTTAATAGTTGATGTTTATCACAAATATTTGGGTCTATCTAAATATTTTTTCTTTTGAGTTTTATTATTGATATTTCCTTATAAAAATCACCATTCAGAATAAATCTAACAATATCTTGATTAATTTCATCATTATTTCATAAAAGATGAAAAATTCTGCAAAATCTTGTACATTACTTGATAGTTTACTCAAAAAATGAGTTCCACTATCTGGCAATTGAAAAAGTACTTCTAGTAATTCTAAATCGTATGTATATTCAACAAGACAACGGTAGACGCCATATTTTATCACACAATTCAGTTTGTCCAACACGTCACAAAGGATGATTTTGATATTCGCTGATCTGTCAGCCATCTAATAGTCCTGATAAAAAAAAAATATCTTGAAATTGAATATTTACAAGCTAACTAAATCGGTTCACTATTGATGACATTATTCATTTTATTACACATGAATGAATGAAACCATTAAGTCATTGGAGCAAATAATAACACATTAATATCAAGCAATCTAAAAATCATCAAAACAAAAATATCACGTTACCTGTATCTTCAAAATTATTAGTCAATGATCCGTTTTAAATAAAAAAAAATTATTATTTTCATAAATACTCCTGCTATTTTTATTGATGTATTTATGTGGCAGATGTTTTTGAAAACTTAAATAAAAATATACAATATACAAACTTTTTGTCAAAAAAATCTTTAGGCATGATAATAACTCGTTTGGCATGAATGGCACACAAATTCCTATCTTCAAAAAGACCAACAAGATAAGCTTCAGATGCTTCTTGAAGTGCCATTACGGCTGATGATTGGAATCGAAGATCCGTTTTGAAATCTTAGACAATTTCACGAACTAGTCGTTGAAATGGTAACTTGCGAATTAAAAGCTCTGTACTCTTCTGATAACGACGAATTTATCGAAGAGCAACAGTATCTGGACGATAACGATGAGGTTTTTTTACGCCACAGTTTTCGTTGCCATTACCAATACCATTAATCAATCTCAGAAAAAGTGAATCTTTGGGCGGGTTTTTAATTCTCTTGGTCCTCCTAAGATCAGGTGGACTACTTTGAGCTCCAGGTTCCAATGAACTGTATCTTTCAACTTGTGTATCAATGACTGTCTCGTCACTGTTTTCTATTGACTCAAAACTATTATTTTTATTACGTGTATTGATAATATCTGGTCTGGAAGAAATACCTGTGAATTCATATGGATCATTATAACTTTACATTAAAATTGATTCGTCATTTCTTTGCCTGTAATTCAGTCAGATTTGATTTGTATCTCTCTTAATTCTTTATCTTTAATAATATAGGTCAAAGCACCCTTTCGATCCACAATTACTCCTTCCTCTCATTGACTTTTTTTACCATAATTTTATACAATATTTTACTATTATTTGAAAACTATTTGAACATTTACCATGATAATTTGAATGTTGATCATGTTGTTTTTACATCATTTTTTACTACACATTTGGAAATAATATATCCAACCAAGTCCTTAATTTCCTTCCAATTTGTAATTCTGCTCGTGTTAAATTAGTTATTGAATAAGAAGTTGTGCGATAATTATAGACATGGCTTTTGGAATGTCATTTGTTTTTAAAATTAACTTTTTAATTGATTTTTTTAAATTTTTCACACAGATTTCAGCAGCCCCATTGGAATACGGACTGTAAATATTTGTGGTAATATGTCGTACTCCATTTATTTTTAAATAATTTTCCATATCAAAAGTACAAAAAGAAATTCTATTATCTATAATTAAATAATTAGGCAATCCCCATCTAGCAAAATATGACCTAAAAATTCCAATTGTATCTTGACTCGTAATAGTCTTCATTTGAAATACCTCAAGCCATTTTGAGTGAGCATCTACTATAATGAGAAACATTTGTCCTGTAAATCTGCATGAATTCGATACTTTAGTTTATTTGGCCATTTCCATGGACTTAATTCGGTTTTAGTGAGTGCATCTTGGTGTTGTAGGCAAATGGTACAACTTTATATTACATTCTCAATTTCGGTATCAATTTTAGGCCACCATACATGATTCCTAGCTAATGCTTTGGTTTTAATAATGCCCATGTGGGTCTCATGGAAGTTGCATGGCCTGTTGTCCAACTTTAATTGGTATAACCAATCTATGTCCCCATAACAAGCAAATCCCTTCAAAAATTAATTCATTTCATCTATAATAATACGGTTTTATTTCTTCATCAATTTTTGTTTTAGGCCAACCATTATTTAAAAATACTCTCACTTTACCTAATATTTTATATTTTTTTTTGTTTCATTTTTAATAACATTATTGCATAATAATTTAACTATTGATAAAATTTAAATAAGTCACATCATCTTCATATTCTACATCTACATCCTTTAATGGTAATCTCGATAACCCATCCGCTACATTTTGCTATAATCAAAAAAAGATAAAAATAATTCCCAGCGTTGTAAACGACTGGCAGCCATAACTGGAAATTCTTTGTTTGGTCCGATCAAACTAACTAAAGGTACATTATCCGTTTCTAAAATGAAATTTCTCATGTATAAGTATTTGAAACATTTATTAACTCCATAAAACAAGCCGTATACTTCTTTCTGAACCTGACTATATTTATTTTGTGCTTTGTTAAGGGATTTAGACGCATATGCAATTGGTCTACATCTACAAGAACCATCTGGTAATATGTGATTCAAAATCGCCGCAGTCCCATAAGAACTGGAATCGCACGTTAATTATTTTAATGGTAGATTTTGATCATATGGATTAGTACAGGCTCTTTACTTAACATGACTAATTTCATTAAAATAATTTTCACATTGTTTTGTCCATTTCCATTCAACATCTTCACTACAGTTTATATAAAGGGCTTAATATGGTAGCAGCATTTTCTAAAAAATTCTATAGAAACAAATTAACCCGAATTAATTAATGCCGAAAGTTCATTGACATTATTTGGAACAGGCACTTAACTATATTTTTTGACATGTGCACGCCTTTACTATCAACCTCAAGACCCAGACATTCGATTTTGTTCATAAAAAATTCACATTTATTTTTACTAAGTGTCAACCCACTTTTCCTTAACCTTTCTAAAACCTGAATAGTTTTCTGGTTTCAAAATTATAATTTGAAGCTGATAAAAAATTTTGTGCAATTAATTAATTTTAGAAAATAAAGTTAACAATAAAAAGTTACAGCCATGGACTATGGTCTATGCTCTTAAGAGAGGACGTACTCTTTACGGTTTTGGTGATTAAAATTGTTTGCAGATAATTTTTTTTTACTCAAAAACGGTCTTTTTCAGGGCCACAAAATTTTTTTATTTCTTTATCTTTTATTGCACGTTTGTCCGAAGGAAATAATCCATGGGAACCATTTTATAAAATAAAAGATATATCTAGAATGTAAATTTTTAATTCAAATAAGGAGCATAAAAATATTAAGGTTTTAATTATCTGGTTTATTAAAATGGAATCTTTAATATTTGTAATAAGGAATATGTAGATTTAGAAAAGTTTTAGTTAACAAATTAAAACAAGATAAGCAAATAGTTATGTTGATAAAATTATTTTTTTGGGTGGCCCTAAAAAGGGCCATTTAATATATGAGGAAAAAAAACGAAGTTTTTATTTAGATGAAGTGTATTAGGTAGCATCTTTAGTGTCTTCAGAAACGGCTGCCACACGTTTCATGCCTAAAACATCCGAGAAAATTGCATGGCATGAACCAATTGATATGCCAACTTCCTCTGCAACTTCCCTAATAGTGATATGACGATTTTCCAAAACCATTTTCTTCACAGTTTCGATGTTTTCTTTGCTTGTTGCTGTGGTTGCAGCTCCAGGACGCTCATCGTCATCAACATCTTCACGACCTTCAGTAAAGCGCTTGTACCACTTATAAACATTTTTTTGAGATAAAGTGGACTCGCCGAATGCCACAGTCAACATTTTAAGTGTTTTGGAGCACTTTATTCCATTTTTAACGCAAAATTTAATACAGATTCTTTGAACTTTTCCATTAGACTTTGAAGGCATAATTATTGATCAATAAGATAGTAAGATACAAAGAAATATTTTAAAAGCTAAATTTACAATGAATAGACTCGTTTTTGTTGTTTGCTATTTAAAAGTAGAGTGAAGTGAGTTATACAACACCCAATCACAGTACGAGAGGTCGCTACCATCGTAATCATATAAAAGAGAAAACTATTCATACTCGAAATTATCATTTATAACCAGGCCCCCTTAACTCTATTGTTCTCGGTGAAACAAAGTTTTTGGCGCCACCTGTAGTCGCAGGCATTGGATAATTGAAAAAAAAATCGGGCATGTGTGTGAGTTGTGTGTATGTGTTTGGTCTTTGCCAATTAAAAATTATCAAGTAAAATCTGAAACCGACCTGTAAAAAGAAATGTTTATGTGAGGTTGTATATAGTAAGGTGAAAATTTTTAAATAATTTTGATATCAAAAATATTGTATTAAATATAATATATAAAATATCAATTATATAATATAATACTCTTAATGAAAATTACTTGCCTTTAATTTATAAATTGGCTATACTCACAATACATATTGCCTTGTACATATCGGTAAGAATGCTATCCTAAGTTCACATTTTTTTGTTTTAGAACCACTGAAAATTTTTGTGAACCGAAATATTTTGTATCAATATTTCAAAATTCAATTCAATTATAAATCTCCATAAAAAAGTAAATAATAACAAATTCATTATATTTTCTTGAGCGATATAATACCAGATATAAATATATATTTAATTTATATATTTAAATAATTTTTTTAAAAAATGTAAATTAAAAAAAAAAATTAAAATAATACCTTTATTTAAATAGAATGGAGGAATTCATCAATATTATAATACATAAAATTTACTGTACATTCTGTGATTTATACGGTGCAATCAGTCATATTTACATTGAGCATCAAATACTAAACGATTTTATTTATTTTACTAGTCATGAATTACAGAGCAATTTAAAATATTTTATTGTGCGAAAAAATAATAAAATAGTGGCCATTTGGAATTTTACATTACATAGAACAATATTCGTTTATTTTAGATATGTAAATAACATAAAAGATTGCAGGATTTCCAGCTAAGCGAAAAATGATTTATTAGGGTATAAAACTTAGATTTTTTAAAAAATTTAAATTTAAAAAAAGCATAATTGATTGCTTAGATGTTAGTTTTATCTCTGAAAAAATAATTTTTCACTTAACTGGAAAATCTATAATATTTAAATTACCAATAAAATAAAAAAAAAACAAGCTTATATACACACAAGCCCGATATTTAGCATGGTGGCGCCGAAAAATTCAATATTTTTAATTTATTATTATTATTATTACCTTCATCTAATATATAAATAAATATTTTTTTTTATTTATTTAATTATTAATTATAATAAGTTATTGTTCCGTTTTTAAGTGTTAATAAATATCAATATTTATTTATTTTTTTCCCTTCAATCTATTAATTAGATTTATTAGTTAACATAATCACTCTATTCTTTTTCTTATATTAAACATTTTATTTAGTTTTATTTTCTTTAGAATGAATAATAATTATAACAAAACGTTTACTCTACAATATTAGTTATTAATGTATTAAAAATTAATTAATTTGACTTGAATTTATGAATATTTAGTCTTTATTATGAACATTATTTAAGATATAGAATAAATAAATAGGAATATTTTTTATATTTTTTTTATAAAATTATCTAAATTGAAAAAACATTTATCAAATTCATTATCTATCCTCTATATATATCTCATATAATAAGAACCTTTAAATTTATTATTTTTAATTAAAATTATTACTTTTATATTAAAACATACTTTAGAAAATTTATCATATTTAGTAATATTTGATTTTTCAAATTTTGGATATGTTAATACGATAAACAAAACAAAGAACAAAATCAAAAAAACTAAATTTGTTAATATTCTTGTTTATAAGTGTATATTTGAATTTTCAATCACAGTATTACATTTTTGTTATATTGGTAGGTATTTTTATTTTAACCACAATATTGATCGTTTTATTTAACAATTTTAATATAAGTATATATTAGTTTTATACACTGCAAAAATATCTTTAGAAGTAATAATTTTTATTTAATATTCTAATTACAAATAAAAAAAATATTTAAAAAAAAGCAGCTGTCAAATTTTTTTAATATATTTGTATGGATTTTTTTTCGTTTTTATCTATATAGAAAAATAATAAATAGTAATAATCTTCTCTTATTGAAATTTTAATCATAAAAACATTTTAAAATTATGTTTGTGTTAATATGAGAATAAAATTGAAGGTGGCCCTGAAAAGGGCCGTTTTGTTTTGGGGGTAATAAAAAAAAACCAGAAAATTATTTAAGCTCTTTCTCCACGAATTCGGCGAGCAAGTTGGATATCTTTTGGCATGATAGTAACCCGTTTGGCATGAATGGCACACAAGTTGGTATCTTCAAAGAGACCAACAAGATAAGCTTCCGATGCCTCCTGAAGGGCCATCACAGCTGAAGATTGGAAACGAAGGTCCGTCTTGAAATCTTGAGCAATTTCCCGAACAAGTCGTTGAAATGGCAATTTACGAATTAAAAGTTCGGTACTTTTTTGATAACGACGAATCTCTCGAAGAGCTACAGTACCGGGACGATAACGATGGGGTTTTTTCACGCCACCAGTGGCTGGAGCACTTTTCCTGGCAGCTTTCGTTGCCAATTGTTTACGAGGAGCTTTACCTCCAGTAGACTTACGAGCAGTTTGTTTAGTACGAGCCATTTTCTAAGTATGAACAATATTGATTTGATGTTACAACAACAAAATCCTAAAGCAGAATGATTAACCAAGTTGATTGCACATCTTCTTATATAGAAGTCTGGCCAATCACAAGTGACCATTTTTTGGCGGGAAATTAACATTTAGGTAGTGGGGGTTGCACATGTGTGTGTTTAAGTATGAGATTTCTTATACATTTCATATTTAAAATAGTGTACCAATTAATAATATAGATAAAAGTATATTATGAATTAAAACTATTATTATTTATTATTTATCTGAATAAATTAATTATATTATGAAAAATATTATAATAATTTTCTAAGATATTAAATAAACAATGTAAAACATGTTAATTTATTATATTTCCCTTTAGATATTGATTTTAAATTTATTTATTTTTATTATTACTTAAAAAATAAAAATAAAATATCTGTTTTAAACTAGGTAAGGAATGTTTCATGTAATCACCGCTAGTACTCCATTGGCCGATATATTTAAGAGATGGAAGGGTGGCCAGTATGTAAACTGATGTAAACTAGAATCGAACATTAACCCATTCTTTTATTGACATTTTGTTCGGAAAGTAATTTCGCTCTTTTCCATCAGATCACATCAGATGGTTAATTTGTATTTTATTTTGCACCTTCACATTAAAATCGTTTAACCATTGTTCTCAGTACTGATACAACAGGTAGTGTGTGGAGAAATATAAGTAATTTTACGTAATGTTTTTAGGTTTGTTCTTTTAATTATGGAGAACAATAAAGAGCATTTTAGCCATATTTTATTCTAGTATTATTATAAAAAAAGCAAGAATGCCGCTCATACCAGAAAAAAATTATAATTATAAAATTTTTATTTTTGTTTGATTTCCTTTCTAAATTTATATATTTTTCGACTATATTGCTATTGTACAGCAATGTTCTTTATCTCTCAAGTACTTTACATTATTTTAGGATTAAACGTAAATAATTTGACAAGAAATCACTTTGCTTAGACAAATTAATAATTGCATTTATTTGCAACGATTGAACTATTTTGCTTCTATATATTTAAAAAATTAAAATTTTTTTCTTTCGTTAACTTAAATCATGAGATATATTAAAATATATATTTTAGAGGATATATATAGAAGATAGTTTGTATTTAATAGATCCACACACAATTAGAGTAAATACCATATAAGAATAAGTTGTATTTTTAAAAAAAATCAATTAATTATTTCCAAGTAAATTTATATATATATAAAATAAATAAATATTAATTTGATAAAAAAAATGTAATGTTAATATAATATAATATTGGGTGGCCCTGAAAAGGGCCGTTTTTTATAGATATATAGGAATCGATGATTAAATAATAATTAGTAGATAAATTTAACCACCAAAACCGTAAAGAGTACGTCCTTGTCTCTTGAGAGCATAGACAACATCCATAGCTGTAACAGTTTTTCGTTTGGCATGTTCAGTGTAGGTGACAGCATCACGGATTACATTCTCAAGAAATACTTTCAATACTCCACGAGTTTCTTCATAAATCAGACCAGAGATACGTTTCACACCACCACGTCGTGCTAAACGACGAATCGCTGGTTTAGTGATACCCTGGATATTATCACGAAGTACTTTACGATGCCGTTTAGCTCCTCCCTTTCCTAAACCTTTACCTCCTTTACCACGGCCAGTCATTTTTTATTTCTATTCAAATTGAAAAATTCAAACGAAATGTCCAAAACGACAAACTCAACATGTATGAGAGCTGCATTTACCAACCTTCTCTTTTATATATAAACGCCTCCACCTTCAACCAATGGCTGACAGGATTGTTCTCCCCACCACAATGCCATTATATACAAATTCAAATATAGTTATTTAATAATTAGTTGTGATTTAATAATATCTGATTTTTTGATTTATTATAATAAACCAATAATTTTTAGTATTTAAAAATTAAATTAATTTTTTAATAAAATATTTGAGTTTTTTTGTGTTTTATTAATAGTTTATTAAATAACTATATTTGAATTTGGATATAATGGCATTGTGGTGGGGAGAGCAATCCTGTCAGCCATTGGTTGAAGGTGGAGGAGTTTATATATAAAAGAGAAGGTTGGTAAATGCAGCTCTCATACATGTTGAGTTTGTCGTTTTGGACATTTCGTTTGAATTTTTCAATTTGAATAGAAATAAAAAAATGACTGGCCGTGGTAAAGGAGGTAAAGGTTTAGGAAAGGGAGGAGCTAAACGGCATCGTAAAGTACTTCGTGATAATATCCAGGGTATCACTAAACCAGCGATTCGTCGTTTAGCACGACGTGGTGGTGTGAAACGTATCTCTGGTCTGATTTATGAAGAAACTCGTGGAGTTTTGAAAGTATTTCTTGAGAATGTAATCCGTGATGCTGTCACCTACACTGAACATGCCAAACGAAAAACTGTTACAGCCATGGATGTTGTCTATGCTCTCAAGAGACAAGGACGTACTCTTTACGGTTTTGGTGGTTAAATTTATCTACTAATTATTATTTAATCATCGATTTCTATACATCGATTAGCTCTATACAAAAAGCAAATCGGCCCTTTTCAGGGCCACCCAATATTATATTATATTAACATGACATTTTTTATGAAAAATCTTTCAATTTATTTTGTTTTATAAAATAAAATATATATTACTCTCTGATTTAATTAATTTATTTTACTAGATTTATTTTATTTCATTATTTATATATATTTTTCTCATCGTTTTTTTCCAAATTCTTATCTACATAAGTGATGCAAATAAGTGATCTAATTGAATTTAAATAAAATAAGTAAAAATCACAAAATATTATTAAGGAAATAATTGATTGTTTGTTAAAAAATAATATAAGTAATTAGTAAATTATTTTTATTTTTTAATAATATATATCAGTTACTTAATTTTTAAATTCATTTAAGCCTTTAAAAATGAATTTCAATACAGAATAAAAGGAAAAAATATTTATAACAAAATATTCAAAATAAATAGATCAGAATTAAATTAAAATAAATAGATATTTTATTGAAGTAGTTAAAGTGACCACACGTCCCGAATTTGGCGGGACAGTTTCGCTTTTTGATGTACTGACCCGGGTACCGCCGATTTTTAAAAATGTCCCTATTTTTAGAAAATATCTCCAATTCTTATTTTAAATGTACTGTATAAAATTTAGATAGCATAAAAATAAATATTTTTTTTTAAATAAAAATAGTTTTAATTTACAAGCATTTTTATTGATTACTCCAAATTTGCAAATATATGATAATAAATTTTTTTTTTTTAATTGCTAATATTGTAGTTTAACACATTTTTTTAATTCTATTTATTCTAAACAAAACTAAAACATCTGGATTACTATCAACGAACTTTTATTCATATTTATCACAAAATTGCTTAATTAATTCAAATTTATATGATCTTAATATATTGTGAGAATTAGATAAATAATGTAGAGAGCAAAAAATATTTAAAAATAGATATTTAAATGAAATAAAATAATTTAATTTAATTTAACAAGAATGAAAATGTAATTTTAAAGAAAATAAGAAACTGTTTTTGATTAAAATGTTTTCAAGATTTATAATTACAATATATAATTTATACAATATATAATTTGCAGTTTTTTTTTCCTAAATAAAATTTAAATTAAATAACTTGATTTAAATAATTATAAATAAAATAAAAAAAATAAAATAAATAATTTGTGATTGTATTAAAAATATAAGTTTATTTTTGGGGAGGTAATTTATATTTTTTTTTTATTGTATTCAACAGTTTAGTCTATCATAAAGTAATAGATAAAATATAAGTGAGAAGAAAAATCTTTACAAATTTTATTACAAATCATAAATTTTTCCTAAAATTTTTTATTTTACTAATATTTCAAATAAATTAGAAACAAAAAAAAAAAAAAAAAATCAATTTGTTGACAAAATAACTAATTTATGGTGACCCTGAAAAGGGCCATTTTTGTGGATTTGAGTGAAATATAATTTTATATTTAGAAAAAATTTTTGATGCCTTATTTTTTAAAAATCAAAAGTATCTAATGAGTAACTTGTTTTTCATAATATCTGATCAGATGAATTTATTTTGTCAAGTTAAAGCTTAAAAAATAAAAGAACTACTATATTGAATATTTAATGTTACACTTTTATATAAGAGAAAAAAAGTGATTATCTAATAATTTTAAATATAATTTAAAAATTTAATATATATTCGTTAAGTATAAAAATTAATATCAATAAGAGGTTATTTTTCTAAATAAAAATTAAATTAAATATACCTAAAAATATTTAAATAAAAAAAAAAAAGAATTGAATATAAAAATAATCAAATGCATATATATTATAGACAATTTTTTTTTAATTGCAGGAAATTTTTTCATATCATAAAGCAATAAATAAAATATAAGTTTGAAGAAAAATCTTTACAAATTTTATTCCATTTCATAAATAAATTTAACCTAAATTTTTATTTTGTTCTTAAGATTACTAATAGTTCAAATAAATTAAAAATAAAAAAAATCAATTTGTTGATAAAATAAATAATTTATGGTGGCCCTGAAAAGGGCCGTTTTTTTTTGTTGTAGTTTTGAGTGAAATATATTTTGATATTTAGAAAAAATTTATGGTTTCTTTTCAGTTTTTTTGGGAAGGAGGACAGCTTGTATATTTGGCAAGACACCACCTTGGGCAATAGTAACTCCAGAGAGTAATTTATTTAATTCCTCATCATTACGAATTGCCAATTGAAGATGTCTTGGGATGATTCTGGTTTTTTTGTTATCCCGAGCAGCATTTCCAGCCAATTCTAAAACTTCAGCAGCCAAATATTCCATAACAGCTGCCAAATAGACTGGAGCACCAGCACCTACACGTTCGGCATAATTTCCTTTACGGAGAAGACGATGAATTCTACCGACTGGAAATTGAAGTCCAGCACGATTAGAACGAGATTTTGCCTTGCCTTTAACTTTACCACCTTTTCCACGTCCAGACATATTGAATAGTTAACGTGTAATTTAATCAATGTATACTCAATGAGAACAAATTAATAAATGTTATTATTTAGTGTGAATAGTTCTCTTTTATATATGATTACGATAGTAGCGACCTCTCGCACTGTGATTGGCTGTTGGAAAATCCCCACTCTAATTGACTCTCTTTTAAAAAGCCAACAGCAAAAGGTTTTCGTTTCATTCTGTATCTAGCATTCAACATAATCGTTTGTCTGTTGATATCTTATTGATCAATAATTATAATTATGCCCCCAAAGACTAGTGGAAAAGCTGCCAAAAAGGCCGGCAAGGCACAAAAGAATATCACCAAAGGTGATAAGAAGAAGAAACGTAAAAGGAAGGAATCTTATGCTATCTACATTTATAAAGTATTGAAACAAGTTCATCCTGATACGGGAATTTCATCGAAAGCCATGAGTATCATGAACAGTTTTGTTAATGATATTTTTGAACGTATTGCTGCTGAGGCATCTCGTCTTGCTCATTATAATAAACGTTCTACAATTACCAGTCGGGAAATTCAAACTGCTGTACGTCTTTTGTTACCCGGTGAATTGGCAAAACACGCTGTTTCTGAAGGCACCAAAGCTGTTACCAAATACACTTCATCCAAATAAATTCATTTTCCATCTCATTTTTTCTTCCTTCCTAAAATAAACGGCCCTTTTCAGGGCCACCCAAAATAATTATTTTATCAACAATTCATATTTTTTTTTGATTTTTTTCTAAATTATTATTTATACATACACACTTTATTATCTATATCACATTCATAAATAAATCTTATTAACTTATTTATTATTCAATAATCTTCTGGTGGGGATTTTCTCTTTAAACATTTATTTTGTTATGATTTAAGAATAATTAAGGATTGTTTGTTCCTTATAACAAAGCAACAATTTTATCCGTTTTCAATTTAATTTAATGTTTTATAAAATTTGTAAGTTTTTCCTATACTTAAATAATTAAAAAAAAATTATTTTTAATTTGATTTCTGAACCAAGGTTATAAATTAAAACGTTAGATCTACTTACATTTTATATATTTTGAGCCTATATTGCTTATTGGGTAATTGTTTACTTGACGGGCCCAGCAAGGTGGGCGGCTGAAACTTACCTTGAGGGATTCCTTGAATGATTATATACAACTTTTTCAGATAACTTTTTTTATGATCTCATTTAGTTTAATTAATAAAAAATAATTAATTTTTCAATGTAATGTACCCATTAACATTGGCATTAGGACTGTTTTCTTTTAATGCTCTAGGTGGCGCTAGGGAGTGTATGGAGATTCAATTTTAATTCAAATAAAATAAATATATATATTTTTTATTTATCTACTCTCAATATATTATTAATTATAATAACAAATTTATTATTTTGGTACTGGTATCATCTAGTACTTCCCTCAACGGATTGGAAAAAAATACCACTGCGTGCCTTAAATTATCCTGATTGATTTTTGATATGAAATATTTTTTGGAAATTTCGTGTTTACGGGAGAAAAATTAATATAATTTGCATATAAATTGGGGGTGGGGAGCAATGGCGTACCTAGAACTTTTGCCGCCCGGGGCGATCTCCAGTTTGCCGCCCTTTTTATTATAAGTCAATCAAATAGTGGTATTTATAAATTAAGCACATAAATAAATTATTAAGTTATTTAATCAATATTAATTAATACACAGAGTAAATTTTTTTACACTTATTTGTATGCACTCGTAAACATATTTATATCATATTTACTCTTCTAGCTTTCATACTAGAAAAATCGTGTTTAATGCTCTCACAATTTATATTATTTGTAATTTCTTGTTCTATTGACAATATTGCAAGATTTTGTAGTCTTAATTGACTCATTGTAGAACTAAGATAATTTTGCCGAACAAAATCTTAAATATGCGTTTACGAATTCAACTAATTTTAATGAATACAATAAAATAAAATTATTATCCTGTTCTTGGAATTAGAATTCAAAATTTACACTAAAATGCATTTATTTACACCGAGGAATAATATTCGAAATCATATAGTTAATCATAATTTATATAAATCAAATAATAAACTTATAATAATCATAATAATCATTTATTATTCAAGAAAGAAAAAAAATAAATATGAAATGAATACGTTGCTTTTTACAACTATAACTAAATATAAAAAATGCCGCCCCAAGATAAGTGCCGCCCGGTGCGGACCGCACCCACCGCACCCCCCTTGGTACGCCACTGGTGGGGAGCCATGTTTTGACAGTTATAGTATAATCACACGAGGGCGACACCTTCACCTTGCCCAGTAGATATTTGAATTTAAATATATATTAACACAATTTTTTTTAATTAGTGATAATTGCAAAATTTCTATTTTGTGTAATATTAGTAATAGTTAATACCATGTTTGCTGGGTTTGTTTCGAATATTATGTATACGGATGGTATGTGGGTGTCGAGTTTGATATTCAAATAATTGCAGGTAATTCGGAAGGCCTGTGGGAGGGGGTGATCTGCGGTCATTTTTTTGCGGTGCCATCTATTGGGCGCCTGTGAAGAGTCAATCGTTTTCGCCTGCAACACCATCTGGCGTTCGAGTTTCACCCGTCCCACTGGTCTCACTCATTCCGGCTTCTGTATTTGTAATATTAAGAATGAACCATGCAGAATTCCATATTTTGTGTAATGACCAGGAAAAATTGATCCAATTTCTTTGCGATCATGGGGTAATCCTGAGATCAATTAATTGCCCTAGATGTGGCATTAGACTCATATTAAACGTACAAAATTTACAATTTCGATGCAATACTGCTGAATATGTATTAGTCAGTAGAAGACGGGTCCGGAAAAATTGCGGATTTAAAAAAAGTGCTCGTGTGGGAACTTGGTTCGAAAATTCGAAATTATCTTTGGAAATAATTTGCCGAATAGTTGCCAATTTCCTTTTTTTGAGATATCCACGACAGGAAATTACTATGCACGAAACACGCATAACGTCTCCGAGCACAATAGTGGATTGGTTCAACTTCTGTCGAGAGGTAACTATTGTCTTATATAAAAATATTAAAAAATGTATAATGACAATGAATATTCATATTAAATTCCTATTACATATTGTATTTAAGAATATTAACCTATATTTATTATCTGATATCTTTTTATAGGTTTGCGTGTTTTGGGCAGTAAAAAATAGCGAAAAACTTGGAGGGCCTGGTAAAATCGTTGAGATCGACGAGGCCAAATTAGGCAAACGGAAATATAATGTCGAGAGAATTGACAAAGGCCAATGGATCTACGGTGGGATTGAGAGAGACTCTAAAAAAATTTTTCTTGTACAAGTGACTGAAAGATCCCGGGCTACACTTCTTAAATGTATCAAGGATTGGATTCTTCCAGGAACAACAATAATATCTAATTGCTGGAGATCATACAATCGCCTTGAGGATGAAGGCTTCCAAGACTTAACAGTTAACCATTCGATAAATTTTGTTGACCCCTCTACTGGTGAGAAATATTTTTATTTTTACAAAATTATTTAAAAAAAAAATAGTATAGAACTTTTTTTTATGCTTTTAATTTAGAAATTATTTTTCTTTTTGATCTTAAAAATTTGTTTTAATTACAGAAGCTCATACACAAAATATTAAGCGTCTTTGGAGGGAAGTAAGGGGAAATGTCCCTAGATTTGGTAATAGAAACCAGCATTTATTGGGATATCTCTCTGAATTCCTCTTCAAACGTTGCCATCCTTATTTGGAGAGGGTAGAACAATTTTTCAAGATAATTGGTGAAATGTATCTTACTCATCATCATTCTCCTGAGGAAAATTGGTATGTAAATTAAATTAAAAATAAAATTGTGTATCTATTTTTTAGAGTTAAAACAAAATTATATATTTTATATATTATATAATAAAATAAAATATAAAATAAAATTTTGTATTTTGCAGCTCAAATTAAACATTAACACCGTTTGAAGAGGAATTCACACAGATATCACTATAAATGATAGTTTTATTACCAGAATAGAATGGTAAACTCCGAGATGTTCGAAGCCTTCGTCAAGGCGTTTGAACGAACTCCAGCTCCAATCCTTGATACATTCAAGAAGTGTCTCCCGGAACCCGGAACCACTGGAACAATAAAGATATTTTTCGATTCTCTCTATCCTACCCCCCGACATTATATTTCCGTTCTCATCTTTCATCTCAACGATTTTACAAGGGCCTCCTAGTTTTTCTGCCCGTCTCAATACACGCAGAAGACAATCAACTATAGTGCACGAAGACTGTATGCCTGTTCCTGGCGTGGATATCTTAACAATAGGAAATTTACAACCAATTTCCCACTCGAGGACTTCTAGTAAACCCGTCTTTTATTGACTGATTCATATCGAGAATTATTGCATCGAAATTGTACATTTTTTAGGTTTAATATGATTTCTATGCCACATTTAGGGCAATTAATTGATCTCAGGATTATCTCATGATCGCAAAGAAATTGGATCAATTTTTCCCAGTCATTGCACAAAATAATGACACAAAATTTTTCATTGTATAATAAATTATATTAATTATTATTAAAACAAATTTACTATAATTATACGTTTATTTTTTCTAATAGTGTTAAAATTTATTTAAAGGATCAGATTTGTATAAATCTATATAGTGTTTGATGATCCGAGTCGAGCTTTTGAAGTGACAACACGTATTAAAAAGTGCTCCTAATATTATTTGGATATAAATACTGAATTGAAAGTGTAGTTATTGAAAAATATATCAATAGGAAGGGAAATTAAGAAATACAAAGATAGTGAAACAATCAAGGCTCTATCTAACAATAGAAGACAGGAAAAACTAAATAAACCATTGTCCAGCACTGAATATAAATGCCAAGTAAGCAATTTATTTTCTTGCATATATAAGATAATCGGATTAAAATATTAAAAAAAAAATATTTTAAAAATAAAATAAACAGAAAAATGGATAGACAACTGATTAGTGTCATGAATGAAATAAAAGAGGATATGGAAGAAAAATTCCAACAGCTGATTAACAATTTTCAGGAGATAATAGATAAAAAGATGACAGAAATAGAAAGTCTTGAAAAAAACTTGGAAAGAGAATCTAAAATTAGAAATATTATTTTTAACATCGAGGAAAAAGAAAAAGATATGATTAATATGTAGATAAGATTAATTTAAACAAATAAATAAATAATTTATTTATAAATTTTATAATATATTTTTATATTATACTATGAATATAAAATCATTTAAATAATTTTTATTTTTATGTCCAAATTTCTTCAATAAATTTTTTATTTTTCTTTAAATTTTCAACTAATATTTTTGACTCATTTTGAGGAATTCCTAAAAAAAATGAAAATAAAATTTTTATTGACAAAATATATATTTAATTTTTTTTGTTACCTTTACATTCCCCTATAATATTTATTATAATTTGTGAAACTTCTTTGCATAGATTGATATTTCCACAGACATATGTATATGTATCTTCATTTAGAAATTGAGAAATAAACTCATCTTTATTTTTAATAATAATATCCTATTAAAGAATAAAAAGATTTAAAATTGAAGACACATTAAAATTTTATATATTAGGTAATTTTCTTATCCCTCCTACCTCGACCTTTGAAGAAAAATTAAGGATAGTTTTTTTTTAAAAAGAAATGAGTTGAAAATAGTTAAATAAATATTCTCGGTGAAAAATTAATACAATTAAAATTAAATTCACAATCTATAACATGAATTTATACCTGAACATATTTTGAATTTCCACAACCATTTCTTGAAAAAGCTTTCATCAATTTCTTTAAAATATTAGAATGTAGAAATTGATCTAATTGTTCCCTAAAAAAATAAATATTACTTAATATAAATAAAAAATATGAGAAAAATGTATAAATAACTTTATTTTATTGAATATAACAAATGTATGTTTTGTCTGGGTAACATAACAACAACAAATCTAAAATTAGTTTCTTCAAGAAATCGAATAGTTGATTAATGATAATTTTCTGTTTTGGAAAAAGCTGAGAGAATAAAAAGTATGTATTCAAGATATAAAAATAAAGATGTAGAAATATAGAATCTAATACTGAATTTAAAATTCGATATTAATAATTGAAAAATGGAATATAGTGGAATATACTATCATGCATTTTCGGTTTTATTTTTTTCAAACTAAAATAATTTACTTGTAAATATCATCTCTATTTGGATAACGGCATCCAAAAATTAACCAAATATCTCCCAATTTGATCGGATTCCTATATTGAGAAGTGTCGAGATGTTCAAGAAATCCAATAAATGGTGCTATACCAGTACCAGCTCCAATCATAATAATATTTTTTGAAAGATCTTTGGGGAGTCTAAATGGTTTGGGAACTTTTCTCAAGTACATTGAAACCTGAAATATCAACAATTTTTAGATTAATAAAATGAAAATCTAAATTTTGTAAATTAAAGAATTACCTCATTGTTATTATATAAAATAAGTTTCGACATTGCATTCTCTAATTCCTCATCATTTATATTTAAAATTTTATCATTTCTAAATTTTTTTCCAATTTCTACCAACCAACCAGAAACTAAACCTGTTTGATTTTCTTTAAAATCTTCTAGCGAGAAGATAATACGAAATGAATTTTTCTTTTCGCCATATAAAGGACTATTTGCAATTGAATACGGTCTTGGTCGAAGTCGAGGAATATATTCTAATAAAAGTTCTAAAGGAGGATCGCATGATGGCACTTTTTCAAGTACATCCCAGATAGAAAGTCGAGGAATTAAAATTTGATTTTCATAATCACTAGTGCTCATTATTTCCAATATTTTTTTTTCAGCATCTTTAGTCGTAAATTCGCAAAGAGCAGTAATCAATTGCTAAAAAAGAAAGAAACATGTTTATTGGGAAAAAATCTGAAAATTCAATAAATGTATAAAATGAATTTATATAAACTTAAATTATTCTTATATTATTTATGATATAAATATTATCGTAATAGTTAAGAAAAAATCTACAACCATATATATTACATACATAGTAAATTTTTAATTTTTTATCAATTAATATTGATTAGTAAGAAAAGTTATAAAATTATTATTATATAATATGAAATAAGAATTATTTACTATCACTAAATAAACAAAATAAAATAGAAAATTCTGCTAACAATAATTACAACTTCTACTATAAAACGATTAAAGACTATATATTATTTATTATTTACTATAGATTATTTCATATTTTATTTATTTAACGATTATTACCCAAATTTGTAATATTTTTGTAATTGTTTTCAATTTTATAATTGAAATTTAAAAAATTAAAAAGAATTTAAAATAAAAATTATAATACAATATTACATTATTAATGTTTTTACAATCCAATTTTATAACCATAGCAATGATCTTGAAGCTGGAATTACGATAAATTTTTAACTAAATAGATATGTCTATAGGTGAAGATAATGAGTACTTAAGTTCAGATTCTTCATCTGTAAATGAATTTAGTAGTGATGAAGAGGATAACAATATATTTGCTGCTGATGAAACAGAAATAACAACATGGTAAAAGGGAATTTAAATTAAAGAAATAGAATAACATATGCCTAAGCATGTTTTTAATTTATTGCTTTTAGCTAAATAATATCTTAAAAAAAATGAATCCACAACACTTTAGTAGTTAATTTTTAATAAATTTCAAATAAGTATAATAATAATATTTACATCAAATCACGGGATGAATTAAATAAAATAGTTTAATAATTAATTATATAAAATAATGATAAAATTAAAATTATAGAAAATAAATAAATACCTTGGTATAAGTTTGATAACACTTCATTTATATATATATTTTTTTATAAGATATATATATATATTTTCTGTTTGATTTTTACATGATAACTATATATATTGAATACAAGGTAAAATATTTCTAAGTTTCTCAGACCCAAATTTAGTAAGATTTGAAAATTATTCAAAATAAGCTCGTTATTAGCATGTGCCTAAATTTGTTCATAATAATAATAATATAATTAAATAAAAATATCTAAGTATATCTATCTATATATATATATATACCTAAATAAATTAATATTATTAAGTATATAAATAAATTCTTTAGGATATCATCACATAAAATATTAGAAAATGATAAAAGTAAAATAAAAGATGAAGAAAGAGAATTTAATGCTATAAATGAAAGCATGCCTTTAATTACAATGTTTTTATCAAAGGACACAGCAAAAAACAGTATTCAAGAATGTAAGTTAATTCATTTTCGTACTACTTTTAAACTAATCTTTTTATTTTTTTCCTAGAATAAGGAATGATAATGACCAGAATTTTAATTTTTATAAATTATTTATTTAATTGAAAATATTTTTTGTCACATTATATAGATAAATTAAAATTAGTTAAAAATGGAACAATTTAAATAATAAAATTAATAGAATTGACTCTTGTTTGTTTCTCAATTAAAGAAAAAAGATTTTTTTAGTTATGTCGAATGGCATGAAAAAATTAAATTCCTTACCCTATCCTGAAACATCATCATCTCTTACTTTCTCTAATGAAATTTGCAGAATATGTCATGGAGACTCATCAAGTAGTGAGCAAACATATTTTATTAAAATTAATATGTGAAAAAAACTACTTTAAAATAATAATAATTATTATTAAATTTAGGTTTAGGACCGCTAGTAGCACCTTGTCATTGTCGCGGTTCAGTAGCCCTAGTTCATATGAATTGTTTGGAAAGATGGTTAAATGAATCTGGATCGGAAGAATGTGAATTATGTGGATATCAGTTTCAAACCGAACGATCTTCTAATTATTCTTTGATAGAAAGTATAAGATTATGGTTTATCAGTGCAGCTGATATAAAACAAGTATTTGCAACTTATCAATAAACTTAAATCCTATTAGATACAAAAATAATTGAAAAATTAATTAAAAAATAACAAATATAAATAAATAATCATTATTAAATTATAAAAAAATTATTTTTCTTTTTCACCAGTAATAATTCTAATTTATTTTAAACCTTAAAAGTATTACTATATTCTCATTAAACTCAAACTAATAGGTTAATATTTTTGATAACTTATTTTAATAATAAATTATGAAATAATTAGATTATAATTAATTTTATTCATATTCATTAACTTTTTTAGTTGGTGTTAGATGTTATTTGGTTTATGATGATGACTCCTTTAGCATTATTTGCTTTCTATATGGGCATTATAACTACACATATTCTTTTTAGAAGAGGAACTAAAGAAACTCATTGGACAATTGTTCTTTTACTTTTTACATCAAGTTTAACAGTTGTAACGTAAATAATTGAATTATAAAATTAATATATTATATTATAGTATTTCAAATTTATAATTGAAATATTTATTTAGATATTATGGTTGGGTAAGTGCAGTTGCAAAAAATCATGTTCAAAGTTGGCGCAGATGGCAAAGAATGAATTCATCTATAAGGATAATCAATCTTGCATCTGAAAGAAATTCAAATCAACAGGAACAAACTTGTTAAAACTCACCTTTTTGGGAACTGCTCGTAATTCAATAAAATATGTAAGAATATTACGAATAGATGTTGCTGATAAGGGTATATGACTTGGTATTTTCATTTTTTTAGTTCCGTCATTTAAAATTTCGATATCACATCTCAAATCTGCTTGATCTTTCAATTTTAATCTAGAAACTAATCTATTAACTTCTTCCAAACGATTTGGTGCAAGAATGGCAATTGTATCTCCTGGTTCAAAAATTAAATCAGAATCCTGAAAAAATTCATAAATGCATGTAAATAACAAATAATAAAAATAATCATAAAAAATAAAAAGATCACATTTTTTCTAATATTTAATTAACTTAAAACTAAATCAAGGGATAATTTAATATAAGAAAATAATAAAATATTAACCAGGAATAAATAACCATCAATAAATTGATACAAATATATATTTATATTGTAATATATAAGCATAAAATGCCTTTTAATAGGGAAATATCATTAAAATGCTATAAATAGACACCTATAACAAATATTGAAATCCTCAACTCCGCTCACATTTTAAGGATAAAACCTAAAATGTGGACAATATAAAAGAAATATTCTCAATTGATGAAGAGAAATAAAAAATATTTCATGAATTCGTCTTTTTCAAAGCTAATAAATTACATGACATGTGTTTCTTAATATTAGTGAGAATTGACTAGAGGCTACTTGGAGGGTATAAAAGTTTTCTTAATGGATGTAAACAGGAAGGTTGATTATTCTTCGGCATAGAGCTGTAAGAGAGACTTCATCCCTAAGTGAGATAGAGCCAGGATAATCCCTCGAGACCAACCAAGAAGTTGCCTGCCCATAGAAAATGGATCATGTGATGTCTGGAAAGAATAACCCGAAGAATCCTCACTTGTCTCACCTTGCACCGAACTCTTTAGTAACATTAACAGCTAAGTGGTCAACAATTTATAAATTGCAATAGCTAATTAAATACAAAATTTGATTTAATTTATAATATTAAATAAATTAACTTTATTTTATAGTTAATTACCTATATAATTACTTATAATTTCTAATATAAATTGTATTAAATTCTTTTATTATTAAATATTAATTTTATTATAATTTAATACATGATTTTTAATCTGAATTAATTCAAATTTACCTCTTCCCTTATCAACCGTCGCTGGATTCAGCAAACTATTTTTGATTAATAATTACGAAAGTGCTACCATTTTAAATTAAAGATCAATTTTATTAATTTTAAAACCCATTTTTTAATAACTCCACCCATACTAAGCCTCCAATATATGACAATATATATATATATATTATATTCACTATAATAATTTTTTTAAACTATGGTTTAATATCATGTCTATCTATCTCTGTGGCTCTACGGAACTCGAAAGTTCTTGGCTGCTACAACCACATTTCTCCAAGTGTCCCTATCAATCCCTATTCTGAGCCACAATCATTCAACCCTCTCTCCTGTGTCACGACCCTTCGTACATTGTCCACCCACTGCGTTCTTGGTCGGCAAAATAATTGTTTTATATATTTTAATTTTGACGAGATAAGACCCTTTACTGCAGGATAACAGGCGTTACCCGATTGTAACCTCGATTTAAATTCTTCTCGAATATTATTATCCTTCGTGATTACAGAACCAAAGTATTTAAATTTTTCTACATTTTGTATGTTAAGACATTTTGTGCTCCTAAATATATTGTTTTAGCACTATTAATTTTCAGCCCCACCTTTTTTCCTGTATCAATTAATTATTCTACGCTATCTTTAATTGTAATTGCCAAATCTCCTATTATTTTTATCATGTAATACGTTTATTTTAAATGTAGAGTGAGTCTATTTAAAAAAAAATCAGATATCACGAAATTTATGCTAAATTTTATATAAACTTCTTATTTATAACTAATAAATATTAAGTTTTTTTTTAATGCAACGCATTTTTTCAATTTAAATCAGTTGATAAAAGTTTTTCGAACCTGTTACCAGAAAAATAAATATAAATAATAAATAAAAAAGTTAAATAAGGAAATATATATTTACCACGGTTTGAAACCAGATTTCATATATTTGTTTGACATTTTCACCTGAACTTAAGCGTTTAAAGCTTTTTATAGAAGATTTAAATATATCTCCATTTATTAAAGGCTGATTTTCTGCATATTTAATTTCTTTTATCTAAAAAAAAATAATAAAAATAAAAATAAAAAATAGTCCTCCATGTTTTTCTATCGTACTCATAATTCAGTTTACATATTGGCTTTGTTATTTTTTTACTAATTATTTTTTAAATAATTTGGAAAAACGTGGAAAAGAAATAGATAATGCAAACACAATTGGGTGGTATAAATAAATCAATCTCCCAGAACCAAAATTAAATAAAAATAAGAGTAAGGTGTAAATTAATTAAAAAAAGGCCTCAAAATTTATTTTATAAATCTTATTAATTAATATTGGTTTTTTAATAAAAAAAAGAAATTATAAATATTGGTTATTTATTTTATTTTCTTATTTACTTTTTAAGTATACAAATATTATTTAATAAAATTTACCTGTCCTTTTGAAGTTTTAATATTAAATAAACTGAAATTGTTTATTCCCATTATTTAATTAATAAGACTTTGAAAATATTAATTAAAACTGTATAACAAAACACGTGGTAAAACTACTGTCAAATGGCCATGCAAACACTAAATGTCAAAATTCACGACTCACAACATTTCAAATTAAGTAAAAAAGAAAAAATATTTATTTATTTGAAATAATTACATTAAATTGTGTGATTAATTATTTTTATATTTATTACAATAATTTTTACACCCATAACCAAAAGAAATATCTTATTACAAAATTTTAAAAAACTTGATTCTTCATGAAAGCTAATTTCAATCTACATAATTTGAATTAATTTGCTATCTCATTCCATTTGTTGTTTTTTTTTCATAAAAAATACATAAATAATCAAATTTATTAAGCATTTATAGATAAATAATGAATAAATTTAGGATATTTTCATTCTTTAAATTAGGTAATTTTTAAAAATGTCATGTATAATATATTTAATATCTTTTAAATTTCTTTAATTGTTAAATATTTTTCTTTATATATAAATATATGTATATTATTTAATAAATATACATTAAAATATATAACTCAAATCTTCAAAAAATAAATTTAATAATACTCTGACATAATTGTGCTTTTTTTTATCAAAAATAAGTTTTTTCTTTTAGGGAAAGAATTTTCAATTCAAAAGAGATGTTTATCCATGCATTTTCCCGAACCTTCTCTTCAAAAGGTAAATAATCCTAAGACTGGAATCTTACTTCTTAATATGGGTGGACCTCAAACAACAGATCAAGTCCATGACTATTTATTGAACATAATGACAGATAAAGACATGATTCAATTACCTATGCAAAGGTAAAAATTTTAGATTACTATATTTATTCTATCAAAAAATAGTTTGTCCCATAAAGTTTTTTTTATTAATTTAATTAATTTTAATTTTCAAATTTATTTATTTTTAATTTTACTATATAAATAAAATCTAAAATTATCTAACTATCTAAAATTATGTATTCATTTTAAAATAAAAAATAATAATAATAACTTTTAAAATTACAAAAAATGAAAATATATTTTTTATGCCTTTATATTATTTTACCAGACTTTTAATGGTATATTACTCAATAAAGAAACCTTCCTTAACAGTAAATTAGGACCATTTATTGCTAAAAGAAGAACTCCAGAAGTAGAGAAGAAATATCAGGAGATTGGAGGAGGTTCTCCAATATTAAGATGGACTCAACTACAAGTATATAATTTTTCTTTATGGATCTGAAAGGTTTTTTGGGTTGATTAATCATTTTATTGCACATTTACACAAATATTTTAATAAACTAGTTAATTAAATGAAATTTTTATATTTTTAGTAGGTGAAAAATTTAAAATCTAATTTCGATTTTAGGGCGAACTTCTTTGCAAAAAACTTGATAGGATTTCACCCAATACAGCACCACATAAATATTATGTTGGCTTTAGATATGTTTACCCATTTACGGAAGATACTCTCAAAGAAATGAAAGAGTAAATATTATTTTTAATTTTTTTTAAAAAATATATTAAGTATATTATATTTTTTAGAAATATGATACAAATCAAGTAAAATAAATTACGATTATTGTTAACCCTTTTAAACAAATATTTTTAAATTAATAATTAATATCATTAAAAAGTATTTCTTCTATTTATTATAAATTATGTAACTCACTATTCTATTTTATTACTCCTATTTAAAAAAAAATGATTATAGGAAGTTCATATATTTTTATACAAATTATTATATTCTCTTATTTTTTTTTAATAGTGACAAAATTCAAAGGGCAATTATATTTTCTCAATATCCACAGTATAGTTGCGCAACCTCAGGATCAAGTTTTAATAGTATATATAGATATTTCCAAAAAGAGTAAGTATTTACAAATATTAAATATATATTCTTTTATATATATATATATAAAGATTGCTAAATTAGTAAAGAGTAGTTAGTAATAGTTAAATAGTCAATTATTTCAAAAACAATATATTTCTATATCATGAATAATAATGAGTATTTTTATAGACAAATTTCCACTGATATAAAATGGAGTATTATTGATCGTTGGGGTACTCATCCTCTTCTTGTTCAAACCATAGCAGAAAGGATAATTGAAGAACTAAAATTTTTTTCAGAAGAAATAAGAAAACAAGTTATGATTCTTTTTTCAGCACATTCTTTGCCCCTCAAGGTTCATTAATAAATAATGAAATAGAAATATTGCAGTCACATTTGAAATTAATCTTAATTCTAATATAGGCAGTAAACCGAGGAGACACATATCCTTCCGAGGTTGGAGCAACTGTTCAAATGGTCATGGAACAACTTAACCATGCGAATCCATATTCTTTAGTGTGGCAATCGAAAGTTGGACCATTGCCTTGGCTAGGACCTTTTACTGATGATGCAATCAAAGGATATGTTAAACAAGGGAAAAAACATTTTCTTCTAGTTCCAGTTGCTTTTGTTAATGAACATATTGAAACGCTACACGAATTAGACATAGAATATTGTCATGATTTAACAAAAGAGGTAATAAATAATTAAATGATATATAATTTGTTTTTATTTTTAATATCTATAATTAAATTTTTAGTTAGGATTAGAGTCTGGGAGTATTCGAAGAGCATCAGCCCCAAATGATCATCCTCTTTTTATTGATGCTTTAACAAATCTTGTTAAAAGTCAATTGGATAACAAACAGCCTGGTATAAACCCCAAATTTTTAACAAGATGTCCTCATTGTGTAAATACTGTTTGTGAGAAATCCAAAAAATGGTTTCAACAAGTTTGCCAATAATGTTATATTAAAAAAAAAATTGTCAAACATTATTTTAATTAATATATAAATTCGATAAATAATATTCATAATATATTTATTATAAAATATATTTATAGGTTTGAAAAAAATGGGAAAGGCCTTCAAATTATTTTATATATGTATTTCATTAATTTTATATATATTATTGATAATTTACAAATATTCTTAAGAAATTTATTCTTTATATTAATTAATATTTAATTTGAAATATTTTAAATTAAATTAATAAAATATATAAATTGTTTCTACCTAACTTCATGTTAATTCCTACTTATTTATTTACTCTAATGATCATATGAAAATATCCTAAATTTCATTTTCACTTGTTCAAATTGATAAATAAGAATATATAAATAAGAGAAATAATAGTTGTTTATTTTCAAAGTAAATAAAGGTTGAATTTTAAGAAATATTTATTTTAAATATTTTTAAAAATTTTAAATTAAAAAAAACTGAACTTATATAAAAATATCTCGAAATAATAAATTTACCCTTAATTTTATCAAGTTCTAATAAATAAAGATTATTATATAATTATAACGCGTTGTTAACTACAAAGTGATATTTCCAATTTCAATACGAATGCTGATATTTTTAATTTTATTGTGCACCTTATTTTCTGCGGAGTTGTAGAATTCACCAATTCTGTATAAAAAAAAGTTCAGCTGTTATATCTAATTTAAAAGATTTCTTGTGATTTATGGCTATAGAATATATATTTAGAAATAAGGAAGCGTGAGGAAGATTAAAGGTAAAAATAAAAAAAATATTTTATATTTGAATATCAACGTTTCGTGTGCGAGACACAGTCAACTTCAAGGCAAAATTACCGATGGATGTTATGATATTTTCCCACATTCTGTCAAAAAAGTACTGGGAATTGTTTAATAAAACGCAACATAATCGTTCAATCATTAAAATTTATTTTGTCGCCTTCAAAATAGGCTCCATTCGAAGCAATACACATATGCCAACGATTAATCCAGTCATCAAAGCACATTTAAAACGCGTTGAAGGGATCGCTTTCAGCTCCTTTGCGAACTCTCCTTAATTCAAAGCATAGTCCGCGGAGTGGCAATTTTAGTTTTGATAAAGCACTGTCGCCATAGGCTTTTTGCAACATTTTCAGCGTTTCGGCACACGCGATATTTCGTCCAAAACACAAAATTTAAGTCAAATTCTTCGTTCGATATTTGTATCCATAAAAAAACTATAATATAAAATTAAACAAACAAAAACTAAATATCATATCCACCAATCAATCATTTGATTTCTGAATATGATTTTTTTTTTCAAATTTTTTAAAAATGTATTTATTTATATTTATTGTTTATTATTATTTGATTCTTAATTAATAATTATTATTTAGTTGGATATTATAAATTTATTGCGAAGTTAGTATTTTTGGTTCAGGCATTTAGAAAATTAAAAATTTGAATTTACCCCTAAAACTAAATAAATATTTTATTTTCCAAATGAAAAAAAATCAAAATTTATAAAAGTGAATTATATTTTATTTTAAGTAAAAATTTAATTATATAAATTTAGAATTATAAATATATTATAGTGTATATAAATTTAAATTATAAATAATGTATTACATTTGAATTTAACGTTTTAAATTTAAATCCGTTACGAAAGTTTAAATCATAGATCATCCAAATTTAAAATAATATTAAATAATAAATATCATAAAATTATTATTTTTTTTAAATTTTATTTGGGAATTTAAATATGGGTTCGTATTTATTTTAAATTTATTTTTATTTCTGATATTAAGAGGTTGATTAATTTTCAGGTGATAACCAAAACAAAACTAATGAAAAAGAATCATATATCAATGAAGGTATAATTTTTAATTTTATATTATACTAATTTTTGTAACTTTTAATTAATTATTTATGTTTCTTTCTAGATAAAGTATCTATTATAAATATTAGAAAAACATATAAACAACATACTCTTAAACTATTAGAACAAAAATTAAAATTAAATAAATTAAAGCTTGTAAGTTTTTATATTTTATAATTGATTAATTTTTTTATAAATTGTTTTATATCTTTTAAAATATTTATTTTCTCGGAAATAATAAAACTATTATTTAAAAATATTGAATGTCAATACTATTAAGAATTATTGACTAATAATTTTTAATATTTACGATATATTTTTATTATATACATGATTAATTTCTAAAATATTAAAATTAAATGTACGACTACATTTCTATAACACTTAGAAAATACTGATTTGAATTGATAATAATTTTAAAGTAGTTTTTCTAGCTTTAAAACTGATTATAAAAAAAAACTCAAATTTATTTAATAATAATATTACTAGTATTGCAAGATTCATTTGAATAATATTTATCCAAAATTTCAGTTAAACTCATCAATTTCTAAAGAATGTCTTGAAGAATTTTTGGGAAACATTGAATTAAATGAAAATAAAATAAATAAAAATAATGACAATGATATTTCCAATGATTTAGAAACAAAAGAAAAAGAAATAAATTACAAGGTATAATAAAAAAAATATATTAATGTATCGAATCAAAATGAATTATTTATTTTGTTTTTCAGATGTCTAAATTAATGAATGAATTAAATAATATTGTACATATAACAAACATGAGGGATCCAATTAGAATAGGATATTTTAGTGAAGAAAATTATAATTCATAATTATTATATTTAAGAAATTGAATCACATCTTTTTAAAATGACAATTGGCTTTGAGGATAGCTGTTGAAAAGTTTTATATAAAATAAAGAGTTGATTAAATTTTAATTTTGAAATATTACTCGATTTATTTTTCAATATATTCATATTCTTGATTTTATCAACATCATCTATATTTATTCTTTTTCTCCTCAATTTAAGTTCTTTATGACGTCTTTGATTTTTTATAATGCGTTTATATATTTTTTTTTCTGCATTTTGGATTAAAGAATTATTTGTTTTTTTGGGAGAAGCGTGATTTTGTTTTTCTATTAAATTATTTGTTCTAGTAAACTCATTAGATTTTTCTTTCAAAATATTTGAATTATGATTATTATTTGTTACAATATTTTCACTTTCAGAAAGTAATGTTTTTAATGATTCATAATAAGAATTTGAATCATCTTGAGACTCTTCTGGTAAAATAGATTTTTCAGAAGACATCTTTTCTTTAATAAAATGATTATATATTTCTTGAAAAATATTGCTTAAGGATGTTTATTTAAATAAGATTATAATATAAATATTTTAAAATGCATTTATAATAAGAATTATATTTTTACTTTTGAAGTTTTAAATTTTCGCATGAAGTTAGTGTTCTTTTAATTTTTTGATAAATTAGTTCTAATGTTTCAAGCTGAGGTCTTGTTTTCTGAAATTTTCAATATAATTATAAATTTAATAATGTAAGCAATTATAAAAATAATTACCATAAATAAAGGAATCAATTGATCTTCTATTTCTTCATTGTTAATCATAAACGCTAAGTAATATATAACTTGTTGCTGCAAAACATTTAAAATATAAAAATGGAGCAAGTAGTTTCAAATAAGATACCAATCATAATGTAAAGATATAATTAGTTTATTATTATATAACAATAACTTTTCATTTATTACGAGGGTCGTTCACAAAGTAACCGCCGTTTTGAAATAAAAAATAAACAAATTGAGATACAAAAATTTTATTATATACATTTTAAAACTACAGCTTTTCTCTACTTTTCTTCATATTCACCAAATAAATTCAAGCACTTATCATATCTTTTAACAGTTTTTGAAATGCCGTCTGTTTAAAAATCTGCCGCCTGAGAGCTTGTGGTAGCCAAGTTTTTCTGTCACTGTCTCATGCACAAGACTTCGAGAAATTTCAGTTAAATGATCGGAAAGTCCCGAGATTGTGAAGCGCCGGTTCTCACGAATTTTCTCGTTCACTTTGTTCACCAAGTCATCACTGACGAGAGATGGCCTACCACTCCGTCTTCATCGTGAACGTTCGTTCTTCCATTTTTAAAAAGACGAACCCATTGACAGACTACACCTTCGCTCATAATGTTTGGTCCATACACCGCATTCACGATGAATTTCAGCTGCTGTGTAATTTTTCGACCACAGAAATCTTATTACACCACGCACTTCACACTTGGCGGGATTTTCTATTCCAGCCCTCATGTTTTTAGGCTATAGCAAAAGAACGCGCGATCGTACGATGCTCTCTCTAGCACAGCTAGAAGCGTACCAAAGCGCACTGAACGGCTGTGCACGCCGATGCGAGAATGGCGGCGCTACCCCCACTACTTATCGCGCCACGCTCAAACGGCGGTTACTTTGTGGACGACCCTCTTATAATAAATATCCCTAGGAATAATGGATTATCATTTCACAAATTTAATTGAAATTACATTTAATAGTTCATTATTAAAAAAATCTATTTGTCGTAGAGTTATGATTAAAATGAAAATTCATGTGTGAAGAAGTAAAGATAAATTAATAAAAGAACACAAGTTCTTTATTTTATTTTTTAATCCTTTACTAGGTGACCATGATCAATATCTCATTTAAATAAGGTGGAGTGGGGTAAATGCAGACCAGTTTTTGCAAAGTTTACTTTAAACTAATAAAATGTTTATTTATTTTACAAATAATAATCTTGTTTTAGTATTATTAAATTGTTATGTTTCTACTAACTAATTTGTATTGATATATTTATATTCAAAAATATTTTACAAATATAATATAAATATAATATAAAAAATTGTAACAAAAGGGAAGTAGTCAGCAATTTTCATGAAAACGGGGCAACGCTTATTTCGAACGAAATTAATCTTTATATGATGAATTACGGGACGCGAGCAGAATTTCACACATTTTTAGTATATACTGCTTTTTACAGAACTAAATTATGTTGTTTAGTTTTAAAGTTTAAAGATTTAGAAACATTTGAAAAATAAAATTCAAAAAATAAGAAAAAATAAACATTAGAATTTTAATATAAAACATAAAGTAAATAATACAAATCATTTATATTTGAAACTTATATTAATCGTTTACCATTTGATTAATCTCTCGTCCCAGGAAGTTTTTAATGTCTTAAAAACACTAATGTCTAAAGGCTGCATAACATGGCTCGTATGCGGGGGGTAATTTAAATATCGTCTTATATTTCGAGATGTCAATTCCATCAAGTTGTTAGTAACGTGAGTGGAATGACCATCATAGATTAATAATATAGGACGATTGGTGCCTATTTTCTTCAAGAATGCCTTTTCAAAATAATTGTCAAAAACCGTTGCTCCCATCCAGCTACTACTAGTTGCTGCGTAAGTGGTTCCCGGGTAGCCGGTATTCTCTGGTGCGTGCCATTGTGATCCCACATATTTTTAACTTTAAATATTATTAATGGCGGAATTTGATCACCTAAATCGGAAGCAGCTATTAATCTTAAAAAAAATAATTAATACCTAGTCTTTATTGAGAAAAGCATTGCGACATAAGACAGCAAACTATAATGGAAGAACATATATAAGGCGTTAGATAAAAACAGTGGATTTACTCATAAAAATAAAAATGTAGAGATAAAAATATATTCTATATAAAATATAATCAATATTTTATCTACTTACTAAAAATAAAAACCCTAAAATACCAAATTTATTATAGCACTAAGATTTGTTATTGCAAGTCACAATCTGTACGTGTTATTCTACTCAGTTGAATTCTTCAGATTGATATAATTGACGGGAAATACACGCTACTTTATGTGAAATCTTTGTGAAATGATATAAACTAAATAACTAAGTATTTTTCATACATTTTATTATCTTTTTGCGAGAAAAACAACCGTTTACGCACTTACCCCGGTTCACCTTAATTATTTTTAAAACATGACATCTTGTTTTTCAATATTGTATCATTTAAATTAATTTATTTTCCAAAAATCTAATATTATTTCAAAAACATATACTTACGAAAGAAAATCCTTCGTTAATTATAATGTCCTTCACAAAGTTCCAAGGTATAAACTGAGTTGAATTGAACCCTAATGCATAATTTGTAGTCAGTTGAAAACCAAGAGGTGCAATCATCAAAATAGATTCTAAAATACATTTTTCTTTTAAAGTTAAGATTTTTAAAGACATGAATAAATAATTATTAACTTACCATTTCGTACGTAAAATATTTCTAAAATATTCAAACAATAAATTATACAAATTCCAAAAAGAAATGTAAAATAATAATTGGAATTATAAAAAAATAGTATTGAAAAATTAAGTAAGAGAAATATATAAAATAATTTTGTTGGCCAAGATTTTGTTTCAATTGTTATTAAAAATTCATAAGAGATATTTCTATTATCATGTTCAATTATGTTTAAAATTATTTGTTTTCCATCAATATTTGTAAAATATAATGAACTTGAATTTTGGCCAGGCATTAAAATATGTATATAAATGTCATTTAATGTAATTATGTGATTATACTAACTAACTTACTATTATTATTAATAAATGTCAATTTGATTCCCACCTATTTATGGTTATAAATGACAATTATTTTCCCGCCAATCTACTCATAGATGGCATAGATAGAAATTCGTAAATCTCAGGGAGGTAAATCTCCATCAAACTAATACAGACCATATATGAAACTAATGTAAAGATGTCACATAAGAATTAGAGACTAAACATATATTTATATATCTATATATTTATTTATAAGTTTTTTATTTTTTTATTTTTTAATTTTTATTATTAAAGTTAAATTTTAAAGTTTTTTGATTGTGATAATTTAAAAACTTCAAAATTTCTAATTTATAAATACAGAATGAAGCATCATATAATCATAGAATAATATAGTATGCACTTAACTAAATACATATTTTATATATAATTTATATTATAATTAAACAAATTAATTATTAATATATTTTTTTAATTCTTAAAATTATGATCTCTATTTAGTTATCTATTTTTCATTCTCTGCGACATCTCTACATACATATTTGTTACAACCATACGGATGGTCTGTGATAGTGATGGTCTATGGTCTGAGCATAGTTCCAATCATATACAAAGAATCTGTCATCTGTCATTTAAACATGATATGGATGCTCTGTGATGATATATTATACAATTATATCCTTAGTTTATAAATTATTTTTTATTTGAAAATTTTCTTCATTCAATTCTGGTATGAAATAATTTATTTAGTTGTTAAGTGAAAAATAATTCTGTTTTTATGATATTTAATTTAAAATTTACACATTTTTTCAGAATCTTTACTCTAGTCCCTATTGGCTGTTAATATTAAAACTATTACAAACAAAAATTTTCTAGAATGGGTTCAACAGATCAAAATCGTCCAATCTCTTCAAGCATTCCTTTACCAAAATGGATGAAAAATAAAATGGGTGATAGGTAAGTTCAGCAACTTAATTAAATATCAATATTAATATAGTAATAATATTAGGATTTAAATAGGATTGGAATAAAAAAAAGGAATCCACATGTAAAATTTAAATATAATCCATAATGATGAAGGGAATTGTGTTTAATTAACAAATATATAATACATTACATATATATATAAAAGAATCTAATAAAATATATTTAAATTTTATTTAGTATATTCATTTCATATTTCAATATTTCTCATTACTCATAAAATAAATATGTTAAATGAATAACAATTTTTTATTACCCATAAATATCTTATTTGTTTAATAGTAGTGAAAAATAATTATACTTAATATTTAGTTTTATTTATTTTATTATTATTATATTTATAAAATAATTAGCAATTTCTGAATTTAATTTAATTTTATATATTCAAATATTTTATCATTTGGAATTTTTGTATAATATAAAATATGTCTTTAAAGTATTTGGTAATCTTGAATTATTTGTTTATTAACAATTTAAAATATACTATTGATTTATTAGGAGGCAGCTAGCCGAGCGTGTAGCCCACAGCACAGACCATCTAACAGGCTGCTAAACTCTATTGTTCTCCGTGAAACAAGGTTTTTGACGCCATCATGCCATCATGCGAATGCTGGTAGTAACTAATTGAAAAAAAAATCGGACTTGAGTGTTTGGTCCAGTTTGGTCTTTGCAAAGCCTAAACACATACACAACACACACACAAGCCCGATTTTTTATTATATTTTCGAATGCCAGCATAACCAGATGGCGCCAAAAACTTTGTTTCACGGAGAACAATAGAGTTTAGGGGGCCTGGCCCACAGACTATCTATAAGATAGACTCACTCCGGGTTAAATTATGAAACCAAATTTTAGCACATCGCGCCATATCTTGTCATGGACCCAATACTAATTTTATAAAAAACGTTATAAAAAAGCGGGCTTGTGGGTGTGTGTCTGTTTGTTTTTTTCTCTTTTTTTCTTTTTTTTATGAAGGAATATTGTGAATGTTGGGAATTAAAAAATTGTAGAAAATTTTCTGTTTAATGAAAAATTATCTATTTGGAGATAAATATTGCTTTAATATTCAAATAAATAATTTTTCATTTAACAGAAAATTTTCTACAATCTTTTTATGTAATTAACATGTCTAAAAGAAACGAATAATTTTTTATGTATATATACAATATATATTCGAAAATTAATAAAAGTTATAAAATTATATTTACAAATTATGTGATGATCTCACTATTAAACATATCTTATTTACATATTGTTTTTTTCATATATTGTATTAAATGTTTGCAATTGCTGCCTTCGGATCTCGAATTTGTATGCACGAGGTAGTCTGTGACGAAGGGATAACAACTGGGGGATGATGTTATAAGACTAAGGAAATTCCCTTTTGAATTATGCTTGCTCTGCAGCAGTGCGATCTCTTGAGCGCCTGCGGAGTTAATATTGGGTGCCTGCAGCGCCATTTTTTATGCTGGGCCCAAAAACTAAAAAAAGATCCAGCTGGGCAAGCTGAGTGAGATGGGCCTGGTGTAGCCTAGCAATTTTCTACACAAGAAGTCGGCGTTCGATTCCAACCAAGAACAAATTTTTCTATTAAATTCAATTTAATATCAGCTGCCTCCGGCTCCAGGAACTGCCAGTTCCTGGTTCTATACATGCGGAAGGCAACGGGAAACCACCGCATTAACATTTCTATTCCCAAGAAAAATCATCATGGCTGAGCAGCTTCTAAGGCTATTCTAGTCATGATGATGACCAAACTCCGAAGGGTTAAGAAGAAGAATTGACTTATTATTTTTGAATTATATTTTTTTGAGATTTTATTTCAATTCCAAATTATTTTAATTATTTTGAAATAAATTATTTTCATTAATATCAACACGTTAATATTTTGTAAGAATTGTATATAATGAAAAAGAAAGATTATAAAATAAAAATTTTGCTATTTCTTTACATTCTATTGGCTCTAAAAATATTTCTTATCAACATAACTGTGTATCTTTGTATTGAATCTTAGCTTTTGCCTGAATTAGTTCGAATTTTGTAAAGAAAATTGTTATTTTTTTTTTAAAAATCCCTTATCGATTCTTTCTGAAATAATGCAAATATTTGCTATTGAAATTTTTGGAAATAATTTTTTATATTTTTTTCTATATAATTCATTATATTTATTTATGGAATTTTACTATAAAATTAATAAATGACTATTATAATTCAAATTGATTAAAACAAGAAATATCTAAGAAGTTTGAGGACTTGATAATTAATTAAATAAAGATTATAGAGGTGAACGTTAGAATAAAGATTTTTTAATATTCAAAAACACACAAATCTTATATTAGAAATTTAAAATTCAAAAATCAAAATAGTTTTACTCTTTCTATTACTAAATATTTTTGAGATAAATAATTAATAACTATATTTATTTTTTTTATTAATCAATAATTTATTTTTATTTATATAAGTCTAATAAAATTCTTGTCCGCAACACTCAACAATTCTTTCATCAGTCCCTTTCCTCATCATCCCCTCCATTCAATTCTCCCTTATATTTTTTGGTTTTGTCTTTTCACTCCATTCTTCGTTCACCTAATTGATTTTTCTGCAAATAAACATCTAATCATTTTCTTTTGATATTGAAATTAATTATATATTATTTATTATTTAGATTATTTTCTTCATTAATGGAGTTGTAAATTTATTTATTGGGTTGATTATGACGTTTTTTACTTTCCCGCATACTTCGTATAAGGGAAGTATTGGAATCGTCAAAAATTTCGACTTCGAGATTTCGATAGATCTTGACGTTTTAGACCTCCCTGAGTCGGAAAATACCATTTTTCGAATTATGTCTGTGTGTATGTATGTATGTATGTATGTATGTATGTAATGTCTGTAAGCTAATTTACTCAAAAACTAATCAAGCTAGGACTTTGAAATTTGGTACACCGATATTATTCACAGTTTGTAGATTTCTATCAAAATTTCGTCAAAATCGGTTAACCGGAAGTGGTACTTTACCTACACTGGTTGCGTTAACCTTTCAAGTAAAGTACCAGTTTGCTTCGAGATATTTGCTTCATATTTTGTATATAGATTTAAAAATATGAAAAAAATTGAGATACCAAATTTCATCATGATCTGACTACCGGAAGTGACATTTTACCTATACAAGTAGCGTTTCTTTTTTACCGACCAACGATAGTAAGGGAGGTATTGTTTTCACACCAAATTTCACCTATGGACATTTTTAGGTACATATCTCCACGAATCATGCATTTTCTTAACAGAAAAAGGTATTTTTAGCTTGATGTCTGTCCGTCCGTCCGTCCGTCCGTATAGATGTGTACAGCCTGAACGGCTCAACGGATTTTGATGAAATTTGGTATATTTACTTAATACATCAGTAGGATGAATTGATCAACTTTTGGTGCAAATCCGGAAACCGGAAGTGCTAATATTGCCGATCGAAGAGAGGAAGTGAAGGGTTATTTTCATATCAAATTTCACGTGAGGACATATCTCCACGTGTTATGCACTTTGTATTGGTTTTATCTTCGAGAAAAATCATCTTCATTAGTTTTTTCTTAATTTAAAATTATATGACGTCACCCAGCACTTCATGACGTCACAGCCAGCCCTTATATATTATAAATAAAATAAAATTAAAAATATTTATATTATATCCATATCTGTTTTTTTACATTTAAAATATCAGTTAACCGGAAGTAGCACTTTATTCTATATATATATATATATATATAAATGTTACCAAATATCAAATTTGACACCAATAAACTAATACGAACTGGCTCTTTATCAATACCAAGTTTACACATTCTAAATATTCATTCACAACTCTTTATACCTATTTATATGCGGGAAAGTCTAGGGGAGGACACTCCCGCTTATTTGGTATGAAATAAAAAACCTGTTTTTTTAATTTTTTCATTTATCCATTCAATTATATAGTTTCCACCATTTAAAATAATTTTCTCCTATCTCTCTACTAACATATTAATGCCTCTAAAATAAAAATCCTCTGGTTTAGAAGAAAAATACGATTCAAGGGCGTTTTTCACTTGTTAAATTGAACTGAATTTTTTTTTGTTTAAATAATTTTATAACGACCTGAAAAGATGAAAATCGGAAGGAGCAAGATCCGGAGAATAGGGAGGATGCTTCAAAACCTCCCAATTTAAGTCCCTCAATTTGTGCTGTATCGTCATTGCCGTGTGTAGTCGCGCGTTGTCGTGATGAAAAATTACCCCTCTTCTGTTGATCAAAGGAGGTCTTTTTTTTAATTTCGGCGTCAAGTTTCATCAATTGTTGACAATAGCACTCGGCTGTAACGGTTTTTCGTTCCGTTCCAAAAGTTCATAATAAACAATTCCTTTACAGTCCCACCATATGCAAAGCATCACTTTTTGATGATGAATATTGGCTTTCGCAGATGATAATGGGGTTTCTCCACGCATCCTCCAATGTCGTTTTCTCGTCACATTATCGTACACGATCCACTGGGATCCAAAAGTCGTACCGAGAAACCATTCTTAGGCGATGCAGATGATATACCACAGTTGATTGGTTAATGTCCATCTTCAACGCTATCTCCCTCGTGGTTAAATGTGGATCAGCTTCATTTAATGCCTTTAAAACATCGTCATCAGTCTTCAAAGGGCGTCCTGTTCTTGGTTTATCGGTCAATTAAAGATAAAAACGTCATAATTTATCCATCAACCCATTATTTTAAACTATTCTCCATTATATATATTTATAAACATAATATGTTATTCAGCTATTTCTTTTCACTCTTCAAACACCATACATTTTCTTAACTATTTTTCAAATATTTAAAATGCTAGCCATGAAGTGCAATTTTTCCTTGGATATATATATATATTATTTTCCTTGGATATATATATATATTATTTAAAAAAATATCTTTTATATTATATATACCATCTTCAAAATACATTGTTTCGATTCAAAAACAGTTTAATTATACACTAGATCAGTGATGGCGAACCTTTTTGAGAAGTGGGTCAAATTTTGATCATTATTTTTTTAGTAGTAGTTCGTGGGTCACCAACATTAAAAATTTTAAAATAAAAGTCTGATCGCAAAAATTATTTTACCTTTTCATTTTACATATTGAAAAAAATTTAAAAGAAAAATCGAATAATGTTCAAAAGTTTGTCCACAAAATCATCTTACCTTTTTTTTAGAACCATATTCAAAAAAATTTAAAAATTTATAAAAAGCTTGGGTGGGTCAGTGTCTGACCCATGGGTCATAGGTTCGCCATCACTGCACTAGATATACAGAGATTCTTGGTATTCTTGTATTAATTTGACAATTCCTATTTACTCTAGAGAGAAGAATTGTAATATTTTTATTTATTTATATCAATTCATTCAATGTAAATGCAAGATTCATTTATAATGTTGACAATTCTTATCGCATATTTTTCTTTTGTGCCATCTTTTTTGAGAGTTAGTCTGCTTTTACTAATTATATCTTTCACATGTGACCGACGCTTCTTTCTATAAAAATTCACAAGCTCCGCAATCTGAGTTAATTTTAGCCATTTCAACTCATCTCTTCACAGAGATGGTTTACTAACTATATGTAAGTAAATGCAATCATTTCAGAATTTGTAATTTTCCTATAATTCTTTAATCTAGATGCTAGCTGTTTTTTTCATTATATAATCTTATTTTGTTTTCATTAAAATGAATAGTATATTGACTCATATATAAATGATAAATGTATAATAGAATTATGAATATATATAGATTTCTACGAAATAAAATTAAAATATTAATGAAAATGAAACATTTTCATATTAAATATGAATTTTATTATTTATTATTAAATCGAAAAAAAGTTTTGGAAATATAAAAACATTTTTTTTTTTAATATTTATTATTCCTATTTTATATAATTAATTATAATTTTGGTTTATTTTAATTTTTGTTTGATGTTTTTAAACTTTTATTCAAATAATTTGTTTCAAATTTCTTTTTTTTTCTTTTTTATATTCCTATTTTCAATTAAATATTTGAAAACTAATTTTAAAGAAATTTTAAACTTAACACAACTCATTTATAGGGGCATTTATATAAAAAATATTAATATTAATAAATATTTATTTTTGTTTTAATTAAAATTAAATAAATAATTTATCTATTTATAAAAATTCAATTTTATTTTTATACTTGCAAACATTCGTTATTACAATTTTTTCTTTAAAAATAATTGATTTCTATACAAAATTTAAATATTATTTTCAACTTATATTTCATAATAATATTTAGAAATAAAAAAAAATCATTCTGAATAGATATATAATAATTTGAATACATTAAAAAAGATAATGAAAGAAACAAAAATATAATTGAATTAATTTTACTTTTTAAAAAGAATAAAAAAATTGTATATATTTTTTAATTTACTGTTATATTTATTCAATTTTTTAAAGTAATTATACTAAACCAATTTAAATATCATACCCAAAGATAATATATTTTCAGAAAAAATTTAACTTTTTTAACTCCATTTATTAAGTATAAGTCGATAAAATATATTTTAATATACAAATACGAATAATATAAATTTTACGCGCAATGACCTCGCGATCAATATGTTTTCACATAGCAACGATATTTTAATTCTCATCTGACACTGCCTCTTTTCTAAAGATATTTTGTTTGTCCTTTTTTTATTGTATATTAGATTCCTTCTAATCGCCTTTATTTGGTTTTCCAAAAGGAAGTTATTTTCAGCTTTTTCGTTCTGCTTCGTTATGCAGTTTTCCGACTAAAAAAATCAACATATCTTCAATTAAAACATATTTACAATATTAATAAATTTAACTATATTTTTTCATCTATGAGTTATATTTTTTATCTTCTAAACCCAATGATCGACCAATTTTCTCCTTCATGCTAATAAACAAAATTCCTGACTGAAAGTATGCAGTTCTACTTTCCAATAAAAAATTTCATCATTTTCATCACATTAACTCAACAAAAATAATTCCCAATATCATAATTTTCTTGACCTTATTAAAATAGGACTATGTTTATATTATTTTCAATATATTTATGATTATTTGATATTGAAGAAATATAAGATAAAAGATTATTTACCTCACTGATTCAGATAAAAGTTGAAAGTAAATACATCGCTAATTCTTATGAAGTATTGGGGTCGTTTATTATAATAAATTTTTATTTTATCTTTATTTATTATGAAACTTACTTGTATTACTTATTAAATGTATACTTACAAGGTGTTCATTTTAAATTGTACAATATTGCCATCAAGGAAGCTAATTTACTGAGTTGGTTATATTAACAAACAATTCCAATTAAATGAATTGAATAAAATTCCACCAGGTTCTCAAATTATAAATATCTTATTTATTTTAAACCTATCTTTTTCATTATGTCAAACAATTTCTAATGATGACATAACTGTTTCGATGAAGATTATCATCGAGTTACAATTATGGCCTCACAAATAAAAAAAAAAATAATATCAAAACATTATGACTTTTTCTATTAGGCACACAACATGATTTTAAAAGATTTTTAAAAGGGCTCTCTCTCTCTCGTTACTAATATTGAATCCCATCCGCTCAACTGTAACTACCTTTATTTTAAAGCGTCATCATTGGCTTTAAATTTCAGTACATGTCAAATCAAGAATATATTTATTTTACTGGGAAGTCTTATTCCACCCACCCTATTCTCCAGACATTGCTCCTTTGGATTACAATTTTTTACGATCCATGATGCACGTTCTGTTAGACCAGCAGGTCTGTCAGACCCCCACTTATTGAAAGCCAAAAATTGCTTCTAAAGACCAGTTTTTTCGACGCGCTATGATATAAGAAAGATTATAAAAATATAGCCGCTAACTATGAACAATACTTTGAATAATCAATTTGTAACCATTTTTTCCGGAAAAAATTCTTTAAAATTAACTTCTGCACCCAATAGTTAAATAACTAAAATAAAGTACATTAGATTTTTTTATTCCTATGAACTACATTTGAATTTTTCTGACTGACCTACTGTTGTCAAATTTATTTTTAGCTTTCCTCTTTGCTCTAAATCAAAAATTATGCTTGTACTTACTAAAAACTTAAACTTCTAAAATATAATTATCTTTAATTTCCACTTTTGTCCAGTATAAAAATATAGTAGTTATTTTCTCACTACTATTTTTGAAATTCTGAATCCAAAACCAAATTCTAACTCTCTTCCTCAATAAAAATAAAATAAAACATCTCATTTCTGACTTATTTTGTCAAAAAATCAAAATAACAGTCCTTTCTCGTAAAATCATACTAATATAAAATAATTTAAATTTTCTTTAAAAAATGTAGTCTTTTAATCATGTTACTTAAACGGTTTCGGCCACTTGATAAAAAAACTTAGGTTTTTATTATTATCTAAATCACACCATAACTCGACTATCTCCAAAATCTCAAAAAATAATATATTATAAATTCATAATTATTAAATGATAATTAGGGAAATATTATGAAATTAGATGTTAGTTTAAAATCAAGGAAACATTGAATTATGCTTCGAGACAATATTAATTTATTTACTAGATGACTCTTGACATCTCCGTATCACTCTAAAATTGATAAACTTATTGAATCTCAATTTTAATAAAAATAAATATGAAACTCAAATTAGCCTTCAATTCTATATTTTTATGATTATTTTAAATATATAAGTTTTATGCATTTTCTATCATTATCTATGATTTTTTTAAAAAAATTATTGTGGGATTTCTATTAACCGAAGATGTATTTTAGTTAATATCATTATTTAATGTTGATTTTAATTATAATATTTATTTCATTATAAAGAAAATAATATTTATTTCTTTAATTTATTCTCTCTCTATATATATATATAAATAAATCAAGGAAAGCAGGACAGTCACTGTTCTTCATATTATATTATATATAAAAAATATATCTAAAATAAGTTATAGCCGAGTGTTTGATCATTTTTAAGACTTAAACTCTAATTTCTGAGAGAGGTCCTAAATTATTTTAGAAAGATTTTGATTAAAATTCAATTATAATTTACTAAAACTTTTTATTTGAAATATATTTAATCAATAATGTCAGAAAATAATAAAATATTTCCATGTGTTCATTTTTACCAGATGTCATTTTATCAAAGTATTAAATCTATCATATATGTAATTTTTCTAGGAAACAATATCCAATCAATTTAATTAATCATTATTCTAATCTTGAGTATTAAAAAATAAGAAAAAATATGAACCTTGCAAACACTAAGTAAAATACTATTGTAATATTAAAATGGAAAATTTTCAAAAATGTATTTCTCTTTTGTTAAAAATGTTTTTTTATTTTGAAATTCAAGATTAACCCCCTACCTATCAATAAAATTAATAAATAACCTTTTGGAAAATATCTAAAATGAGCACGAAGAGACTTATGACGATGATATATGATATATTTCTTAAGCAGAAGATAAATTTTTGAAGATCGTGAAATTATTACTCATAGTATTTATTAATTCTCTAGCTGTCAATCAATATATTTCAGCTGAAGTAATTTTTAAATAAATAATTGGATAAGAATTTACTTTCATATTGAGTTTCAAAGATTAATCGAGTACACAAATTATAAATTTTTATATCTAAATATTGATAATATTTTGGGATGACAAATGCTTGTTATGTTCTAGGAAGCGTAGAACATCTGTGATTGCTAGAATAATTGAATGTTTAGGTCATCAAATTTTCGGGGATATGTTCTGTCACTTTACCAATGGGATAGAACATTTTATCATAATTGGTAACAAAAAAAGGAGAGGAAAAGATGATGTGATGATAAAATTATAAATGTAAACATAGAATTTTTTATTTATATGATTTTGCTTCTTTAATCGACTGTGTATTTTACAAAATTTAACACCATTGAAAAAATTTTTTTGTTTATTTCTGAAACAATTTTAAAACAGTTTATCCTATGAGACTACTAACAAATAATTTTTTTATAATATATTCATGTTTTTTGTATAAACTAATATGTTGTTTAACTTGAAAGAAGTTTAGTATAGTAACTGATAAATAATATTAAATTGAAATGATAAGATTTCACTACGAGTTTTTAAGTGTCCAATCATCTTTTTTTTTAAGGAGAAGGTCATGAAACTGTAATCGAAGGGGGGGGGGGGTAAAAATCATTATGGATGCCTCTTAACACGTATATTATATCGTTTTTCATGAATTTTAAGATATTTATGATGTTAAAAAAATTAATTTTGTACAATTTATAACATTTATCTTTTTTGAACCATTTTTGATACACGTTCTTCCCAAAAATTCTAATTATTTGTATTATGCTTAGTTATTTAAGCATTATTTACTTAAAGCAATTATTTTAATAAATTATTTTTGTTTGAATAGATAATTTATGAAATTCCAATTGTACTTGGTAATTTAATCAAACTTTTAATTTAAAACAAGCTATACTGTATTTAAATTCTAAAAATTCTAAAAGAGAAAAGTTTTTAATAAAGAAAAATAATAATGTATAAAGGCCGGTCCAGACGCTCCGTTTTGCACAACGTTTTGTCTCCGCAGTTCAAGACGTTGCAGACAAAACGTTGCGTGTGGACTGCGCAGTTTTGAGTCCGTCGGGAGGACTGCACAGTTGCAGCGATAACTGAGCTCGTGAGCTCTGAAAACCGTGACCTGCGCAGACATGTCGTTGCGTGTGGACACTTCGTTTTCCAATCCGTTTTGTTCCTCAGTTTTCTCTAATCATGATCTCTAAACTGACCGTAAAAATAAAGATATATATTTGATAGTTTTTCACGTGATTAAAAATGGTATAAAACTGCTATATATAGAATTTCAGCTTGATTGAATCGCTGAAAGTACCGAAATTAATTTTTTAACACTGCAAATCACGCGCCAATAACAAAGAGCCAAATACGCGCTGGTTTAATAAATATCATTTATTAATTTTAATTTAAATATAATATATATTATTTAATCCAATTCAAATTGCGAGGTAGTCCAGTGGAGACACTCCATCTTATTTTTTTTATAAATGTGAGTTTTCTACTTTATTTATTTATTTATTCTTTAGTGGATATAACATAAATATTATTAATTTTATTTTATTTAAAACTAGCTGCTCAGAGCGCCGAATAATAATAAATAATTAATTTTACCTTTACAATTAAATAAAAATCAATCTTTTTCTAACAATTTTTAAATTTAATATTTTATTCATAAACATCTAAAAAGGTATACACCTAGTCTTTTCTCACAGAAAATATTAAAATACTTCTTTAAGTATTTGCACAATAAATAAATTATTTATTTAACGTTATTAAGTTATCACTAATTTATTTTTTAAAACTTTTGTAGTTTTTGTTATAATTATTATATGGATTTTCATTTAAAGACCACATTATTTGTAAATATTATTATTATTTATTAAATTAAAATAATAATTGTACAATGTTTCGATTGCTTATTCTCCAATCGTTCTCAAGTACTGTATTTCACATTTAACATTTCCATATGTAAAAGGGAACAACGGACAAAATAGCGTTAAATTTGACGAAGCACAATCAGGTTAACATTTAAATCATACAGACAAATATCCTCTCTTACCTCAAATATAAAAGATAGAATAAAAATGAAAATAAGGAGTATATAAGGTAATTTGTGAATGAGATAAAGTATAAATTGGTGAAACCAGTAGAAAGATCTCGACAAGAATGTCTGAGAATGTTTCGCCAAACATTAGGTTCGTCACGTAATTCACGCAATAATCTTATATGGGAAAAGTCCCGCCTTTTTAAAAGCGATTTCCGTGACCATTTTGAACGAACGGTTCCTCTGATGTGTTCCAATCTTTTTTTACTTTCCCGCATACTTCGTATAAGGGAAGTATTGGAATCGTCAAAAATTTCGACTTCGAGATTTCGATAGATCTTGACGTTTTAGACCTCCCTGAGTCGGAAAATACCATTTTTCGAATTATGTCTGTGTGTGTGTATGTATGTATGTATGTATGTAATGTCTGTAAGCAAATTTACTCAAAAACTAATCAAGCTAGGACTTCGAAATTTGGTACACCGATATTATTCACAGTTTGTAGATTTCTATCAAAATTTCGTCAAAATCGGTTAACCTACACTTTACCTACACTGGTTGCGTTTACCTTTCAAGTAAAGTATCAGTTTCTTTGAGATATTTGCTTCATATTTTGTATATAGATTTAAAAATATGAAAAAAATTGAGATACCAAATTTCATCATGATCTGACTACCGGAAGTGACATTTTACCTATACAAGTAACGTTTCTTTTTTACCGACCGACGATAGTAAGGGAGGTATTGTTTTCACACCAAATTTCACCTATCGATATTTTTAGGTACATATCTCCACGAATCATGCATTTTCTTAACAGAAAAAAGTATTTTTAGCATGATGTCTGTCCGTCCGTCCGTATAGATGTGTACAGCCTGAACGGCTCAACGGATTTTGATGAAATTTGGTATATTTACTTAATGCATCAGTGGGATGAATTGATCAACTTTTGGTGCAATTCCGGAAACCGGAAGTGGTAGTATTAGCGATCGACGATAGGAAGGAAAGGGTTATTTTCACACCAAAGGAGATTTTTTTATATATCACCACGAATCATGCATTTTGTATTGGTTTTATCCTCGAGAAAAATCATCTTCATTAGTTTTTTCTTAATTTAAAATTATATGACGTCACCCAGCACTTCATGACGTCACAGCCAGACCTTATATATTATAAATAAAATAAAATTAAAAATATTTATATTATATCCATATCTGTTTTTTTTACATTTAAAATATCAGTTAACCGGAAGTAGCACTTTATTCTATATATATATATATATATATATATAATGTTACCAAATATCAAATTTGACACCAATAAACTAATACGAACTGGCTCTTTATCAATACCAAGTTTACACATTCTAAATATTCATTCACAACTCTTTATACCTATTTATATGCGGGAAAGTCTAGGGGAGGACACTCCCGCTTATTTTACAATATAGCAGGCGAAAATTGACCACAGGAGAACCTCCTCCATGGCGATATCACACAAAACTGAGCGGAAAATACAAGACTGCACCGTCAAGACTGTACCGTCTGGACGCTCAAAGTTGCAACGGTTTCATTCCGTCTTAAAACTGCGCGGATTTAAAACGTTGTGCAAAACGGAGAGTCTGGACCGGCCTATAGAGTCACCCAAAAGGAAAGAATATAGTTATAGTTGGGTTAAAAATTATTAAAAATATCTATTCTATAAAACCATTATTTTACTGGTTATATTATATGTAAGTGTGTGAAGTCTATTACTTTGGAGTTCGAAAACAGATTTAAGAGCCTTTGAAAATAGGATTCGTAGCGAAGAAGAATGGAATGGCGAAGACTGCATATAGAGGCATTGCATGAACTCAATACATCTCTAAACATATGATCGAGAAGGTTGCGATGTACACTTGGCTTGAATTGGGCTTTCAATTTCATTTACTTTGATTGTTTCTTCCTTTCTTGAAGAATCATAGCATAAGGTCGAACGGCAGATAGGACTTATTTTTTTAACATTTGCGCAGCTTTCTCAGAGAGCTCATCTGCCAACCTATCTATAGAAGAAAGGATACGAGTTAGATCGGCCGTTTAATGATGTTCCCATCATTTCCTTTCTCATTCTCATCTTCTACTTTTTCTGGTTTTTCTGTTTGAATGAGATCTAATAACTCCATCAACTCTTCTAATTCTTGATTTGAGAGTGGTTGGTCATGCAGGTCAAAGAGTTGGTTCACATTTTCGGATGTTATTCATATAATCATATAATCTTGAATGTTTGTTTTTATTTTTATGTTATATTTATATTTATATTTTTAATTTTATTTTTTTAATATTGGCCTTTTTAAATTATTTATATAAAACACTGAAAACATTCAACATTATATGAATAAATAATTTTAATTTAGCGCGATCTCATAATTGCATTTTCATTTTCAAGTAAGTAAGATATTATTATGGGTGGATTCACAATGTATGAAGGGACACTTCTAGAAATGTGGATGTTGCGGGCAAAAGACTACCGTAGAGCACAGAGATAGATAGATATAACATTTACAATAATAATATATAATTAATTTACCGATTAAATTAAAATATATTAAAAGTAAGAACACAAAAACAAATCCAATTATTAGATCAAAATTAAAATTATTTATTCATATAATCTTGAATGTTTTCAGTGTTGTACGATAAAAACTTTAAAGCTTAGGATAAAATTGTTTTGGAGAATTGTCGAATTGGAGAAGGATTTTAGCATATCAGTTAAGGATTACTTTGAAGGGGCATAATCGATATTAATAAATAAATAAATATTTTTCAACTCTTCTGTTTTAAACATACCTCGTTATATTTTATAACTGTTTATTAACATTAATTATAAATAGGATAATAAATTATTATAATAAATTATAAATTATATAATAGGATTTCAAAGTAAATAGTGCGTAAAGAGAATGGATGTAGAAATAGGAACTCTTTTAAAATTTAAAATAGTTAAAAAAATTCAATCCACTTTTACCTTAAATTTATATTATATATATCCTTAAAATTTATCCTGGTTTATTTTAAATCGATTTAAATTCATTTATTCGATTTATAATTTTTATTATATTTTTTTTTCTTTTAATATTTATAAATTTATATTAAAATAAATTGAAATTTTTTTTATATAATAAAACGGAAATATAAATGTTAATCATTCGTGACTGATTGCTATTGGTCGACCCTGGGAGGCGTGTTCGATGACCACGCAATTATCGTACGAGTTTTGATCAAAGATCACGTCACTTTCGAACTGTTCTGACGTAACTACATCATCTGTTTGCAATATTAAAAACCTTTATATAAATATTAACATTTGTTATTATTTTGTGAATACTTGCAATCCAAGAAACTTTATTATCAATTAGTTAATGAAATAGAAAAAAATAATGAAATATTTTTCACACACAATGTAAGAAATTATTTTTTTCTTTTATTCCATAAAAATATGGCATTAAATATTTTCTTTTATAATAATATATATATTTGTTTTTGTTTTGTTTTGTTTTAGTTATGATATTAACGAGCCCTTTTCTCCACCCCAACAAGACGACGATTTCTTCTACATTCGTTATCCCAGGAAGCAACAAAATTTGCCTCCGACTCCACGGATAACAACGGCGGCTTCCGCCTTTCAACCTGTTGATTCTGAAAAAAGTTTTCGACCTATGGCTACAATGGGTATCCTTGCCAATCACACAGAACCATGCAGGCCTTTCATTGGACAGCTCCCTCCAACACATGGTGTGCATTTATTTAGCTATAATTCTTGTTACCAACCAAGTGATTATTATCAATTCGAACCTTATTCCTACTCACATGACATGATCATGTACAAAAATCATTAATTATTTATTAATATATACTAGTCAGCTGTTCAAAGATCTCTTCTTCAACCAAATTTCTCCCATCTTAGATCTAGGATAATCTTTCATCAACCATTTATTATATAGTGTAACATAATAGCATTTGGCTATTCATTTTTTTTATATTAAAATGAATCAATTTTTCCCTTCACTCTTAAAATTTAATTTCTATATTAGTAAGTTATTTTTTAATAAAATTTATTTAACATTTTTTTTATTAATAAAAGCTCATACTAATAAAAATAAGTCTTTAAATCTCTGTTATATTTATCCTGATCTTAAACATTCATTAGTTGAACAAATAGATAACAAACTATATATTTTTTTAAACTTCGAATTAATTATTTTTTTAATAAGATTATAATCTTGATAAAAATCTTAAATAATTTTTCATTAATAAAAGATTTTTAATATTATTTAAAATTTTATACTACTATATATAGATATAATTAAATTTTTATCTCTTCCCACTAGAATTAAAATTATGAATGAATATTTTTAATATATGAATTTAATTAAATTAAATTAATTTCAGAAATTGAGGGGTGGACCAACACTGGGCATCCACCTGGAACTGATGACGGTTTTAAAGGCACTTCAGCGCAATGTGGTCAGAGTGTAGTGGATGTTGCACAACAGATTGTTTCCCGACGTCAAGGTATATTTTTTTACGTATATTGATTTATTTTTTTCACATCTCTTTAATCGATATGCATAATATTGACATAAATAATGTTTTTCATTCAATGTAAATATATTTTTTTCTCAACTTGACCGTTTTCAGGGCCAGAAGGAATGGATAGTAATGATTCCTCTTGGCAACCACCAGCAGCTTCTTTACGTCACCGAAGAAATAGCAAATCATTACCTGGAAGTCCAAAGGGGCAAAGAAAACTTCAACCCACTCAACATCAGTTTTTTACTGGAATGTTTGGTAAATAAATTTTTAAGTTAATAAATAAAAAAATTAAATAAATATACATTTTTATTTACATACTTTATTGTCCTCTAGGTTTAAACAATTCCTAAGAATTTTAATTATTATTTAATATATATTATCAATGATTATTTATTTCTAAATCTTGGAGAAAAAACTTATAATCCATACATTATCACAATTATCATAATTATATTTCATTTTTATCTATTTGTTTTTTTTTTCTTCTATAAATGTTATTAAAATAAACTTTTAGAATATAAAAATTTTCCAAGTTATTAATCTAGTACACTAATTAATATTAAATAATATATTGTACAATATTTAATTTACTATATAATTTCATATATTTGAAATTATTAATAATTCAAATTAATTAAAATTTTATAAATATATTAAAACAATGAACCTATTAATTTTTTTAATTTAGGTGGTGGCTCTGAATCTTCTTCTGGAAGTCTTACAAGTTTACTCTCTGGATTTTTATCTAATCCAAGAAATGAAGGTGAATCAGCCAGTTCAACAGCAATGAGAAGAAACCAATCTTTGAGTGTTATTACAGACACGGTGGAGCCGAAATATGACTCATCAAATAATCAAACGTCTGCATCTTTATACCCTAAGCCTTCTGAATTTCGCGAAATGAATTTCATTTCACCTACTTCATTTTAAATTATTTTTAATTACTAAATTATTTATAAATGGATTGATTGAGCATTCCATTAAGATATATTTATCAATTTCTTTGATTAACATAATTTTCTTTATTTTATTTTTAGTTTTTATATTAAATTTAATAGAAATATATTTTTTCATTAATTATTACACTCAATTTCAAAATTAATTTAATAGATTTTATTAAATAAAATAATGTAAAATTAAGATTTAAAAAAAAAATTCCAATATTCTATATTTATTCTAAAACCTCGACAAAACATTTAAAATCAAATATTCAAACAAAAAAAATATGTTTCTATTCTTAAATCGATCAGTATTTTATTGTAATCTAATGAGCAATTTAAAAAATAATAAATTATATTAATTTATTTTTTAATAAATAATTATAATAAATTTCTATTTTTATAATAACTTTAAAAATGATTAAAATTGTATATTATTTTATCAATTTTTTAATGCATATAAATCAAATAATTATATTAATTTTAATCTTAATTACCTTGTAAATGAAATCGATATTTTTTTCTTTTAATTGAACATAAATGATGCATATAGCAATATTTCTTCGTTTTAAATAAATATAAAGTAATTGCGAGATTAAAATACTTAATATTTATCTATATATTTTATTTTTATCATATAATTATCATACAAAATAAGAAATATAATAATTAAATTGAACAATATTTACAATTTCTTCAATTTTGTATATCCTTAAAATTGATTAACACATTCCCGCCGGCTCATGCCCCCACATAAATAGACAAATTATGGAGCCGGCGGGAACGTGTTAAAATACTAAATAAAGTTTTAAATTAGCAAAGTTTATTTCTGATAATTATTTTCTCTTAAAAAGGTAAATATTTATTTTTATATTCAATACAAATTGGTTTATTTTTGTTTCTTAAAAACTAATGTGATTTATATTTAAAATTGTTTTTATTATAAGATTAAAAAAATAAATAAAATTATCAAATTGAAATATTTTGAACATAAATATTTTATCGTTTTTATATTTTATTGCAAACAAAAACATAATTACGTAAATAAACAATGAACTTTCCAGTTGCTATGAAAAATGACGCAATCCTTTTCTATTTTTAAATAAGTATAATCAAAAGAATCTATGATTTTAATTTATCATTTATATTGATAATGAAATTTTTATGATTTTTATATTTTATAATATCATTTAAATCATTTTTGTTTTATGTTCAAATAATTAATTAAATCCATATAAAACAATACTCAATATTTGTGAGCATTTTTTAGATTAAACATTGTTTATTAAACAAAATAAAAACCTTTTTAATAAACAAACCTCTTTAAATATCAGATTTCTTCTTATCTTATAAATTATCTTTATCTAAACTAATTTAATCTTGTTAATATATACATTTTTCTTTACATATTAAGAAAATTTAAAGAAATATATATTTACATTGTTATAAATTTTCCATTTTTTTTATTTTCCAACTTAGAATAATCACTTTCCTTCTAAGAAATATTTACTAATTATGATCTCTTAATCCCTTTATACACCTTTTTTTTATTCAACTTTTATAAATACATTAGATTCTACTTATAAGGTACGTTATTTGAGGCAGTTCTTGAATAATTTTACCAATAATTGAATCATTTCCTGGAGCATTCTTTTTTACTATTTCGCCAGAGAAACTTTTCGATGTCGAGATTTTGCTGTTTTTATACTTTTTGAAGGTCCTTGAGTCATTTTCACTTTGTAAGGTTGAGAAAAATGTCTATATATATATATATGTGTGTGTGTGTGTAGACGCAAAGACGGTCTGAGCTAGAATCATTAAATTTGGTACACCGGCATTATTCAAAATTCGTAGTTTTCTATCAACTTTTGAGAAATGTAGCTCATTCGGAAGAGGACCATTACCTCTACCACGTTTTCATTTTGTTTCCTCTAAACTGACCGTAAAAATAAAGATATGTGTGATAGTTTTTCAAATTGTTCAATTTTTGCCAATCGCGCTGGCGTGTGTTGAGGTGTTGTCTCAGAAGCCAGTTTAAAATTAAATTTCTCGATTTCTTTTTCAAAATATCGAAGGAAGTTAATATAATATAATAATGGTAATATAAATGTGTACGATTATAAAATAATATCCCTGTTTAATAATTGCAATTGCACTACCCATATAAATATATAGAGTGGAGACACTCCAGGTTTCTTGATTAATGGTCTATCGTAATTTATACATCTAAAATAAAATAATTTATTTCAGATCAAAACATTTTATTTATAATTCAATACCCTTACATATTTAAAACACAAACCTAAATTTTTTATATTTTTCTAATTTCATCTAATTTTAATTTTTTCTTTTTAATATGTATTTGACCTCATATTTTTTAATCTATTAGTGATTAAAATTAAATTATTAAAAATAAAAATTTTAGCTAAAACTGTTTAGATATAAATATAATTCTTTAGGTAATATAAACCAGTCTTAAGATATTTATATATATTGTATATGTATAAAACTCGTGGTTAAAATTAGTCTAGAGTTCATTAGCCCTAACATTTTCTGTATAATTGTAATATAATCATTAAACAATTGAGAAATAAGAAACATTAACAATTGTGAAAGACTATTAGTTATCAAATAATAATAGGAATTTGGTGAAATGTGAAACATATTATTAAAACAAAAGTTTTTTAAAAATAGATTTAATTCTAATTCTGAAATAAAAGAGATACTAAAATTACTAAATTGTTTTTTTTTAAGATATCTTTTGTCTCGAACCACTTCTTCTATTTATAATTATGTATGTATTCATTATATAATGAAGTAACGTGAATCTTAATTTAATGAATTTAGAATTTAGTTATATATTTACAAATATGTATTTTAATTTTTAAAAAAGAAATAGTCCTCCATCAATATATTATTTATTTTAGTTATGATCATAATAAATTAAACAAACATTAAAAACTTATGTCATTGGAATTATGTTAATTAAGGTTATCGATTATAAACTATTTATCAAGATTAGATAGTGCTAATTATTTATATCCAAAATATCTAATATTATTTCTCTTATATAATTACTAATAATTAAATATTAATGAATAGAAATATATTAATAATTATGAATTATTTTAAAATTTAAAATCCATTTTCTAAAGTATATTAGTAGAGGGTAAAAAAGTTATATAATAAATTTAACGTTTTTATTTTAGGTATATTGGAAGAAACTTGTTTAATAATCTCAGTTCTGCAGAAAAGGAGGTTGACGTCTTCCAAAATTCTTTGTTTTATATTATATTATTTATATTTATTAATACATTTTCTTAAGATTTTAGTAACGAACGTTATCAAAGTTAAATTTTATAATAACTGTGGGAGTGTCAATGATTTAAGTATTTGCTCATTAATTTATCAATATTTCTATCTATCTCTCTGTGACTCTTCTCCAAGTATCCCTATATTCTGAGCCACAACCCTCCAATCCCTCTCTCCCATCTCTCTCACGTCCCTTCCCACATAATCCACCCACCGCGTCCTTGGTCTTCCAAGCGGACGTTTTCCACTCGGTCTCCCCACCAAAATATTTTTCGCTATTCTTTCCTCTCCCATTCTAGCCATGTGCTCTGCCCATCACAGCCTTCTCGATTTTATAATTCTAACTATATCTGGAGATGAATAGAGGTCATGCAATTCCTACTTATGCTGTCTCCACCATTCCCCGGTGACTTCATCTTTCTTTGGCCCATAAATGCTGTGAAGAATCCTATTCTCAAATACTCTAAATCTACTCTCATCTGCTAAGGTCATAGACCATGCCTCACACCCATATAATACAACCGGCATAATAATTGTTTTATATATTTCAATTCTTATCCCCTCTGATAATAATTTTGAAGCAATAAGCCTATTTACTGCATGTTAACAGGCGCACCCTCGCTTTAAATCTCTTATTATATTTAAGTCGTCTGTCGTCGAATTTTTTTGTTTAAATCCTCAATATTTACGGATAATTAATGAAACTAAGATTCCAATGAAAATAGCGGAGATAGAAATTTTTTATAAATTATAAATATTGGTGGAAATATGAAACCATCCAATTGTTTTCTTTTCGTTTTTATAACTTCAATTTTTTTGAAACGGACCATTTCTCAGAACAGCTCTACCCTAAATTTTTTTCTCAAGTAAATAACTATTCAAAAGTAATTTGATTTAAATTCTCTCGGGAACTATACTGAATGAGTGGAAATATTTTAAATATAAGAATATAAATGAATATAATAATTATTTAAGAATTATATATTCATTATACTTTATTTCATAAATTAATGTATTGTATTATTGTACAATATATAAATGTATCATTTTATTTGATAATAATATTCAATTCTGAATTTCTATAAATATGTAAGTGTATATTTCAAAATGATAATAATAAAAAAATATAAAACTTGAAAATTACAATATTTTAAGTGGTTTTATATTTTAAATTAAATTAATGGCGGGACTGTTTTGACAGTTTTGAAAATGACATCTTGATTCAATTTTACATTATTTTGTTTATAACAGGGGGGGGTCTCTCTTACGGCAGAGAAATTTCCAGTGTGACAATGCATGCATGCATCACTCGAGGCCGCTCGAGGCGCTGCCGCTGCTAGCACTAATTTTAATTCGGTTTGTTTCGGTTATCCGAAAACACCCGAAAACATTTAACAACAGTTTGTGACTTGTGGACAACGAGCACTCGTCCCATTTAAAATATCTCTGCCAGGCATACGTAACGTGATCTGTCGCTGTCCAATTGCGTGCAATATGGTTCCTAAAGTAAGTTTAATTAATATTTTTACTATTATTGATGATTATTTTTTATTATAAAGTTATATAATATATGTACATATAAATAAATTTTTGATTTTGCAGGTTTTTAATTGTATTCAGAAAGATTGTATTACGAATTCTCTACCTGAAGGAGAACGAGGACACTTGTTCTATTTTCCAAGGTGAAATTTTTTAAGAGTGGGTAAAACAACAATAATTTAAAGTTGTTGTTTACCAAAAAATATATTAATAATAAAAGAAAATAATTTTATTAATTTTTTTAAATATTTATAGCAACACCTGTTAATACTACATCAGATGGTTTGGGCTTGGTATCAGAGAAGAGTGATCTTTTCGAATCCAGCCCTGCGAGAAGTATGTATTATATTTTTTAATAAAATTCATTAATCTTCTCCTAACTTTAAATAGATTTTTTATAATGATTTAAAATAAATTTTTAGTTTGCTTAGGCTTTTCTGTATTAATTCTTTGGAATTTTTTTTTAAACTTAATTAATTTTTGCAGGTGTTCAGCGGGACATACGCCTACACCATCTGAATTTTCTTCAAGAATAAAATATTTATCTCCCATGAAGAAAAGATTGTACCAAAGGTTCACCGAGGTCAAGCGACTATTGAAGCAAAATAGACATCAACAGTCAATTGATTAATTGAAAAATAGTGTAAATTTTATTTATGTGAAAAATTTTATATAATGTTTTATAAAGTTTTATATAATTATTATTGTATAATTGAAAAATAGTGTAAATTTTATTTATATGAGTAATTTTATACAATTTAAAAAAATGGATTCGTAAAGGGTTAGATTATAAATAAAATTAACATTATTTTTATATTATTATTGTATGATTGAAAAATAGTGTAAATTTTATTTATGAGAAAAATTTTATATAATGTTTTATAAAGTTTTATATAATTATTATTGTATAATTGAAAAATAGTGTAAATTTTATTTATATGAGTAATTTTATACAATTTAAAAAAATGCATTCGTAAAGGGTTAGATTATAAATAAAATTAACATTATTTTTATATTATTATTGTATGATTGAAAAATAGTGTAAATTTTATTTATGAGAAAAATTTTATATAATGTTTTATAAAGTTTTATATAATTATTATTGTATAATTGAAAAATAGTGTAAATTTTATTTATATGAGTAATTTTATACAATTTAAAAAAATGCATTCGTAAAGGGTTAGATTATAAATAAAATTAACATTATTTTTATATTATTATTGTATGATTGAAAAATAGTGTAAATTTTATTTATGAGAAAAATTTTATATAATGTTTTATAAAGTTTTATATAATTATTATTGTATAATTGAAAAATAGTGTAAATTTTATTTATATGAGTAATTTTATACAATTTAAAAAAATGCATTCGTAAAGGGTTAGATTATAAATAAAATTAACATTATTTTTATATTATTATTGTATGATTGAAAAATAGTGTAAATTTTATTTATGAGAAAAATTTTATATAATGTTTTATAAAGTTTTATATAATTATTATTGTATAATTGAAAAATAGTGTAAATTTTATTTATATGAGTAATTTTATACCAAGATTTAAAAAAATGCATTCGTAAAGGGTTAGATTATATATAAAATTCAAATTATTTTTATATTATTATTGTATGATTGAAAAATAGTGTAAATTTTATTTATGTGAAAAATTTTATATAATGTTTTATAAAGTTTTATATAATTATTATTGTATAATTGAAAAATAGTGTAAATTTTATTTATATGAGTAATTTTATACAATTTAAAAAAATACATGCATAAAGGGTTAGGGTTGTATTATTATTGTATGATTGAAAAATAGTGTAAATTTTATTTATGTGAGTAATTTTATATAATGTTTTATAAAGTTTTATATAATTATTATTGTATAATTGAAAAATAGTGTAAATTTTATTTATATGAGTAATTTTATACAATTTAAAAAAATACATGCATAAAGGGTTAGGGTTGTATTATTATTGTATGATTGAAAAATAGTGTAAATTTTATTTATGTGAGTAATTTTATATAATGTTTTATAAAGTTTTATATAATTATTATTGTATAATTGAAAAATAGTGTAAATTTTATTTATATGAGTAATTTTATACAATTTAAAAAAATACATGCATAAAGGGTTAGGGTTGTATTATTATTGTATGATTGAAAAATAAATAAATATGCCACATACAACATTATTCTTTTATTATATCCATGAAAATTATTAAAATTTTCACTTAAGTGAAAAATTATTTATTTTGTGATAAGACCAACAATTAAGCAATTTTCTAAAAAAAAAAATTTATTTCTGAAATGTCTGTTTTATATAGCTTTAAATAAATAATTTTTCACTTAACTGAAAAATTTCATAATTTTTTCATTCCTCCCGCTCTCATTCATTCAAAATAGATTTTAAAAATGGTGCCAGGCCGGCCGGTTTTTTTCTTAATTAGTTCGTGCATGCATCCGCATAGCAGCGCCAAACGCTGTTTCAAAAAAATATCATTGCGTGTCCACCCCCTGGTTTATAATTAAATTTTCGTTTGATATTTTAAATTTAAAAATAGAAAAATGGGTTTATGGACTGTTTTAAAGAAAATAAAACAAAAAGAGAAAGAAATGCGAATATTAATGTTGTATGTATTTAGAAAAATAATGAATATTACTAATATTTATTAACCTTAAAAATATTAATTTCCAGAGGTTTAGATAATGCAGGAAAAACGACAATTTTAAAACGCTTTAATGGCGAAGAAATAAATACTATTTCACCTACATTAGGATTCAATATTAAAACATTAGAACATAAAGGGTGAGACTTATAACAATTCATCTTTATATTATTTATTCTTTACAGATCTATAATACTATATAAAGATCAATTTGAATTAATTTAATAATAATGGTAATAGTACTCATTACTAAATTTTAATTAAAAAGAATGATTAAAATATTAATTCTATATAAAAATAATATGATTTTATTTATTTTTATCCCTAGATAAGATTTAACATTTGCTAATTTTTAGATTTATATTGAATGTGTGGGATGTTGGAGGGCAAAAATCATTAAGATCTTACTGGAGAAATTATTTTGAAAGTACAGATGGACTTATTTGGGTTGTTGATAGTTCCGATGCTAGACGATTAGAAGATTGTCGTAAAGAATTACATCTTCTTTTATCAGAAGAAGTATTAATTAATTATTTAACTGTTAATTTTTTAATACTAGATTTTTTTTATTAATAATTCTTATTGTCAATTTCAGCGACTAGCTGGTGCTACCCTTTTAGTATTCGCTAATAAACAAGATTTACCAGGAGCAATTTCTGCCGAAGAAATTCGTGATGTAAATATAAAAATTAATTATAGTGAATCTCTTGAATCTTTCTCCGGTTTTTATTAATAGTGATTAATAAATTTTAAATGTTTAAACTTTCTTCTCAACCCAGAATATATTTTAAAACAAAGCATTTCGAAATTTGAAATCCTAGTCCTCAATCGAATTAACACTTGCTATATTTAGTCTAAAAATATAAAAATCATCAATTTTTATTATATTTTACATAAAATTTTTTCTCAAACAATTTGAACACAAACACTAAAATTTTCTTTATCTTAATTATCATCTTTTGAAATTTTAAATTATATACATGGGCACAGGGCTGTGTAAAAACAAAAATTCACCCGGGCGAAAAACAATGAGCGCCCCCTTCCCCCATCTTCATTCATTCAATTTTTATTTCATATATATTAAAAAAATTAAGGAGATGCCCTGGTTCTATTTTTGAATGGTAGATCGCCAAACTGTCTATTTTTCTGACATGCAACAAATAAAATTATTCATATTTTATTTTATTTTAATACCTCTTAAAATTATGTATTTAACCTTTTATATTTTTATATATCACATTTTTTAATTTTCCCTCTCTCCCTTATAGGATTTGGTCCATTAAAATATTGAGCCCCCATTAACACGGCCCTGTATGCAACAAAATTCAAATTTTATACCCGGGATGCTACTTTATAAAAAAAATAAATAAAGTTGTACGTTTAGTAGAAATATTAAATGCAATATATAACAAAAAAAAAATAAATTTTTAGAATTTTGTTTTATTTTTAATTGAAGATAAACAAAACAAAATGTCTTCATTTTTATATATATATATACTTGCATCAAAAATTTGATAAGCTTGGCTACTAGTTTTATAATATAATATTCTTCAAATTAGAATTGATTAATTATGACTGATGATATTTATTTATGATTTATGTTATAAATTTATATAATTTTGCTCTTATAAAATTCCTAAAATAAGTAAATTTTCCAAATTTTTTATTATTTCTTTGAATCTATAGTTTTAATATATCTCAATAATGTTTTTACAGTATTTGGACTTAGAGTCAATCAAAACTCATCATTGGCAAATTCTCTGGTGTAGTGCTATGAATGGAAAAAATCTCCTTGAAGGCATTAACTGGTTGGTGGATGATATTGCTGCTCGAATATTCACAATGGATTGATCTTGTGTATATAATAATATAATAAATACTATTTAAATAATAATGATTTAACAAATAAAGATTTATTTATTATATTTTTAAAAAATCACTTAGATATTAAGACTTTTTAAACTTAAATCAGTATCATTAAAAGGAATATCTTGTTCTTCAAAATCCCATAAAATAGGAAATAGTTTTTCAAAATCTCTATCATCCAGACCATATTCATAATAATCTGAGCCAAATATATCTTGGAAATCCAGTAGATCTTCGCTTTTGACTTTCTTTTCTACTGTTTGATCTACATCTTCCTCCTCATCTGAATCACGAATAGATTTATCTCTTTCTTTTAATTCTTCTTCCGGCAATTCAGTATCAGGGAAAATCTTTAAATAATATTCTTTCATAGCAAGTGTATCCACTTTTTTTGTCTCATCAAGAAAATTCGCAATTAATAATTTTATAAGATTTTGTGAAAGTTTCAATTTTTCTTTTGTTATTAATTTTTGGAATATAGGTTTTTTTATTGGTTTATTAGGTAATTTTAAAACAAAAATACTAAAATACAAAAATATTATTAATTTATTATTACCTTATTTAGGATACTTATTTTTGTTATTTTAAAATTATTTAAAATATGTTATAATTGTAATATATTACTAATTAAAATAAGATATTGTTAATTTTTTTTAAAATAAAATATAACTTTTTTTCTATAATTTATTATTAAGCAAGTTTCCACTTTATCAACCTCTACTAACGCCTTGACAAATTTAAAATAAACATTAATTTTGTAAAATACATGTCATTCAATTAGTTTAGGGTCTAGATGGCCTCACTTCTTAACCATTATAATATTAATATACCATTAACCTTCAAACGAATTGTGCCAAATTTCCATGACAAGCTAGCATTTCATCTAAAAATTTAAAGTAATTAAAGGCTAGTTTACTCGTGAACCTAGTTTTGTTAGAGACAATGAGTTAATGATATCGATGGTCAAAATAACGAATTTCGCTTCTAATTGTGGTTTGCAGTGTCATGCCTAATCCCTATTGACTATTGATTTCTTGCGGAACTTGGAGGAAAAAGATTTGCGCAAATTAAGAATTGTTTGCCAAAATTGAAGTCTATTTTGAAAATAAGTACAAATCAATAGGCAGATTACCCACTAGATACACTACGCCCGTGCTTAGGAACCAGATGTCCAAAATTTAAAAATATTAAGAATATTTTTTTGTAAATACATATTAATTTTTTAGTTTAAAAATTTTTACTGATTTTGTATTTATTCACTGAAGAGGTTTGAAACAAGCCTGATATTTCCTTATGAATTAAAATTTTAATATTTTTAATAAAATTATGATTATAATTTGTATATATAGTTTTTCTTTGTATAATTTACAAAGCTCCATTTAAAAATAACATATTGCCAATTTTCTTTTATTTATATTTTTCAAATAGGTTGTGTTAGTAGGCAAAACAAAAAATAATTGCATATGCAATATCAAGTGGAAACCCCCAATCATATCATAATGTGCCTAGGGACACCAGTCGACCTTGATCGGCCATACAAATCAATATCAAAAAAATATAAAAAAATTAGATGAATGCTGAATTGATCTTTCTATCACTTTTGAAATATTGGCGAGTCTTAAAAGTTGAATTTACTTAAAAGTTATTGTTTTATAAGACTGAGTTTTTGTGAGTAAATTGTTAAAAGTCTATTAATGTTTTTATATCTTGCTCACGATAATAATTCATAATTTTAAATTATATTAAAAATTATATTTTTATAAATTATGAAAAGAAGAATGAAATTTAATTCTATTTTATTAATAATTAATATAGAACAATCCATTTTGCTAAATTTTTATTTCATTATAAAATTTATATAGGTATAGATGTAATATTATATATCTTGTTCAATAAAATATAAACGTTACCGAGTTTAGGAAAGAAAGAGTATTTGGGTTTGGTTGGGCATTTGTAGTTATAGGATGTCTAGAGTGGGGACATCAGCCGGCTTGTACTGTTTTTAATGTAATAACCCTTGCGAGGAGTGTCTCCCTATTTGTTGAACATCATATAATTATAAAGTTCCTCGTCTGTGGTATCGTGAAACTAACATAACTTTACCACAGTCTACATGTCCAGTTCGAGAATGCTGTCCCTTCATAGTCAAGAGTGAGGGTTTGGTGAAAGAAATTCAGGCAATACCCTAAACTTTAGGGCAGGGGTGAGCAACCTTTTTAACCCACGGGCCAATTTAAATTTTAAAATTTTGTGGCGGGCCGCACTTACTAACAATTTACAAAGCTTTATATATATACTAATAAACATTATAATATTGTTTATAAATAATCGAGACGAATAATAAAATTATATTTTAGAAATGCTCGGCGGGCCACAGAAAAACATTTAAAGGGCCGCATGCGGCCCGCGGGCCGCGGGTTGCTCATCCCTGCTTTAGGGCATCCTTGTCTTCCTTGCACCAGTTTGTGAGCAACTGGTCAGATACCCATTCTAAAAGAACGGATTAATGAAATTACTATATCTTTTAGAAAAATGAATTTATATAAATACTTTGTAGAAATCAAGCTGTTTCCTTTAAAAAGTTATTTTATATTGGATTGCCCATATAATATATATGTAAAAAAATAAGTAAAACCATATAACAATTACCCAAAATCTCGCTTCAACTTTTTCTTTTTTGGAAGCATTGTTTCAATTGTTGCTCTCTCTAAAATTAATCGCTTTTCATCTGGGCCAATAATTTCATAATTACTATATATACCTCCAATGATAATTTCACAATCCTTTAATTCTTTTATCCTTGCTTCTATCTAAATTAAAATTTATATTTTTAAAGATTATGAAACCAGACCATTTATTATATTAAATATTTTATGATTTAAAATATATATTTATAAATTACTTATTGATATTTTGAAGAAGGCGCCATTGGGTGTGTGGGTAGCGAACCTGCCTCACATTCACATGGTCCCGGGTTCAAGTCCCGGGCCTGGCAAGGGAATTTCCCTAGCTGGGGACTATGGGACGGAGTCAACCCAGCCTCTGGGAACAACATTGGGGAAAAGCTACTTGATAGCGCCTCCGATCAAGAAAATCAAGGTAAAGGTTGAGAGGACCCGTTCTACTGATCATAGGACACCTCATTGATATAACCTGCTTGATAGGCGTTGTCCTTGCGTAGGACGTACAAAGTCAGAGGTTTTTTTTTTATTGATATTTTTAATGATACCAATTAATACTTTGGATGTTTAGTCTGGATAAGAATAGATACTAAACAGTCATGGAATTTACCTGATTAAATTCCTTATTGACCCAAATATTTGACAAATCCATAATTTTTATTGTTGTTTTAGGTTCAAGTAGACACTTAATTAATTCCAATGCACTGATCGGATCTATAGGATTGTTTCCGATTTTTACATGACGTAAAGTTTCACAATTGATAAACCCTCGAATTAACAATGAAGTTGTTTTTCCATTCAATCTTAAATTTAATAATGTGCATTTTATCATTTTCTTTCATTTATATGTAATATAAAAGTAAAGATATAATAGAAAATTTTTCATTACCTATTACCAGATATATCGAGATGTTCCAATCTGTAGGATTTACATAGTATAATTTTCATCCTTTTGCCAAAATCGGGGATACTAATTGCATTATAAGATATATTGAATTTTTTAAGACTAGAGTTTTTTTTAAGACCTTTTAAAAGTTCTTTTATCGCTAAATGAAAAAAAAGGAATTGATATTAAAAAATGTCTTCATGAGGGCCACATAACTTTTTTTGGGTAAATTTTACTAAATAAGGTTTATTATTGCAGGGAGCAATAAAATAAAACATGAATCGACCCAGGCAAATCCAAAGAAGGAGAGGACCCAATTTTCAGTGGAGGAAAGGTGTGGAGAATTAGCAATGAGAAAAATCAATTTATATAAGAATAAAGACGGTTTTTTTAATTGTTTCTCCCCACCTTTCATACGACCGAAGATTACGCTCTTCTTTCTTATAATAATATTAATTCACATTAATTGATATATTAAAATATCTAATCTATTCATTTTACAATTTCTTTATTTAACTTATTTTCAAAGTGTGACTGAGAGCTGAAAATCGTCACTTTTGGTTATTTTATTGCCCCTGAAAAATCGGCCTCTCGTAAGATTTACCCACTTTTTTATATATATGTAACAAATAATTAATTAAATATAAAATCAAATAAATTAAAGTAAAAAAATTAAAAATTTAGTTAAACAATTTTTTTAAATAATATTTAATAACATAGATAAAAAAATTCAAAACTTAGTAAAGAAGAAAATATTTTATTCTATAAGCAAATCGATAAACTTGGTAATAAATAGAAGTTCATTGCCGGTCAAGAAAGGGTTGGGAAAAAGTGAATTTTAGTATAATACATAATTTTATAAATTAATTAATGTTTGACAATCTTAGGAATAGTACTGCTTTAATTAATTATTTAATTTTCTTAAAATTTTGGTTTCATTCACTCGTATATTACATTACAACCTGAACGACTATATGTATATCCCTTCTGTATCAAATATATATATATATATATAAAATTAAATAAATTCTTAAATTCTAATAATAAAAAACAAAATTAAGCCTCAATTATTACGTAAAATTGATTAAAATATTTTTTTATTTAATTTAGTAATTATCAATTAATGTTTTAATGGCAATTTTGTTTCTTTTTCTTTCATAATAAATTTATTAAAACCAATTTCAATTTTCCAAATATGTATTTATTTTGTATTCAGGTTCTGGAATTTATTTTATTGATTTTTGATCAGAATAAATACAATTTTACCTAGTGGGTTGTTATTTGTAAATAAATTATAGTATGGGCTATATATAGTATAATATAGAAAAATTACGAAAATCTCAAAAAATTACTATCTGTAATCCTTATTTATTATTTGAATGAAAGTACAAGATTAAATATAAGATTTAATATATATAAGATCTGCAAAATTGTAAATTTGTTCATAAACTTCAATTTGCTGTATGATAAATTATCACGAGATAATTGCTAAATATTTGTAGATAATTTACTCGGGTTCATTTAAGTTAAATGATGCAAAAAAGTGATTTAGATATTTGGGGCTTCAAATCTTAATTTAATTTATAACTTTGAAGATTTTAGTCACATTTTAATGAAAAACACTAATAAATTAATATATATAGATTAAAAAAAAAATTTTCCTAAAGAAAATAAACAAAAAAAATATAATTTATTACTACTCCCTTGATCGCAATTAATGAGTTTTATTGTATTTATTATACATATATAAAATATAAAATAATTTTTTTCAATATTCACTATCTTATTAGATTACATTAAAAAAAAATTACTTAAAATTTTTTTTAAAATGAATCATATTATATCATATCATTTTTAATTTTTTTTTTAATTTATTTTACCACCAGGATTAAAAATATAATTCCAGGACAGATTTAATTCTTCAATATGATCATTCTCTTCCAAAATTTCCCCAATATAAGCAGCTCCTAAATCCCCAATTTGATTAAAACTTAAATTCAAATAAACAATAAAAGATAAGATTAGAGCACTTTTTAATAGTTCAATTCCACTATCTTCCAATTGATTATGACTTAAATCAAGTGCTCGAATAGTATCATTTTCTAAAAGTCCAACAGCAAGCCTTTCAGCACCTATTGCACCAATTCTAAAATCATTTTATAAAAAAATCACACATTTATTGTATATTTTTAATATTAAATATATATTTTTTAATATACCGACAACTTTTCAGATTTAATATCCTTAATGTATTATTAATAATAAGCATTTTTCCAATATGATACATAGCATCAGAACTGAGATAATTATCTTGAAGGTTTAATTCAATTATATTTGTGTTTAATTCTAGTGCTTCAGCAATTGCTCTCACGGTTCGTGGATCCAAACCATAGAACTAGATGATAGTTAACAAAAATTGATTTTTTTCTATAATTATTAATACTATTATCATTAAAAAGAGAGAGTAAGGCAAATAAATAAATCAAAATAAATTATTCTTTCAAATAATTATATTAAATCTGGATAGTAGAAAGTGCTAAAATTCTAAGAAATATTTTTGTATTGATTGAATAAATAAAATAATTTATTTATAAAAATATAAAAGATTAGATGATTTTTTATTTAATTATTGAAATAATATATACATTTTTCTAAAAATTACTATCTGAATAAATAAAATAATTAGCCAAATTTATTCTCTCAAGCAAGATTTCATCTAAGTTTCAGGCGTTTATATGTAAAGACAAGACCAATTTTTTTTAATTAAAAATACATTTTTGTAAGCAATCTAAATTCCCTTCATTGAAAATAAATTAATAGAAAATTCAATAATAATATAACATTTACAAAAATCTCTTTGTGCATGCTTGTAATATTCTTTACGCTCTATGCGGCCAATTTACTAGATCTTTTTTGTTTTTCCACACAGTAATAAAATAATATTTAATTTTTTATAATTTACCTTTAAATCAATGGAATTAGTTAAAAGAGAATCAAATACTTTTTTGGATGAATAAGTTCCAAGTTTAGTGCAAATATCTAAATATAAGCTTTGTCCATTTTTAGGATATTTCTTTTCGATAACTAGAATATGATATGAAAAATAAGACATTTGTAAATTTAATATAAGATTTGTTTTTAACAAATTATCAAGATGATGATTACTCAAAGTTTTATAAAGAGACTTATTCAATCCTGGATCTTTCAATTTTGGGAAATGAAATAGTCCACGACCTAAAAGACCTTTATCACTTTTTTTTTTACGTATTTGTTTTATTTGCTGTTTTAAAAATTTATTAAAAAATAAGGCTATACTCATTAAATAAAGTTACGAATTTAACTTGCCGTAATATCAATTAATGAACAATCAGGTGGTGTAACAAAATGTCTGATTTTTCCAAGATCAATCGAACGGCGAGAAAGGCCAGATTCACCAGAAAATGAATATGGCTCAGTTAAAATATCTGATATTATTGATGATTGCGATAGATCATAATGATCTGGGAGACATTCTTCATTTCCCCAAAAAACATTTTGAAATTCTTTAAATAGTTTTTCATCATCACCCTTGGAATTGTCGGATTTTACAGGTTCATTTTCTACAAGAAGTCAGGAAAAAAATTACAAAACTCTATAGTAGTAGTTTTTAAAAACATATTCATCTACCCAAATTATTATTTTGTATTTCTTCCATTTTAATAAAACTTATTAATTTTGATTAAAAAAAATTAAAAATTAATTTTGAAATCTAAAATAAATTTGAAAAACAAAACAAAAATATTTATTTTATTAGTAGCATTATTAATCACATTTTTTTAAAAGTTTATTTTTATAATTTTAATTATATATATATATATATATATATATAAGTTAAATTATATATTATAAAGCTCTATTATAAAATATTTTTCCCTTATCACTTCAGTATATAAATGCCAGGTAAGTAGGCTTTTTTTACCACGTTTATCAATTAGCCCTATAAAAAAATGATATTTTATCTTAGAAATAAATTTAAGAATTGAGACTGGAAACTTTTGGAATTTAACTAAATTCTATTCGAATTATTCTCAATTCCTTATGATTTATCTTACTGCTTCAAATATATATATTATATATATCTTCTTCTTAATACGCTTTCTCCCTATAGAGGTTAGCGATCCATATGGCAAGACATCTTTTGGAAACAGCAGCTCTAAAGATGTCAATTGATGAGCACCCAAACCATCTACGCAGATCTCCAAGCCATGAGATCCCACCGATCTCTTCCCCTCGATAATAAGGCGAAGAATTTCATATTTCTCACCACGCATGATATGACCCAGATATTGAATTTTTATTTTCTTTTTCCGGTTGTCTTCTATGAGGACTTCTATGTTCGAAACCTTCTTGGTTCATGGAATTTTCAGAATTCTTCGGTACAAGTACATCTCAAAAGCCTCAATTTTTTTCCTCAAGAAAAGCATCTAACATCCAAGCCTCTCAGCCATAGAGAAGAATCGGGAAAACATAACACCTCAACATTCTGACTCTTAATGTGAGATTAATTTCAGGTGTTGTGAAGAATTTTCTCATATTAGTGAAGGTCTTTCTTGCCTGCTTTATTCTTGCTCTTATTTCCTTTTTTCTTTGGGTAATTTGCGTACCCAGATTTATATATATATATATATATTGTAAGCATAAAAATGCCATTTAATAGGGAAAGATTAAGATGCTATAAATAAACATTTATAACAAATATTGACATCCTCACGTCCGCTCACATTTTAGAACAAAGACCTAAAATGCGGACAATATAAATGAAATATACTCGATTGATGAATAGAACGTATTATCATTAATTCGACTTTTTTCAAAGCTTATCAATTACATGACATATGTTATTTAAAATTAACGAGAATTGACTATTTGTTAAAGTCACACCTGTTCGGTGTGAGTTATTGGAACAATAGTCAAAGGCTGATAAGAAGATTAAAGTTTTCCCGTTGGATGAAAACAAGGAAGCGGACAGAGACATCATCCCTAAGAGATACGATAGTGCCAGGGTCATACCCAGAAGTCGCCAGGTCAGAGGAGATGTATCATTGATTGCCTGGAAGAAAATCCTCGGAGAATCATCACTTGTCTCACCTCGAACCCAACTCTATCTTATCTTATCTTATCTTATCTTCTTATACGAGTAAAAATTGTTTGTTTCTTTGTTTCATTGTTCTCAAAAACCGCTCTAACGATTTTTTTGAAATTCACAACAGAGATAGTATTTATAAAGAAAAATTGAGTTTTATTGATCACATCTCACGAAACTTTATTAGTTCTTCTTAATTTAAATTTATAATATATGGATGACGTCACAACCACCGCCTGTGAGATATATATATCTATTCTTAAAATAAAATTAAAAATATTTATATTATATTCATATATTTGATTTTTTAATTTCATTAATAGTTTTACATTTAAATTATTTGAAATTGTTTCACACAACGTTTAAAAGAAGATTTATCTTTATATTCGATTCGATATATAGTAGGATTATTAAATGACGTTATCAATTTATTATACTCCGGTAAATATTATAAAATATTATTTACTAAATATTCAAACACAATATCAAATATTCAATTAGATAAAACATTTATTTGTTTTTGTGTTCTTATTTAAAATACATTTTAATTTAATCAGTAAATTAATTATATATATTATTATTGTAAATGTTATATCTATCTATGTGTCCCTTCATACATTTTGAATTCACCCATAATATATCTTATATTCTTATATACTTACTTGAATATAATTTAAAAAGTTTTAAAAGTTTTTTTTTAATATTTTATGAATTCAAATCGTCAATTGAAAATGAAAAATCCAATTATGAGATCAATTATTCATATAATTTTAAATGTTTTCGTGTTTTATAAATAAAATATTAAAAAAATAAACTTATAAACAAAATATTCTTTGAATTATTTTGAAACATTTTAGGAAACAAATTTTTAATGGGTCATTTTTAGAAATTCCATTTAACAATTATAATAAATAATTAAAAAATTGTAAAATTTTTAAAGTATATAAAAATAAATTGTATAAATTGGTTAAAGGGTCGAGTGATAGTTCGGTGTCACAGGTATATATTTTATATCAACACGCCTACTTTTCTGTTTGTATGTTATTATTTGAATGGCGAGGAAAAATTAATGGAGGTTTGAAATTAATAGTGATAAGAAAAAATATTTAGTGACAAAGAGGAACAGTATTAATTTATAGAAAATATAAAATTTGAATATGTAGAAAAATTGAATGTAATCACGAAGGATAATAATATTTGAGAAGAATTTAAATGGAGGTATCAATCGGGAAACGCCTGTTATCATGCAGTAAAGACCATGGACGCATAGGAAGGGACGTAAGAGAGATGGGACAAGGGCTCAGGATAGGGACATTTGGAGAAATGTAACCAAGAACTTTCGAGTATCTTTGAGTTATATAAATAGATAGATATAACATATACAATAATAATATATACAATTAATTTACTGATTAAATTAAAATATATTTTAAATAAGAACACAAAAAGAAATGAATGTTTTATGTAATATAATGATTGAAACAAAATGGATGAAAACCTTTTACTACTTTTAACCAAATACGATGTACCACTCGGGGGTACAGGGGGCGGAGCCCCCGTCCAGCTGTGAAGAGCGCCGAAGGCGCTCTGACCAGCTGGTAGTAACATTAACAGCTGAGTGGTCAACCCTTCATAAATTACAATTGGTAAACAATTATAAAATTTGATATAATTAATAATATTAAAATACTTAAATGAGCTTTATTTTATAGTTAATTTCATGATACCTATTATAATTGTATTAATTTCTTTCATTATTAAATATTAATTTTATTACAATTTAATATTTTTTATTTTAATATGAATGAATTCAAATTTACCTCTTATTTCCAATATGAACTTTGAAATAAGTAACTTTATCACTAAATGAGAATAGTGATTATTTTTTATAAAAGAAAACAATTAGTTTTAAAAGGAAAAGAGCAAAAAATAAAATTACATTATTTTATTACTGAATATAATAAATTTTTAATAATAAATTTATAATAGAATAATTTTATAATATTACCGATATATGTATGTTATATAACTTATTGTTTGTTATAATCTAAAGAAATGTGATATAAGTAGGCATTAAAAACTTTTAATTGTGTATTCTGATTTGTTTTAATAATGGGATTTTGGAATGACATGGGCGTAATAATTAATCTGCTTACAAAATCAGATTCATTCACTAATAACGTTATTATTGCTTTTATTTTAATAACTAGATATTTATTAACCCATGTTAATCAATCAAATTAAAATATAATTTTTTTCTAAAGATGAAATTTTGGCAAAATTCCTGAAATTAATAAAGTAAAAATTTGATCACATATACAGATATATAAGATAAGATATCATGTCAAAGAGAAATATCTTTATTCTGAGTAAAGTTTACTTTTATATATATTCATATATTGAAATTTTAAAAATAAATAAATAAAAAAATAAAATAGATAAAATTTATATCCAACTAGCCATTTACACTTTCTCCGTTAAATATATACACCATTTTCGAGTGTGTTGGTTTCAGGTCTTTATTACAAATAGAACCAGGCTACCACATGAACCTTATTAGCAATCCGATTGTAAACTTGTATTTTTTATTTTTCTAATATTTATAGACAAGCTTCATTTTCTATTTATATTTCTATTATAAATTAAAAAAAGACATTAAATTTAATAAATTATAAAATTGAGAATATATTTATTTTAACATATTATATATGAATACAATAGAATACAAAGTCTTTTAAAATACAATTTTAATTAATATTATAATATTAATAAATAATATTATAACAAAAATAATCACTATATATATAATGAATTTAACAAAAACATGATATTTAATTAGTAATATATGATATCATTTTCAAGTCTGATTATCCCACTAAAATTATCTGGTAAATTGGAATTAATATTTATAATTTATATAAAAATTTCTTCACCATATTAAAGTAGATTAAAAAATATAAAATATGTATATAGGTATATAAATTAAGTACAGATCTAATCATGAATTATTTAAACCTCAGTCCTAAATTAAACAAATATTATAAATTTTTATAATCTGAATCAAATTTATTATCACTAGTAAAATTAAATAGATAATGATAGAGTGTTAATGTATAATGTGGAAGATACATATATGAGGAATAACTGATGAGGCTGACTATTAAAATTACCATACTATCTGAAATAAAAACAAGATATTATTAAATTTAAATCCGATAAAATAATTATTATATTATTATTTAGATAAAGATGCTAGAAAATATATAATCAGAATAAAAAATTAGTTATTTTATATATAATTGATAATAATTAAAGTGTACTAGTTTTTTTAATAACTTAAATTCCATAAAAATAAAAAAGAAATTCATATTTATATAATCGTTTTTAAAAATAAATTATATATATATATACATTTTTTAAAAAGTTAGTTGTAATTTATTAATAATATAAACTCAAATATTTTTAAGTAAAAAGAAGAGATATCATATACATAATGAGCATAAATAAGGCTATTAAAACGAATTCATGAAAAAAGGAAAAGAAAATAAGCCAATGAGTAATCTACATATCTAATAAAACTCTCTATAACAAAAAAATCGTTTCGGTTTTAATAGTAAAAAAATAATGATTTTTGGACTTCAGCATTTAGACCAACCGATAAGAACAGTATGTGTAAATTTGTATATATATATATAACATTAGATTCTATATATTCGCTTATGAATTAATTACATTATACAAATAAAGCCGAAAAATTCTCTGTTAATATATAACTAATTTTTTTCTTTTTCATAGAGGAATGACAGATATTGCAAGTTAATTAACTAAAGAAACCCAAATATATACCTTGATTATTTATTTAAAAAACAAATCTACTTAATGGATATAAAATAAATCATTTTAACAAATGTGAATAATTTTAAATAAATATAAAAAAGTGACAAGATCATTTAAATCTAAAAAATCTTGAATTATTTTTAATACATACTTATCAATTTTCTTTCCCATGGTTCAAAAATATAAAGACAAGTGATTAATTCATATTGTAAATACCAATATGATATGAATCTAGAAAATTTATCTAACATAATTTTTAATTAGATGACACTAAATTAAATGCACTCATTAAATAAAAAAATCAAATAAGATTGACGTGGTAAGTTGAAATCATTCAGATTTGACAAATATCAAATTTCAAGGACAATATCAACTTTCGGGGAAAAACTTACATTTAAAAATCCCCACGTATAGGCGGTAAATTAAAAAAAAAAATTCTATTGTGTATTTATGTGATTATTCTTTTGGAAAATTCTAAATTTGTAATCATATGTTAGAACGTTCAAAACTATTGGACGTTTAAAATATTTTTTAAGATTTTTAGAGAATTTCATTTTTCTTAATATTTATATTTTAAATTCAAAGGTCATATAAGCAATAAGCCTAGCCTTTAATTTAACATTTGTAAAAATACTTCACATAAATTATGGAGAAAAATCACTCCTTGTCAAAAGCAGCAGGACAGGGCTGATGCCTCCCTTTTTTTGTACATTATATATATATATGTAGGACTTTGATCTAAATTAATCCTAAATAAATTTTGATGCTCCCCTGATCCTATATAATATATATATATATTATGAGAAGTTTTCAGGGAAACCTAAACGAACATATATATATATATTTCTTTGAATATCTAAGAGGGTCATTTTTGTGGGAATCTAATGAAAATATGCCTCCGTAATTTAAGTTAGAAATTTATTAATGATACCTTGCGATTCTCTTACTCCATTATCTCTATTTAAATTTGTCGCAATTATTTTTTATTTTAAATTAATTCCTATACTGAATTTTGTTGTTGAAACTTGGGAATTTTTTTGGATTTAACATAAATATTAATATTACATATTTTAAAATGATAATGTAAAAAATCTTCAAGATAGCTGTCCAATCTTTGAAATTAAAAAATATACCTAGATAATAATTCTAAACAACATTTTATCTAATACATCATTTATATAAGTATTTGAAAAATAAATTCTTGGTATGAATTTTACTAAACTCTTAAAATTTAGTTTAAACTAATTTGAAAATTAATAGTAATTAATAGTAAATTATTATATTTAAAAATTATAGTGACATTGGATTTTTGGAAAAAAATTTGAAAACTAATTTTTTAAACCATCGTTTATTGCTCATTGCATGTTTTGGTATGTACAAGGACGTATTCGTATCTATTATAACTATTTAATAACTTATAATTTAATAATAAAGCACATTAGTCTCTTTTTACTATTTTCAACGCCTGTTCTTTTTTATATTCTTTTAAATATCAGAGTTCTTTGGCTTTGAAAATATTCAAACAATATTGTACATTAATGCCATATTTTTATAATTTTCATTTTTGCCATTATATATTTATACATATAAATATTTATATGTATAAATATATAATTATCCTTTTTTGTTTATACTTTTTTATTTTTTGGGGTTTTCTTTCGAATTTCGATTTATCTTTTTGTTTAATTTTTAAGTAAAAAAAATAGGACATTTACGGCACAACCTTAGAGAAAATATTGAATGACGACACATTGGCTTGGCTTATATGTACCAGGATACCATTAAAGACCAAGAATTCTTCTTTTTATTGCTGCCGAAATGAAATAAACAGAAAATTTTTGTATATTTTTCCTATTCATTTAATAAATCAATATATTTCTTTTATAAATATTTCTATAAAAACAGTAAATCTCTTTTGGAAATTCTTTTATATTTTATTGTTTGTTTTTAATAAAATTTTTTTAGAAATATTTCCTCATTCATAGTTTTTTTTAAATTCATTGATTGGTTTCGAAATTATGAAATATACTTTTCAGGGCAAAATTTGATTAAAAAAAATATATATTTGGTGACCAATTAACAAGTGAAGGGATGGAAATTTAAATTAATAAGAAAGAAAAAGTAGAAAATAATTCAGACGGAAATAATATTTTTAAATGGAAGCTAATCTTAAAAAAATGATAATTTTTTTAAGTACAATTTTTTTAAATTGAAGATCAAATTTTGTCATGAAATCAATATATATATATATAATATATACATATTATTAAGTTTATTATATTTAAATAAATATAACAAGAGTTCTCTTTAATGTAGAACCAATTAACCAATGTATTTTAAAAATGTCCCATTATTTTTATATATATACACTAACATTTTTGTAAATTTTTTTTGTAAGTTATTTTAGTTTAAGAATATTATTGCAATATCATCACTTGAGTTAAATAGAACATTTTTCTACCTAAATAAATGAAGAATCAATTTATTTGGTGAAATATATTGATGAATAATTCATTTTATGAATGGATATTATATTCATTTGATCAAAATATGTATTATAAAAATTTAAAATAAATAATACAAAAGTTTCCTTTTATTATTTTGAAATGATTTTAAAAATTTTATTATATAAGAGGAAATGAAAAATAAAATGAAATATTTTTATTTATTTTTAAAATTTTGTTACGAGTATTAATACAAAAATATAACATAACTTTTAAAAATAAATAAAAATATTTCGCAATTATTATTTAAAGAACTTTTATTGTTGTAGATTTTATACTATGTGATAGGATAAAAAATATCGAACTTAATAGATTACCAATCAAATATTTCAACCATTAAAAGTGATTCTTCAATATTTTTACTTATTAAAAAAAAAGTATTAAAAAAAGAATTACATAGAATATCACAGCACACGGATCAGCCGAACCAATTTTTTTATTCATTTATAACATTATAAATTGAAATGATTAGAAAAATTGATTGGCTTTATAGAATTACATATTCATATTTATAATGGTATCCTGAGGTACAAATGTTAAGGGCCTTCATTAATGACAGTTTTACCCTTTAGTCGTTGATGGTAATTTTTTTGTTTGGCCTCTGTCGACGCCGACTAGACTTGCACCCATTCACCATCAAATTAAAAAATAAAGGATATACCTATTTGAATATATATATAGATATGTATGTATGTATTATGTATACATACATACATATATATTATATCAATTGTTTATATATATATATATATCTTTACAATATAAATATATATATTTATATCCTTATTTAAAGATATTGTACATAATTATTTTTAATATTTACATTAGGTAAACAGGTAACTGAGCAATAATAAAATCATATATATTTATATATACATGTAATTACAAATCTCGGTTACCTAATTTCAATTATATTACATTTTCGGGGTGAGCTTAACTAAAATATCGCCCCCGAGAGGCCGTATAAACAAAATTGTCCTGATAATTTCTTTTTGAGATTAAAAGAAAAAAATTTATAGATTACATCTTATAATGATACTGATTAAAAGAGTATTTTAAGAAAATGGAAATAAAAAGAACAATTTAGTTTTTTTTAAAAAAATTCAAAATTAGACAAATGTTCAATTTCTAGTTAATTATTTTTAAGATTTAAAAATTTGTCAAAGAAAGTGATTGTAACCAATTCTATATTAAAAAATGTAGGAATTATAAAAATATTGAGTATTTTCTCAATAAGTTCAGTTAATAAATTTATTAATTAAAAAATAGACAAACATTTTAATATAGAATTTATATTGAAAGGGAGAGTGAATTTTATATTTTATCAATCATTTACCAATTAAATTTTAGAGATCAAAAGATAAAATCTCAATATAATAATGTTATAATGCCCATATTTTCCTTTAAAGCTTTGGTGATCAAGATGGAGATTTGAAAGGTAATTTTCAGTTTAAATAGAAGAAAAATAAAAATGAAAACATAAGGAAATGCCTGCATTTCCTTATTTAATTTTTAATTGTTGTTTTTCATTTTCACTTTTCTCTATTATTTATTTATTCCTATAGAATAAAATATAATTGAATTTTATTAGATGATTAATTAACAATTAAATGATTATTATAATAAGAGTATATATCATTGGAGATAATTGTGTGTCAAAATTCAAAATACACTTGCAAGAAATGCCCAATATTTTTTTTTAATCAAAAAGGAACTTAGACATAAATCTACAAAAAAAAGTTATAATATAAGAACAAATTTTTTAAAATTGAGATCACAATATTTCATTTTATACCTCATTTTGTTAATTATCAGGACAAATTTGCGCAATATAGAAAATAAAATGGACAGTATTTTATGTTAAGATAACTTTAAAAAAGCTATCTATCAATAATATTTTTTTAAGAGTTCATTCAAAAATATATATAATAATATATATATATTTATTTATATATAATAATTATCAATATTTGTATGTATAATTTGATTTTACAATTATTTAGAAATGCTATATCTGTACAATTTACATAGTTATTCTAGAAAGGAAAGAAGAAGAAATTTCTAATGGAGTGTAGAAGAGTAAGAAGCAAATTAAGAAATAATATGGCAAAGCGTTTCCGAGAGCTAGCGACTACATTCTATAGTGAGAAGAGAGAATTGTCTTCATCATTCATTCCTCTTTGAGCAATCGTTGAGCAGTCTTGTTAAAAATCAACTAAAATACTGGTATTTTTATTTAATTTTTCAAAATATACACTCAAAAATAATTATTTTATTAATATTTTTGAGTATATTCGGAGATAAAAATTTTTCAAATTAAAAAATGAACGAATGAAAACATGATAAAATAATTTTTTTTTTTTAATTTAAATGATTTAAGAACTATCTAATGCACAATTCCAATTCACAGAAGTCTAATGGAAGGGAAGGGTTTTCATTTTCTTGTGGAAAGGCTACGTCCCCACAAGGACATGCATCAGACTGTCTACTTCACCACCACTCTCGGATATAGTTGTAGTTGTTGCAGCTGTTGGTGTCTTGAGGAGATCGTCTGCACTCATTGGGGCTAGTTTCCAAGACGGCAACAACTCATCAAGTTCATGTGCAAGATCCACTTCACCTAATAGTTCGTTATTATTGAGCGGGTCAAGATCTGACTGGGATGATAAACTCAACACGGAACCCCAATTGATGCCTCGTGTTGCTTCATCATCGCCCACCCCTGAATCTGTGTCTGTGGACGGCGAAACAGCCATTGCAGTGGCTGTAGAGGTCGGAAATGGGGTTGCTCTACCCGACTGTGTCAACTCACGCAGGCTGTGCTCATAAGTCGGATACTGATGCACTGGGGCTGGATACGCATAGCCATGTTCGGGCTCCGCTAAGGATGGTGTAGGTGTCATTGCATGCATCGGTGGAGGTGCAGGAGCAGCTGCAGCAATCGGTGCAGGAGCTGCGGCCGCAGGCGATGTCGATGATGTTGATCCTCCGTGACAGAAGAAGCCTTCTTGTTCCATTTCACGTTCAATATATCGCAAAGTATTACATATTAACACGGATCGATGTAAACTTGGATCAGGATATTGGCGATAACGTCCTAATTTACACATAGAAATGTTTAAAACGGCAAGTCGCCTTTGCCTATAACACCCTTGACGGCACCAACTTGTCCGACTTCCATCGCAACACTTGCCCTCGTTAAGAGTCTGGCTAATAGGAGGTGCAGGGATAGGTTGGGGTGGCGGGGGAGTATATCTTGCACTTGAACTGCCTAGGTCTAGATAAGACTTGCCATTCTCATCACAACGAATTGTCTGCTGAGAGGAGGATGAGTCCGAATAATAATCATTTTCGGCCCAGTATCGGTGTGTGGGCGGGGGCGGTGGAGGCGGGGGCGGCGGAGGTACAGGTGGTCCAGCCCGGTAAGAGGAATAAGGTTCAAAGTAGCTGGAGCTTCCAGGGGAAGCAGGGTAACGCGCACACTGGAAAACTCGACCAGCTGGTAAGTAGCGGGCTTTATCCTCATCATCTTCATCTTCATCTTCGTCCTCATCATAATCATCGTCGAGCTCGTCGTCGGGTTCGGGACCACATCGAGCTAGTTTACTGGCAGCCAAGGCGGCTGCTGCTTCGTCACCTTCTAATTTTCGCTTTCCGTGCTGAACGCCTCCAGTCGGCTGCACGCCCATCATTGCACTTTGATTCTAAAACAAAATAAAAACACCAAAATTACGAATCAAGTTAAAATTAGAAATATCAAAATTCTTAAAATTAATGCATTAAATCGTCGACATTTACGTTAAAAAGGAATAAATATTCATATTTAATATTTTAAATAATTTGATTGTTTTTAAAAGGTTTGAGATCAATAAATAATCACTAATGCGATAACTGAGTTGGTGATAAAAAATCTTTATTTATATTTATTGTTAGTTATTTAATATTTATATAAACTTATTACTCTTTCTGTGTTATTTTGTTTTATTATCTTTTATATTTAAATTTAAACTTGTAATTTTATATTAATAAAAGAAATATGCAAAATAAGTTTGGGAATATTTAAAAACAATAAAAAATATTTAAGCTTAACAAAAGGATTAATTGAGAAAAACTTAATAATATATGAAATATTCATTTATAGAATGCAATTAGGGAATTAAAAAAAAATCAAAAAATAAATAAATATAAATATTAATCAATTAATTTATATCGGTTGAAAATATATATTTTTGATAAGATTTTTGTTCGTTGTGAAATCATTTGATAATTAACTATTTTATCTTAGAAGATAAGTATGAATAAATATTAAAAAGTAAAAAAAATGACAAAATCATTTTTCTTAATTAGAAAAATATTCTGAATTTTTATTCAGTTAAAATATGTAGTTATTCAAACTACAGAAAATTTTATTTTAGAATGTCTATTTTTTATATAATGATATAAATTTGTTTAGTTTTTAAATAAAGAAGAGAGAGGTCAGTCTGTGCGATAAAAAAAATTCCAGAATATCAAGGTTGCCTAACTTTTAGGCTTCTACTGTCAAGTTAAACTGATTTATAATTTATTCCACCTTTATTTCTTGAGCGAGATTTTTGTTCCTTGGCGCAGGTGAGAATCCCATATATACAGGTGAACAACCCGGGATACGATCCCAGGACTCTTTCATAAGGTTGGCGATGAATCATGTCCTTTCGAGCTTGCGTCATCATAGCTCTTTTCGAAAATGACTTACATTCCAAGAGTTTGCATTCTCTCTTTTGGAGGCGAGGTTTTAAGAGGTCCAGGGAAGAATCTTAGAGAAATTCGGAATCATATTTTCATAAGTTTTTTTTTTTTGCTTATATTTATAAAAAAACAATTTCAGTTAATATATATTTATAATAATTCATGCATTTAGTTAATTTTAAAATTATATAGTACACATTATTTAATCAAATGGATTGCAAATATATTTATTATATTTATAGTAAATGGTCTGCTTCAAACCTCAATATAATTCGAAATTTTTTTTTTTAGAAAAATAAATTTGTAAGTCCGTCTATTCAATTTAGGGTTGATCCAATGAACACACCTGTCGCGTTCAACGGAAGTGTGTCTCGAGAGGGAGGCGAATGGGTTTGGAGAGTAAGGAAAAATAAAACATATGGTTATTTTTGAATAAACCTTATTTTAATCGATATTTTTTGTAGAAGAAAGAAGATTTAAAAACAGAAAAAAAAAAAAAACTGAGAGAAAGTCAGCGTTCGCGACACCGCATCACAGCGCCCATTAAACTAGGTAAGTAGCACGGTAACTCGGCCTGGAAGTCTGAAAGCGTCCGTTATCCATGGGGACGCTGCCATCCTTGACAAAGTTACCATGGGAGACTTTCATTCTCATAAACCAACAGGAAAATGAATTTGGAATAGAAAATTGAATTTTTTCCTTTTTTTTAATTATTCTCAACAGAACCCGAGCTCTTTATTCTTATCTTTACCTAGTCTACTATCTCTCCTAGATAATTATATAGAAATTATAACTTCAAGGAGAGAGAATATTTAGCAACCGATCATCATTGTCGTTAAAGGTGAAAGCATTGTTGGCAAGAAAAGTCGCTGAGCGAATGCGCGCACTGTTCAACGTGGCATGGGAGCCAAAGCCAGAGAGACAGATAGGAAGGTGGGTAGGTAGGTAGGTAGTAGGTAGGGGCACCTAACCTTGGGTCTGTGGCCCCTAGGCACCTGGCATCCCATGCTGCTGGCCTTCGTCCGCGCCGAGAGGACTACAACGCGCCCAAGCGCCCAGCGCCTCTGCTACACGCATTCCAACCAGGCGAAAGCTTTTAAGTATAGTCCGCTCCGAAAGTTTCTACGCTTCTAGACTGAGTTTGCCGAAGAAACACCATCATAACATACAAAGAACACAGTTAAGACAAACTTTCTGGCTAATAGAATGCTAGTTTTAAAAAGAATAAATATTAAAAAAAAAAAAAAAATTACAAAATAAAAATAAAAAAACAACGAATGAACCAATGATATTTTATATAGGATTCATATTTTATATTTATTACAAAGCTTAATTTACTATATATTTATTTATATATTAAATTATATAACCAAATTAAATTTGAATATGGAAAAAATTCTAAAAAAAATCGTTTTTTTCTTCTTCAATACGAGGGTTTTTAATCAATTCAATTAATTAATAAGTAGAGTTTAATTTGAGTCTAGTGGCAGGTAAAAAGTCCATATTCTTAAAATAGACTTGTCATTTTATTTCAAAATATTAGTTAAGTTGCGAACAAAGTTGAAATAAACTTTCATTAAAGATAGAAAAATCAAGGTTATATACTAACTATTCTAACAACGATTTATAGAATATTTTTCAATAATTTTATTATTTTAAATTTTCATTTTTATATAGTAAATAGAACAACAACCCAGATTGTTTTGAATTGAGAATGGGGGAGGGGGGTAACGAATGGATTGACTGGGTCTCCTAAGAATTCCAATTAAAACGTGAATGCTTTCACGCACAATAACAACGACAACGATCGACAACGACGACCAAGGAAAAAAGTGCTTTTCGATTGCTTGTCTTGTTCGACACAAATCGTGATAATTGTTATGTCAATTGGCTGAAACATCTTTATTCGCATTTACTTTTTTTTTTCTTTTAAATTTTTAAATAAATAATAGATAAATTATGAAGGGAGGATTATTAACTAGCCATTGACAGGTGAATAATCAATATCCCAGACATATAGTTGATATAATAAATAAAATTATATTTTAAATTAAATTATTAAAATAATAATAATAAAAAAAAATTGATTTTATATTTAAAAATCTTTCAGTGAAATTGTTAAAAATATAATTATTTTGTTCTTTTAGTGTTTAATTTTTTTTTTTGGGAGGGGGAGGTTCAATCCCTCGACCTCATGTTGGTGACACTAAGATCTTAACCACTAGAGGTTACCCTCTTAGTCTATATTATTATTTAAATCATATATATAAAAAACAATCCGCATGTTTATATCGACAAATAAAAATAATTAAGGTGATTATGTTTTCGTCGAAGGACTTTTCTTAAAATTTCGACGTTGTTCAAATTTGAATCTTATTTATATCATTTCATTAATTTTTTTTTTTTAAGAAAAAACAGAAAATATTTAATTTTTAAAAAATAAGTCTTGATCATAAATAATAATGTTATAAAAAAAAAAATACGAGGATGAGAAAAAGAAAATACGTTAGTGGGTGTATGTGTGTGCAGTGAAGTACAAAGGTAAAAAGAGTGGGGGAAGAAGGGGAGAGGGAGCGAGGGAAGTGAAAAGAGCGCGCGGCTCGATGTAGAAATCGGCCCGACAGCGCAGCACAGCACAGAAAGTTAGCGAACAAGAGAAAGTGAAGGGAACAAACCCACAACGAGTAGCCTCGATGCACTGTAAATCTTGATTCCAAATATACAATTGAACGAGAATTATATATTATATATGAGAAGAAACTTTTTAAAATATTTAATATTCTATTAATAATAATAAAAAAAAAAAAAATAAAAATATTTCCAGTCGGCACTGGACGCTCGAACACTGCAGTCGCTTGATAACGATTGCAGAAGTAGTAATCGAAACGTTGTGTATTTTTTTAATAAATTTACAATAAAAAATATCAATATGTGGTTTTATTTACAAAATTCCCTTACAAATAAAAATATTTAATTCAAAATTCAATCAAAATATTTTCATAATAATTATACATTTTTTGTTATAAAATTGATCGAAAAAGTGTGATATTAAATACAAACCCCAAATATATAACTAAAAGAAAATTAATTACTTACTTATTAATTACCGACATGTTAAAAAATATTTTTATTAAGTTTTATATTTAAAAAAGTTTAATTTAGTATACATAAATTATTAAATTATTTTAACTACTGCTTACTGTCAAATTTATTAATCTTATATTTTCTTATTAAAATTTTATTTTTATATTATATAATTTTAAGTATCAGTGAATTCAAAAAAATTTGTAAAATTTAAATAAAAAAAAAAAAATTAAGATCTGTAGATTTTATAAGTTTAAAATATTCTTTGATTCCTTAGATAAACGAAAATTAATTTAAATTAATTCACTATATATAATTTTAATATTATAATTATTATTTTAATATTCACAGTTAAATATAAAATCTATCGTATAATAAATTTACTTAATAAATTAATGTCATTGGAAATTTTTTTTATAATCATAATAATAATCATGAAAATATTAATAATTGAAGAGTAAGTGAACCAACGGAAAAACCGATTGTAATAATTTCTATAGTAAGTGTATATTTCGTAAATACTGAGAAGTATGATGAGTGAATGACTTACGTTAGCTAATAAATTACGTAATTTCAAAGTATTTTTTTTATTTTGACATAAGCGGGAAATGCAAACACAGGCTGGAGAGAAAATACTTTTTCTAATTTTATATTGTTAAGGTGAATAAAACTGAATTGGTTAAAAGCCGATGGGTCTCACCGGTTCAGGTAGTTGAAATGGGCGGGAAATCTATGGAAAAGCTACCTGCCTGCTCCTATATATCCAGGGTACAAAGGACCACACGTGTAGGTAAATGTCAAGTCTAGACAAACAACGGCAATCAAGCTACACTTTTATTCATTTGGAATTAATTTCTCTTTAAAAATGTTTTAAATTTCCAAAATTATATTTAATTCTATAGATAGTTACAATAAAGATTTTTATATCTCTCTCTATCTATATTTTACTCTTAAAACTTAACAAATCAATAACATAACATATTTATATAAATATTGGTGGGAACTAAAGATCTATAAGTATCTTGTACCTATAAGCTACCCTAGTTAACCAGTACCTGCTTTATATCTGAAAAAATAACGGGGGACTAGACTCTGATTATACATCTTAAATTTTAAATATTTTAATAACAATAGAAATATTTCAAAATGAATAAAACATTTTCTGTCTTAATTGTTTTAAGAGTCAGTAGTGAAATATACAATTAAAAAAATGTAATTTTTTTAATTAACTTAAAAAAAAAAAATAAAAAATATGTAAGGCAAAATGATGATTAATGCTGAGGATTGGGTGGTGGGAGAGCTAGCCTATGTGTGTGAATTGTGCACCCATATTTCCCAATCTTTTAAATTCGGCCCTAATAGTCTCGTGGAGGGTTCCATGGGGAAAGCAAGCTTAGCAACGGCGACGACGCACCCTCCGTTGTATTTTTAGCCCCCTTGGTTCGCTCCCTCGCTCTGAGTGTAGCGCAGCAGCAAGCAACCCTCAGAGCGAATAACACCCCAAACGTTCACCTCCTCTCTTTGCCTACAGTACTCCCTATAACTGTACTATACCTTTAGCATACTATTTCTACATACAGATACCCTCCCTTCTCGATCCTATTCTATTCTATTTTACTTTAATTGCAAGGCGCATATGGCTTACTCTTTTCTACTAGCATTTCAAAGAAGTTTCATGTGGGAAATGAACATTTTTCTTATTAAAATGAGAGTTGATAGAAATGTATAGCCCTAGCAACCACATAAATCGAGTTTTTCTTTTTAAATAGCTATATAGATAGTTCTCACATTTTTTTTTTAAATTTAAAAAAAAACTACCATATCAAATTGTTTTGCAGAACATAACCCTTTATGCAAACATTTTTTTAAAAAATTTTTTGAGGACTTTGGAAACAAGAGGAAATGTTGTGACCTTTTTAGTTTAAAAATAAAACATAATACATTGTTCAGCTGTTTCCTGTTATTAATATATATATATATATATTCAATTATAAAAATTAATTAATCAATAATCAAAAATTATCGATATCATAAAATTAGTTAAAGCTAAAATAAGTTATCTTATTTAATAATTAATATATATTTCTATTTATATAATACATATATTAGTTATATCTTTGTTTAAAACTATAAAAAATTCAAAAAAATTCCAAATTTATATTTTAAAAAAAGATATAACTAATATTTGATATCTGATTTAAAATTAAAAAAATCCAGAGGGATCTTTTGGAAGGATAATTGTATTTCCCTACTAGAGAAGGGTCGATTGCTGTTTAAGGGTCGTAATGACTAAGCGGGAACAGAGGGACTCGGGACCCATGACGCATACGCTACACTCCATTGTATATGGATAGGGGTGCTGTTAGGGTAGGTATAGGGGACTCACTGTCTTCTACTACCCCTTCCTTAGTAAATAAATACCAAATATATACATAGTGTCAAATAAGAGAAATAAATTTATGATTCAGTAAAAAAAAAAGAAAAATAAATAAATAAATAAATGAAGAGATAGAATAAATCAGATGAAGGTATTGAAAATTAATATTGAAAATATTTAAGATATAAACATATTTTATAATATTTCAAAATTATTCTTGACTGTTTTTAAACACTAAATATATTTCTCTGGATTATAAGATTTTCTCTTAGAAACTCATTAATTCTTAGAGATTAATTGACCATTGCCTGCAACGCTACCTCATTAAAATATATAATAAAATATTAGATTTAAGAATAGAAGAATATTAAATTTGTATATATATTTAATTATTATTTATATTTTTACAAATGAAAAAAAAATCACTTATAGTTAATGAATTTTAAATTTCTAATCTCTAATGTTTCAAATTGTACGTCCGGGTTGTTTAAGACAGGCCTAAGATATTAATACTTTTTTCTTCAATTTATTATCTAAATGAAACTGACATCTTTACAAATTATTTTATATTAGGGTTATTTGAATAAATTCAATTGATATCATTTCTTAAGGAACATTATATATATATATATATATATATAATTTTTTCAACACAAATAAATATATAATTTGTTTTTATTTTACGTTTTGCATTTCAAGTATCACAAAGAAAAATAAATTCCGCGCATTCATAACCAGAGAAAGTGTTTTAGATAGTTGATCTAAAGAGGGAGGGAGAGAGAAAGAAAAGAGGTGAATGGGGGCGGAGTGTGTGAGAGAGAGAGAGAGAAAGGATTTCTAAAAACCAAACAACCTGTTTCCTAAAGTAAAAAGGCATTATTTAGAGCTCATTATTTCTCCACTTAAAAGAAATATTTAGTAATTGAGAAATTTTAATTGAAAGGGCATTGTTATGTTTTAAGGGTTGATTAATCTCTTATCGTTACTATAGAGATCGCTTTAGAATGCAAAGTTATTAGAAAACATATAAATATATCTATTAATCTATGTATTATATAATTATAAAAAAAAATAAAAAAAGATTAAATAAAATTGAATTATTTCTCGATTTTTCTATTTCAGTTTTCCTTTCAAAGATTTAAATCCATATTAAAAATTTAGATTATTATATTAAAATTAGACATAATAACATGAGTATGAATAACATAAGTAGTTGTAGATGGATTTGTATATATAATCCTGGGGCAAATATTTTGTTTATATATATATATATAATACATCTAAATAACATATATAAATCAATATCTATAGAAATTTATTTTATTTAACTGAAAAGTATTATTGCTTACAGTTATGATAATATAATAATATCAATTGAATTCTAACTTGTTGATTAAAATTATGAGCTTTATATACTTCTTTTAAACGCATCTCTTTTCATTACATATATATATACACACACACTTTTTAGGTCATTTTCATATGAGGGTTTATAAGGGGAGGGTATTGAATGTTTATAAATAAATATAAAAATTACTTTGCATGCATTTTATAGTACTTAAAATATTTCTATAAATGTAAAATTCCTGAGATATGTATTTTAATATGTAAAATATTCAGATTGATAATAAATTTAATACAATCTGTAAATATTATAGTTAAAAGAAATAAAACATTCATTCTTGAATCCATTGATTTAATAAAATCAACACCGCATTGAATCGAATGATAATGATCACTGATTATGAACAGATATTTGTTTCTTTACAAAATCGATTTTAAATGAAATCTCTTCAAAATAAGGTGACGGCCTTTACTGATGTGAGGTTTTCAAAAATTCATCGTTATCGCTAATCGATGACGAGCGGCTTGCATAAATGACTTGAATTCCTTTTCCCCCGTGTTATCATGAAATCGATATTCCGTCAACTGATTTATTTACCATATTTTTCCGGATTTACTACTGTTTTGTTTAAATTTTCTGGTATTATATTATAATTATTTATATTTAATTTTGAAAAATTAATGACAACTGAAATGAATAAAAATGAATTGACATATGCTCTTGTGTGTGTGAGTGTGTGTATGTGAGTCAGACAGAGTGCAGGGCCTATTTTTGAGGGGTAGAGGGGGAGGATATTTCGAAACGAACGAACGTCTGCTGTGACGAGGGTCCGAAGAGACCCTCAAAAGCCGCCAGCAGGCAGGACAAAAAAGTCCAAAGCCCCTCGGGCACAAAAAACAGGCAACAGCCACATTTCAAAGAATCAACCACTCTACTACAACAGAAGGGAAGGGACTCTCAACAGCCGGCAACCCAACCAGCATGCATTCCTACAACATCAACAACACTACATATACTACAGTCACTATATGCAATTCGAATAGATAAAAGTTTTGATATGTATATATATTTATAGAGTGTATCTAAATAAATCAATAAAATGAGGTCGGTTTAATTTTGCAACCAACTTCGTAAGACTATATATATATATATATAATCTTAAAGAATATAATCCTTATAATTTTAATAATATAATTAATAATTAAATTAAATAATAATAAAAAATATTTAAACATTAGTTACTTTATAATACTATAATATATTTCCTATATAATAATATGCAATTTTTAAATAATATTTTATATTAATTTATTCTATCTTGTATATTATTTACATTAACCATAATTTGACTATCTAGAGTAATTTTTCCAATCAATCCTATTTATTTTAAATATGACGCAGTTTGAAATAATTTTAAATTTTAAAAAGTAGCATAATTATTGTAATATAGTAAAGCTAAGCCAAGTTAGTTTTTGAAAATCCATTTCGAATTTGGAAAACCAATATTCATTCTAACCAAATTCGAGCTTTACCTAAACAAAAACATATTTTGACACTTTCTATATACTCTTCTTTTCTATTAAAGATTATTTCTTTTTAATAAATTAATAAAAATAATCTAACATTTACTATAATTTAAATATAATATTAATGTATATATATATAAATATATATATATAAACAATAGTATATTTAGTTATATTATTTTTTTAATAAAAAATTTTTAAATGGCAAAAGTATATAGTATATCTATTTTTTAAATTATAATTTTAATAATAAATACTTTCGCTACAAGAATTATTTCTATTTATTAGTAATCATTTGAAGGAAATTTGAAGTTGTTTCAAGGTGAAACATTATAAAAGCATGAGAGAAACGAAAACTTAACCAAATATAAATATATCATATGTAAAATGAATAGAAAAATTATTTTATTTATTATACAAATTTTTCAATTGATTACAAACTAAAAGTACTTATTATATATTTGGCTGTACATTAATTCCAAATAACTTGATTTAAAATAATTAAATACAAATCCGTATAATTTATGATTTTCTAATTAAGAAAAAACGAAGAAAATGAAAAATATAAAATAGGAAATATAAACACGTTTTCTAATGTTGTGAATAATACATTCTTTGTAATTATTAATACCTAATAATTCATTAAAAATAAAATTTAAGTAAATTTTGGTAAATAACAATTAGCACGTGTTGTGATAACATTTTATTTCAATGTTGAATGAATCTGCAACATGTGAAAATTAAATTAATTTTTTCAAAATATAAGATGATTCTCGAATGATAAGATCGATTTATAAAAAATGAAAAATATTCAACTATTATAATTTTTTCTTTATTCTATTTCAATTATTTGATGAATTAGTTACATATGAACAAAATATGTATTAATGAATTCTAATATATTGAATAAAATATTATTTAATGAGTTTTCTTTAATTAAAAAAAATTTCATAACTTTTAATAAATGCAATCTCTTTTAGTTGATGTATTGAGGTTTCGAGTGGGTGACTTAGGGGGAGGGAACTGGGGTATATGGGCTTAAGTATACGGGGCTGGGTCCGAGGCCGAAAGAGAGAATCGATCGCCCCCCACCCCCACTTCGAGTTCTAGACAGAATCCCTGGGCAAAAACACAACCCACATCGATATCAAGAGACAAACTCAAAATTAAGAAATTTTTCATTTACAAATAGGATGTATTATGTGATTTTCAAAAGTGACAGCGTTGCAAAGCATTGAGCGAGCGATAGCCTTATAGCCTGGAGAAGGGGAATAAGAGGAGATTGCGAGAATGAGGGAAAAGTAGATGAGAGATGAGAGAAAGAAAAGAATGAGAAATAAAATAGAGAGAGAGAGAGAGAGAGAGAGGGGGAGATAGAGAGACGAATCTAATATTTATTTTCCATTTGCTAATTGTACCAAACATACATAACAAACGAACAGGGCCGGGTTGCTAGGCAACCAAGCCCCGCCCCTTGCACTCCCCTCCTCGAGGTTTCCTCTTTGCCTCATTCGAAGGAGAAATTAGTTGAGACCAGCAACGCTAGAGCACAGCACCCATTCTATATATAAGAGAACTAGGAATGAAGGTGGGAAGGGGAGGAAGGGCGCAACTCAGCGATTTCAATGCGCGACAGCCAGGCTGTCCCGGATATGAGAAAAGAGCCGAGGGCGCATAAAAGCACAGGCTGCAAGCAGCAAGCAGCTGGCGACTGAGGGGGCCCGGAATGGGTGAACACGGCGCTGTGGCTGACAGACCCTCATTGAATGAAAGGAGCAGCAAAGAGCCAAGAGGCGAGACGAGATGCAGCGGATGCATCACTCGGGGCATCCAACTAAGGAGAGGGGGAAGTGGGGTGCGCTTGCGCTTAGAGGACAGGTGTAAGAACCGCGAACAGCCCTGGCGGTGATTTATTTAAAAGATGCAACAAGTTGTATTCGCGAGAATGGATTCACTGGTCTCAAGGAAACAAAAGAAACACTTGCTTTTTTTTTATTAAATAAAATTTTATTTATATTATTATTTATTTATTCATGAAATTAATCTTCATTTAAAATTTATTAAATATTAATATTTCATCAACTCTTATAGAGAATTGGTGAATTTTATTAAAAACAATTTCATGAAATGATTAACTATTTTAATAATAATAAAAAATATGAATTTGAAATAAATTAAATGATAAGAAAATGACCTAAGATTTTAAATATATACTATATTGAGATAATTATTTAGCAATAATAGTTCGTTTGTGAATTTAAGAAAAAAGAAAACAATGACTCCCATGCAAAACAACATTATTAAAGATATAAATAAATAGAAAAAAACAGATAAATAGTCATCTTTAACTTAACCGTTAACATTTTTGGAAATAGAATGAGGCTAAAGCCTTTTTATCAGGAATGTCAAGCAGAATAGGTCCAAGTGACGTTTAAGCAGTACATGCGTCAGAGTGCCGATGGGAGGGGGGTATTTATTCCTCTTATCAGCGAAGGAAAGGAGGTGAACACCAACAATGACTACGTCTATTTTGGGAGGCCCGCTTCAGGCACGCGGCCAAGAACGAAGCAACCATTCTCTAAGTATAGCACTGGTTCACCCAAAGGAGGGGACATCTTCGACAAACGCATTTCTCAAGGCAAAGGATGGAGCAATTGGGAGGTTGGCGCCGTAAACGACAGATGGCGTCGGCGCCAAAAACAGCCACGGGGTAAACGACGGACACCCCCCCAGATATTCATCATCGGGAGGGGGTAGAGGGGGGCCACCTGTTCTCAATGCGCGCCGCTAAGTGACAGTGACCACGCGTCAAAACAAAATTGGGACGTTGGCATGACAACCAAAAGGCGCCGTCATTTGGGTGACACTTGTGGAAAGACATCATTAGAAAAAAATACACGATCAGACACTGACATTAAACGGGCAACGACACAACCCGCTGCACAAGAAACATTTGTCAAAAGAACGCTTACCTGAAGTTCAGACCACATCGTGGCGAAGTGCCCTGGGGAAGCGCTTCGTGGCTGGGAGTAACATGTTCACAGACTGGCACAGGAAAGCACACTGGCCGAGGAAACGAGGGCTGCTTGTCGCGGCAAACGACGCCCGCCGTAGCCCTCTCTGCGCATGCGCATGGAATGGGCGCCCCATTCAACGAAGCAAGTTCGACTGTATTCGGCATATTTCGGCCGACCTCGACTGCCACCAACACACAGACACCCCCGCCGCCCGACGCACAACAGTCAGGAATTTTTCCCCAAACACTTTTGAAAAAATTTCCTCTCTGCCAACAAATAGACTAGCATTCGTTCTTTATATTTTTCAAATTTCTTTATCTATACAAAACAATTAAAAATTATATTGAATATACAATATATCAAATTATTCCTTATATTGTTTTAATTTGTATGTTATAATATTTATTAGTTAGTATTTGAAATTAAATATATTCTCTTTTATTAAATGAAATTAAAAAAAAAAAAGATTATAAATTTGAAAATTTCGTAATTAATAATTATAATAGACTTTTTAAAAAAAAATTATATTTTTTCAGATTTTATCATAGATAAAATAGAAAACTAATAATCATGAAAGAGCGCGCGTACTAACTACATACATATAATCGAAGAAAAATAAATAATTCATCTCTAAAGAAAAAAGGAAATATAGTCCTCTGTATAATAAATATTTTCTTATAAAAAATAATAATTATAATATAAAACACAAACAGTTTTATTAATAGTTTTTAGAAAAGTATTATTTTGAATTAAAACATTTTTCATAAGTGGTTTATTAATTTGCCAAAAGTGGAAGAATATTTCATACAAAACATTCAAGCAAAACTTAAGTTTGTAAATTAATATTCTGATATAATTAACAAAAAATTTTTTAACTTTTTATTTAAAAAATAAATTGAAAATGAAATTTGTCTTTAATTTTATAAAAATATAAAAATATTAAATATTAACTTTAAAAGAAACAAAATGTTTATTTGCAGTTATTGTAATATTTTAAAATTGTTGATAATTGAACATAAATGTTTATTTAGAATTTTTTAACTGAACACCCTCTTTCAAAATTAATTAAATTAATCTTTTTTAAATCGACCCATATACTTATAATTAATTTATTTTATCTTTGATAAAATGAAATAATTAAAAGACATTTGTTCAATAATCAAATAGCGTAAGATAAATATTTTTTTCTAAGTGCATAAAAACAGAAACAGAGAGAGGCAATAACTTCGGGAATGAAAGAAAGAGATGAAATGATTAAGAGAAGGAAACAGAAAGAGCGTGTTTAAGTTAAAAAGAGATAGAGAAGCGAAATGGGAATAGAAGTTGGAAAATAGAGTTGTGTGGTAAGTCCCAAGATGCACTCGCGGCCCCCTCTCGACTTCTTTTCTTACTCCAGAGTGCATGCACCTACAACCTCTACCTAAAAGTTTATACACTTTAACTTATTTTAACAAATTCATACAATTGCACGTTAAATTTAATATAACAATGTTGTTATTGTTATTTATTAATAAAATGAAAATCATTCTCAAATTTATCTTTGAAAAAGAGCTGCCACTTCATATAGAACAAATTTAGAATGTAAAATTGGCATTTATATATATTGATTTGTTATTTTCTTTCAATTTTTATATCTACTAAAATTATTTAAATAGGAGAAAATCCTGTTTATATTTACATCCGGTACTTTGGTAGGCAAATCGCAGGATATTGGCAATGGAACGTTGCTGAGATAAGGAGAGGCAATGAATTTTCTCAATACCTTGAACTGATTTTTAAATTTTAAGACCCAATGTTTAGTGAAAAAAAGTCCAAAGTTTTTCCAGGAATAAATCAGTTTTCACAATCATACACTACACATTTGATAACCATCCTGATTTTGCATAGTAGTGACGTCACAATATTTTCTTCTATACAAAGAAATTGTTACAACAAAATTTAAAATTAAATTAGCAATAGAGTCTTCGAATATTACTTTTAAAAGTTTTAAAGGGTTAAGACAAAGTATATAATAATAATAATGATAATAATATGACTCGTATTATTAATTGCTCTTTTGCATAGTCTATTACTATGATTCAAATTAGTACATTTACCCTACATTTTTCTCGTCTCTGAAGTGAACGCTATTATACCCCCCCCCCACCCCTAGAAAATAAATTATATTTAGTCAAATTTATACGTTCTCTACCAATAAAAATACTGAGATTAAACGATACTTGAACTTAAAAAATCGAGTGAACTATAAAATAGAGATCTTTTTTTATAATGAAACATTATTTTATTCATTTACTTTCTCAACAATATCTTATATTACTTATTCCTTTAAATATTTTTAGAATATATTTAATATATATTAATAAATAATTTATTCTGTTAACTTTTGTTTTAATTAATAGAAGTTTAAATCAAAAACATTGTTTTATCTTTCAAGGAAATTTACTTTTTAAAATTATAAATTTTTTGAAGAAATTATTTTCTATTTAACGATAAAATTAAGGTGACTTTAAATCGTTCAAGTTATATCATTGAGGTGAGATTCATTTTTTATGTTTATTTATTAAAAATAATTACAAAAGTGAAGAAAATTGATTCAATTTTGTAGATTTTCTAAAAATAGTCAACATTGAGTTTTTCTGATTTCTATAAATCATTAAAGAATTTACTGTATTCGTTTTCTTTATTTTATCTAATCTTAATGGTTAGAAGTTAATAAGAAAATAAATAATATTTATAACAAAACTATAATATTTTGATAAATAAATATTGTTTTCTTCTTGGAAATCAAATATCCCGTAATATTTGTGAGTAGGAAGTAATCAGGTGTATTTTCATAGTATCAAATGCGCTTATCGTTCTTTGTTATTTGTTGATTTATAAGGGAATGAGGTGAGGTGTAAAGAACAGGTACATCAGGTAGATGAGTAATGAATGAATGAATGAATGAGTAGTAGTAGTTAAATGAATAGGAGAGAAAGAGATAGATAGGAGGGGAGGTGTTTTGTATGTAAACATGATTAGGTAAGCAGATGTCTGCAGGGATTCTCTTAAGAGCCTTAACCCTTAAAGAAGGCGTTGGAGGGAAAGAAAAGTCAAGATACTTAGAGAGCAGGGGGAGAATAACCCAGTTAACAAAAAAAGTATTTACAAAAAGAACGAACCAATAAGTATCAATTACAAAGCTGACCATTTTTATGAGGCTCTTTAACATTTCCGACTTTCTAAATTTTTTCAATATGGGTCTAAAAAAAGAAAAACCGTTAAAAGTGTGCCGCGGTAAAAAACGGTTGAGAATCATTGCTTTATCCTATGGTTAGGTTAACCAAGGTTTCGACGTTTAAAAACTAATGGTGTTACATACAGGGAAATCGAAAAAAAAGAATCAATATAGGTTTAATAATCTATCTATCTATCTATCTGTGACTACGGAACTCGAAAGTTCTTGGCCGCAGCAACCTTCCAGTCCCTATCCTCTCCTACATTATCCACCCACCGTGTCTTCGGTCTTCCAAAAGGACGTTTCCCACTTGGACTCCTTACCAATATATTTTTTGCCACTCTATCTTCTCCCATTCTAGCCACGTATCCTGCCCACCGTAGCCTTCTCGATTTTATAATTCTAACTATAGCTGGAGATGCATAGAGGTTATGCAATTCCTCGTTATGCAATCTTTGTCATTCCCCGGTGACCTCATCTTTCTTAGGCCCATAAATGCTTCGCAGAATCCTATTCTCAAATATTCTAAATCTACTCTCGTTACCTAAGGTCATAAACCATGCCTCACATCCATATAATACAACCAGTAAAATAATTGTTTTATATATTTTAACTTTTATCCCCTTTGATAATAATTGTGATGCGATAAGCCCCTTTATTGCATGATAACAGGCGGTTTCCGATTGTAACCTCGCTTTAAACTCATCTCGAATATTATTATCTTTCGTTATCCCAGAACCTAAGTATTTAAATTTTTCTACATTTTCAAATTCTATATCTTGTATATTAAGATTTTTTGTGTTAATACTATTCTTCTCTGTTACTAAATACTTTGTCTTAGCATTATTAATTTCTAGTCCCACCTCTTTTCCTGCTTCAATTAATTTTCCTACACTATCTATAATTGCAAATGCCGAATCTCCTATTATATTTAAGTCGTCTGCGTAACCTAATACTTGAATTTTTTTGTTTAATTCGATTCCGTTTGACCTCTCCCCAATTTGTCTAATTACATATTCCAGAACTAAATTAAATAGAATTGGTGATAATGCGTCTCCTAGTTTTAACCCATTTCGAATTTCGAAAGTTTCTGACAATTGAATCCCGCATCTTACTCTTCCTTTACTACCCACAAGACAAATTTGAATCATACGTACTAGTTTTTTTGAAATTCCCATTAAGATCAAGATTTGAAAAAGTTTTTCCCGATTTACTGAGTCATATGCTTTTATAAAGTCTACAAAAAGCTGGTGAACAGAAACATTGAATTCTCGTTTCTTTTCTAATATCTGCCTTAATGAAAATATTTGATCTAAAGTCGATCGATTTGGCCTAAACCCGCATTGATATTCTCCTAGTATCTCCTCCGCATATGGTCGTAATTTTAATAAAACAATATTCGAGAGAATCTTATACGATGTCGTCAAAAGAGAAATTCCCCTGTAATTATTGCAGTATAGGTTTAATAATAACAACAATAATTGATCAATTTCAAAAGGTTGCTACACACAGAATATATTCAAAGCCAAAGCAAGGTCATTATTCTTCATATCTTTTCACCACATAACTACAAAACAGGTTTTTGATATTTTAAAAGCACCGGTTTACTCACCAGATTTAGCTCCTTTGGATTTCATTTGTTTACATTTGCAGATCGGGTGGAGTTAATCTTAATTACTATATTAGATAGAGCTTGTTAATTTTACAAACGAAATCTTAAATTAGAAAATATATCTAGCGCTTTATATTTATATTGTATAGAATTAAAGAAATACATAAAATAATTTGAAATTAAATTTGACAATTTTTCTAAATTTAAAAATACCAAGTGTATATATTGATTTTTTTTTATAGTTTTCTAATATATTTTAAATAAATATCAAATGTAATTTAACACATAAATATTAAATATAAATTTAAATTTGCCATGTAAATGAAATATTGAAATATAGAAATATCTTCTTAGAATCTAGAAAATCAAACTAAAATGGTGTTCGATGGTAAACGCATTCATATAGAGAAATTTAAAAAATAAAATTTATTCCAATTTATAAAATTCAAATCAAATCTTTATATAAGTACATATTATTCTCTTTTATTAAATATTTTAGGTTATATTAATGATAGTTTTAAAAAGATTTTGTTTAAATTTGTAATTGTTAAATCATTTAATCTAAACTATTAACTTGAAAATAAAATATTTAGGATGTTAGCAAAACATATTAGTAATTAATGAACTAAAGAAATCAACATAACTATATGCAGAGAAATTGAAATTCATTAATAAACTCCCTTAAATATTATTAATAAAAATATATATATTTATTAAAAATTTATAAATTATTAATTTAGTTTTAAGTGATCTGGAATTTTGTATTTATATTCATTTGATAAAATGTATAAGTCAGGTACCACTATATATATATATATATATATATAAAGAAATTTCTTAAAGAGAACTCAGAAAATCAGGTAATACGAAGTTGAATAAAAAAATTAATATCTATCATATTTTTCGTTAATATTAAAAAAATATGACAAATTATATAAGTAACAAATAAAGAATTAATATATATATGTTTAGGATTGGAATAAATGAGAATTTTGTTGAGAACAAAATGAGAGTAGAATAGGAGAATTTTAATATTTTAAATCTGATTAATATTCAATTTTATAAATTCATTTATTTTTAAAATTAATTATCATATTAATAATAATTTAAGTTGATTTAAAAATAGTTCTTCGAAAATTTGAGAATATGAAATTAAAAATTATAAACAATAAAGAACATTTTTCATAATGAAAATAATTAAATATATTTTGAAAAATTAAAAATGAACGGTTGGGGTGTATATCCAGACATTTATTCTTTTTTGAATACTTTCATTGAATTTTAGTTAAAATTAAAATTATTTTAAAAATGTGATTTTACCACTCAATTGAAATATTTACTAATAAAAATTTAATCTTTACTTACAATATTAAGCAAATTTAATCCTAATTTAAATTTATAAATGAATGCTTAATTATTTAATAAATTGAAATGAGTAAAAATATAGAAACTGATGAAATCTGTTAACTTGAATTAAACTTGAAGGGATAATTTATTAATAAATATTAGAAATTTGATATTATTTTTTTAACATTAATATAAATTTTATATTTCTTAGTCCGAAACAATCTCACAGTCTTTAGAAGTAGATTTGCTTCAACAACGTAGTGGCTGCATTAACGCAATTATCAACAATATTTTTGGCATTTGATATTTTTATAAATTTATTATATTTTCAACATTTAATACAATTTTTCAACTAGGAATATCTTTAATATTTACTATTACTCTGAGTTTCGCTTTTCTCATTTACCTGACCATTGGGAGAATGAAATATCAATTTTATATGACACGCACTGTCTACTCCACCGATTTTATAAATCTCACCTACATATACATATAATTATACTTGGAATACACAAACATTTTCATACTAATACATCTCATCTCCCTATCTCATGAGATAAATTCCAGTATTAGGACTGTATTTGACAGGCTAATGTTGAATATATAAATTCAATAGTATATGCTCATATGTATTTCATTTTGTCATTTTGTGGATTTTGACTCAATTTTAATAAATTATTAAAAACAACTGTGTTTATATATATATAAAATTATTAATTTAATAGCTTTTATTTTTTTGTCTTAAATCTCTATTATTTAAATAGATTTTTGGGTACCCCAATGACACATATAAAGATCGATTTAATGGAATTTGGGAGGAGAGATTGGAAAAATGTGGTTGCTATTTAGGAACATTTGAATGTAGTACTCGGACAGTTATTGATAAAACAAGACAATAGAATAATTTTTTTATAATTATTTTTTCATATATCTAAGATAACGTTTCAAGTGTTGGTTGAGGTCGGTGGAACTTTCTTAAGGGTTTAATTCCTTACATGACACCTTAGTTTTTAATTATATATTATAAAAATAACGTTTCTATTAACAAACATAATATTTAAGCTAAAATTATGTCGAGAATATCCAAAATAATCGGCACCCATTAATGTCAAAGTATGGTGAATTTCTATTTGGATCATTCATTGTTCACACACACATTCATTATATCGATTTTTTGAAGAACAAAACTCCTCGGACTACCAGGTACTTATAATAATAATAATAATAATGAAAATGTTTAAGATTAAAAAATCTAATTAATTACAACAAAAAATAATCTGCTATTATTTTGTTTACTAATTCAAATTTTGAGAAATAATAGTTAAAGTTAAACTACGATTAAAGAAAATGTATAAACATTTTATCTAACTCGTTTGCTTACAAGTTTATTTGTGGTTATGCAAAATATTTAAGTATACAGAAAAAGAACTTATCTCTTTTACAATATTTATTTATATTTCTTAATGGTTATATATTTGGACTTTGTCCCGTTACAAATCATGTGTATAGCTTTGTATTTTCTTATTTTAAAAATATATTTATTCTTCCTACAAAGCCCATGATGAATGACATTTTTCCCTTTTTCAATTTTATAAAAATTATATTAATAAGTTGACCTGTGGCCAGGTCCGAACCGACCGACGGTTTGAAATAAATTAATTTCCAGCTACAGAAACAATTTCAAATAATTTCAATATTAATGCAATAAAAAACAGATATGGATACATAAATAATAAATATAAACATTTTTAATTTTATTTTATTTATAATATATATGCAAGACCAGGCTGTGACGTCACGAATGGCTGGATGACGTCATATAATTTTAAATCAAGAAAAAACTAATAAATATGATTTTCCCGAGGATAAAACCAATACAAAGTGTATGATTCGTGGTAATATATAAAAAAATCTCCTCATGTGAAATTTGATGTGAAAATAACCCTTCCCTTCCTATCGTCGATCGCTAATACTACCACTTCCGGTTTCCGGATTTGCACCAAAAGTTGATCAATTCATCCCACTGATACATTAAGTAAATATACCAAATTTCATCAAAATCGGTTGAGCCGTTCAGGCTGTACACATCTATACGGACGGACAGACGGACAGACGGATGCACAGACATCATGCTAAAAATACTTTTTTCTGTTTAGAAAATGCATGATTCATGGAGATATGTAAAAATCTCCACATGTGAAATTTGGTGTGAAAACAATACCTCCCTTACTATCGTCGGTCGGTAAAAATTTAAATGTTTTATATTACTGTTGAATTAAAAATAATATATATATAAAATCAGGTTAATTTAATAGTTAATAAATAAAATAAAGCCTTATTTAATTATGAAATATTATTCTAAAAGTATTTCACTTTGCTCTAGTTTGATAACAATAGCCAGATATACAAAAGTACAATTTTGTTTTTCATTTTCAGGTATCTTTGTTACCTGAATATGATCACAGGAAAAAAATTCTTAAATTAAAATTTTATTAAATTTATTTTAAAACTATAATTTATTCTTCTCTTATTATTAATTATCACATTAATTAAAATATAAAAATAATATATATATATATATATATATATATATATATATAATTATATATATGTAGACTAGAGAACACTATATAAAAAAAACAAATATTTTGTGCATTGACATTCTTTTTTCTTAATAGGGTTCAATTCTACCTATAGGACAAAAGAACAGTTTTCCTTTTGAGACCCTTTTTCAAAACTATTTCTCATGGGTAGACACTATTTCTTATACTAAAAAAAGAGAAATATTGTTCAGGCTGTTTGAAAAGAACCCAACAAAAATCTTTCTGAAAAGAACATTTATTTTTGAAAGTCCCTTTTTCAAAAAAAAAAAAAGTAATCTAACAATGAATGTCTAATCAACGGGAAATTTATTTTTCCGAAAAATATGAAAAAATATTAAAAATTATATATTAATTTATTTATTAAATATATTAATTAATTTAGCAATGTTCATATAGAAAGAGATTCGAATGAGAAAACTATTCCCTGTTTTTGTTTGTGAATACGAGATAGATATCGTTGGGATAAATAGAATAGATAGAGATCTGCGGATATCGATCTCTGCTGCGACGGCGTCTTTCTTGGCTCTGGCGCCGTTCGATAGAACAGAGCGAGCGAGACCAAACATAGGGGAAACAAAGAGAGCGAAAGAGATGGGGCGAACACCGATCCAGGGAGAGGGGTGAACTCTCTCTCTCTTTCCCTCTCTCCCACACACACTGACACCCACCCACACATATATAGAGAGAGAAAGAGAGAAAAGTGAAAAAGAACAAAAGTCAAAATTACGGTAAGAAATTGCTGTAATAAAAAAAATACATTCGTTTAGTTTTTGTTTTATTTTATAAAAAAAAAAATATTAGAAATTTAAAACTTTTTTTTCTATTAAATTAACTGATCCTAGAGCATCATATTACTTTCCTTTACAATACCCGATAATAAATAGAATAAATAAAATCTATATAAACTTAATAATTAATTTTAGCATTATATAGTAGATTATTATACAAATTAAAATATATTTTAAAATCTCAAAATTAAATCAACATTTTGAGTTACACATTGCAGTTAAATATATTTCTGGAAAAATAGATATTTTATGAATGTAAACATAAATTCATCTTAATCAAAAATATTATATATATATAATCATATATCTATCTATAGAACATTAGTGAATGTGAAAATTTTTGACCGCAGCAACCTCATTCCTCCGACCGTATCTATTCTGAGCCATCTCCATCCAGTTTCTATTTTCTCCTATTTTTCTCATATCTTATTTTTTTTTATTATCATCCCCCCACTTAGCGGTTTTCTAATTATTATCCCAATAAATAAGCATTTCATCAATCAAATAAGAAATATTCTATCCTTCTATTTTAATCCTTAGTATTTCAAACTTTATTTTTAGATATAAAGTAATTAATAAAAAAAAAATAATTAAATTTATTTTTAAACAAAAATATTATAAGTATGTATTTATATTTTAAATTTCACTTATTATTTTTTTTTGTTATTTGATAAAAAAACACTAGAGAAAACAATTAGAGATTTAAAAGAAATAAATTTTCCAAAAATTTCTATCGATAAACACAATTGTTATGGGTGTTTTTGAGGAAATCTCACAAAACTTAAAAATCGCTTAGTAAACAGGTATTATTATTATATATATAAAATCCAATCGTCACTCACTACTCACTCACTCATTCCGTAACGCTCGGTCACATTCGGTCACATGGCGTCTTTATTCTTTCAATGGCTATTTCAAAAAAACAAAAATATTTATAAATAAATGGTAAGTTGATTTTTATATATTTTAAAAAAATGTTAATTGAATACTAGATTTCGTATTATATATATATATAAGCCTATATTTCATTCTTTTAATCCAATTTCAACAAATTCAAAAAGAAAATAGAAAAATTTAAATTCGTGGCAAACAATAGCGCACACTAACGGACTCTTGACTCAGTAATTATATAAAATAAATTGTGATTATTATATTTCATATTTTAAATTTTAAATTATTTCACAGATTACTTTTTTTCAAAAGAACATGATATTGCATATAATTTACTTTTTTGTATAATCTCAATTGTAATATTTTTTTGATATTTTAAATATACTAAATGTCATTTCACGTTTGGCGATAATATCAAAACGAAGAGATGTATTTCCATATTATGTATTAATTTAAACTATTATATAATTAGTAATTGTTATAAAATAAATAATTTTGTTCTCCTTTACGAATGAATGGTTTATTTCTATTGGCAAACTTAAAATTATTTTGGAATATCCAGTGTTTTTACTCAATTTATTGAATCGAAATTATAAAAATTTTAAGAGAAAATATAAGAGCTTATAACAGTTGTGTTTCATGGGTGCAAAACTGGTTGAGTCCCCAGGAAATGGTCCTTACGTTTTCAAAGTACTTGCTCAAGTATATCACAGAACTTCACATTGAAACCCACAAGACGAAGATTTGAAAAAAAATACGCCCGTCATAGATTCCACATATAGAACAGCCCAAAGAACCAACAAATGTCAATATTAAACATGAACTTATTGACAAAAAAGATCGTTCTTTTAATTTTTTAATATCCAGGACCAGAACTCCCAACAACTTCAAATTAAAAATTAAAGAAATCTCCGCTCAAGGCAGATTACTAAAAAATGATCATATTGTATTCAAAGAACTATTTAATCAATTGCTACAAGCCACGATAAATTAATTTTAAACTTTGATTGCAAACACCGTTTGCAACGGGTTCGACTATTGATTAATATTTTCTCAAATAAAGTAAGCAATATTATTTATATTTTGAAAAATAGTGCAATTTGCCAAATTTGAGTGAAATCGAAAATCCAAATTAAATAAAAAATATACTGATTGAATTAAAATGAATTAAAACCTTTCGCATACAGACTTTCAACAAATTACTAAGTATTACATCGGGGGTACAGGGGGCTCTCCCCTGTATAGCTCCGCAGAGCGCTGGAGGCGCTCTGGAAAACTAGTTTATTAATAATTTTAGGAAAATGTGTTATTAACGTGTACCTCTGGAAACTTTTTATTTTATTTTTGTTTATTATAATAGTTATAAAATATCTTTTTTTAGCAATTTTTCCATCATATAATAAATATTAGAAAATATGAATCGCTTCTTATTCTAATTAACAGTCTTTGTTATAAATATTTTTGGGATTAGATAATTAAAAAACAATTTTAGGTAAAAAAAATTAAAAAAATGTTTGAACTATTCACAACTATTTTTTTCAAAATTGTTGGTTTCCTATTCATAGTTGACAGTTTTAGTCCGTTTCTAATCCTCAAAGGACTAATGAAGAAGGATAATCTTTATTATTTGTTCTAGCTAAATTTTTAAAATGTTTTGAAATTCACTATACAAACAATTCAATAATAAACTGAATAAAATAAATTTAATTTTTATTAAATATTTTAATAACATTCTAAAATTATAATTAGACATATAATAATTGTATTGTATAAAAATTTTAAATAAAAATCAAAATAATTCATAAGGCATATATATGTTATCATATTTAACAATAATAGTTCAACATAAATTATGTATAAATTATATTTTATTGAATTCAATAATGGAAATTGAGCTAACTTAAATCAATTTTTTGTCAAATATACCTTCTCGAAATACCGCTCTCTTTTAAGATGCCGAAAGAAGAAATCATCATCTTTAAGGGTTAAAATAATTAAAAATAATTATAAAATATTTTACTAATTTTTTAGAATTAAACTTAATATCATAAAAATATATAGGCACATTTTTTTTTATAAAAATTTGAAAAAATATATCTTATAAGAGTAAGAGCGAGGGAGAATAAATAATATACCTCCTGGTTAAGATAAGATAATACTAGATGGGTGTAAATGTTATTTATAGGATTTATTTTGTGCAATTTAATCTATTTAATCTTCCTCTATAATATAAACATCTCTATGGCGCTACTGAACTCGAAAAACCACATTTTTCCAATCGTATCAATCCTCAACCACTTAGATCGAATATATCTAATTGCAATTAAATATATTTAAATTAAAACTATTAATTTAACATTTCATTTAATTAAATTAATTCAATCTATTTATGCTATCTATTTATCTAAGTAAAATGATACCATGTGAATAATCTTAATAATTTTTTTTTTAATTTTGTTAGATTTTTAATTTCATTAGACCAAAATATGTTTATAATTGATCAATGCTGTTTAGATTAAGTCATTTTGAAAAGTGTGTCATCTCATGCATGGGTCCCCCGCATTGCGGGGATTTACGTCTCTCCGCCCCTTTTTCTAGCCTATACGCTTGTTACAAATTTTCTCACATTCAGATGATGCATCAAATATTATATATTACGTTCGAATTTTGTCTATAGCAAAATTATAGACTTCAGTTTGAAATATTTAATCTTGAAATTATAAATAAATATTTAATCCTAAATCTATTTTGAAAATGAAATTTGTTTTTATATTTAAGTATTGTATTTGATTTTAAATATTTATTTTTGGAAGCTTTACTCATTTAAAAGAAATGATCTAAAAAGAGAAAAAGGAAATTAAAATTTAAATTTCGAGATTTATATTTATAGTTTTATATTTTGTGGCGTCTTAATTTTAGATATAAATAAAATATTTTTATCATTTGATTAATAAAATTCATTTTTATTATTTTAATTCAAATATGAATAAATAGAACTGACCCTGAATGTTTTCGACCAAAAATTTCGAAATTCTAAATGTTTTTTCAGATACCCCTAATATAAAATAATAATGGATATATTAGAGCGAAAGCATTATTTCATAATACATCTTATAAAATATTTTATGTTTTTTATAGTGAACCTTATTAAAAATACTAGTATTTTTTTAATAAATTAAATCTTCTCGAAATAATAAAATATTTTATTTTCTAAATTCATCAATGGATTAATAGAACAAAATATTAGAAGAGAATTTAAGTTTTTTCACAATATTTAAATACTTCAGGAATTGCAATATGTATTTGTATTTAATGGTTTTATATGAAATTGAAAAGTATCTCTTAAGAATGAACTTTACTTCAATTTTATATACCATCTATTGAAAATATACCAAATATTTTAAAATTAATTAATATTTAATTAATTTAAAGAAATTTTACATATAGTAGATGGTTTTTTGTCAATGATTGATATTTTTACTAACTCGCCTGAGATAGTATTGCGATCACGAAAATTTTCGATGTTGAGATTTTGATGTTTTGAAGGTTCCTGAATCATTTTCACTAAGGTTGAGAAAAATGTCTGTCAGTCTCTCCGCGTGTGTGTGTGTATCTGTGTGTGTAGACAAGATTACGCAAAAATGGTTTGAGCTAGAATGATGAAATTTGGTACATGGTCATTATTCAAAATTCGTAGTTTTCTATAAACGTTTGAGAAATGTAGCTCAACCGGAAGAGGGTCATTACCTGCAACGTTTTGATTTTTTTTCCTCTAAAGTGACCATAAAAATAAAGATATATGTTTGATAATTTTTCACATGATTAAAAATTGTATAAAACTGCTATATATAGAATTTAAGCTTGATTGAATCGCTGTAAGTACCAGAATTAATTTTTTAACACTGAAAATCTCACGCGCCAACACGTGACGTGGTGCCATCAACAAAGAGCCAAACGTGCGCTCGTTTAATAAATATTATTTACTAATTTTAATTTATAATTTATAATTAATTAAATTTAATTTAAATATAATATATTATTTTATTTAATCCAATTCAAATTGCGAGATAGTCGAGTGGAAACACTCCAGCTAATTTATAGAATATTTGTATTTTGAATCGAATTGGATGGATTGGTATTTTAAAGATAAAGAGTGAAGTTAATATATATTATACAGACAATGTATAGAAGAAAAATAATAATATATAAAAATATAATAATCCTTCAAATTCATTCAAACTGATATAAAATTCTTTAAGACTATAAATGAAACCAGAATCAAATTTTTATTATAAAGAGTATTATTTTGTTAAAATAATTTTAATTAAGAAGGGGAAAAAATCCTTAAATTGGTTCTATTTTGAATTCTATAAATGTTTATTAATAATGAATGCAACTATTTAAGGTAATAATCGTTTGTTTTAATTGATGTTAATTCCCTTTTAAACCTGGCTATTCAATCAAGACATTATTTGCCTTATGTGTAAAGTAACAAGCAGCGTGGTTGACTAACGAGGGTTGGGAGTTGTTCGTTTCCTCTACACATCTTTCTGCAACTTGGTATTCTTCAGTGGCCAAATGCTACACCGGCAGGTAAGTGACCGGGCGGAATCGAGTCCAACGCACTCCACTCTCCAGAAAAACCAAGTCCTTTCCCTCATTCATTCTATTGTATCTTTTCAAGACAAACATACATCGGTGCAAATCCTTAATCTTGACTTCAACGGGGTAGAATCAAAAATATGATGCAATAATAAACAAACTACAATAACAAATTCAACCAAAAATTTTATTATTATACATTTTAATACTATTTTTTTTTCTTTTTCTTATTCATTTTCTACAATGCACAATCCATAAATAATTTTTTTAGACACAAAACAAATAATTATTTCACTTTGTAAATTATTCTATTTATATATTATTATTACTATATACATGTTGTGGTTAAGTTTTTTTTTTATCTCATTGTGTTCTTTATTTAAAATCTTCTCCAAACAAATCACCAAATCATGAGGAAAGTCTTACAATACAATGCATTACTTTAAATAATTAATGTACAAGTTTTTGAAAATCTCAATTAATATTAAATAAACATGGTTTATTTTTGTTAGTTTTTATATATATATATATGATATATATGTATATCACTTATAAAGATAGATTATAATTTTTGATATTATTATATATTATTTTAATAAATAAATTTGCAAATTTTTGTATATCATCATCTTTTCTATTCCTCTTGTTATATTAAATAAATTTATTAAATTAAAATTGCACTAAAAAGAATAAAATAATATAAATATAAAAAAATTTGATAAAATAACATTTTTCTCATGGACTAAAAAGAATAAAATAATTTTTCTATAAGCCTGACAAAGTTTATGATGAATTTCTTCATTTACAACGAAAAACGTTTGGCGCATTTAGTTTTCATTTGCTTTCTATTTTATTTCTATGCAATTTAATTCCTTTATAGAGCAATAATTTATATAAATACTTACATACCACACTAAAACACTTGATTAAAAAGTAACACTATTTCTTCTGATATATATAATCAACTGTTTTGACTTTGTTAATATGTAAATTTAAGAAAATAATCATTCTTTTAAAATTTGTTACATACTTTGATTAAAGTATATTACATTGAAAAATTAATTTCTTAAATCTTAATCTATAAATTTTATTGCATAATAAATAAATTTGTCAGTTTATGTGTTTAATAAAATTTTTATTATTACAAAAATTTGACTTGATGTTTCATATAAATAAATAAAACTAAATGCGCCCAACGTTTTTTGTTGAATATGAAGAAATTCATCCATAAACTTTGTCAGGCTTATAGAAAAATTATTTTATTCTTTTTAGTCCATGAGAAAAACGTTATTTTATCAAATTTTTTTATATTTATATTTTTCATCTACTTTAGTCAAAAAAATTATACCTTAAATTTTTATTTTCGATTAGGTACTTTTAATGGGCAAATATGATTATACATATAATTTTTTTTTAGAGGGAATATATAAAATATATATAGTTGACTATGTATATTTTTCCTTATCAATTTCTTATGTGTTCTAGCCAAGACAATTCTGGTTTATAGCGATAATTCAATTAAAAAGTTAGTCAAAACTCATAATTTTGATGGCTTACATAGGAGGTGGGAAACGCATCGACTTGCTTTATGACTGAATGTTTTATAAAAAATAGTTCAAAAAATTTGATCTCAATATCAATTTACTTAACATTTCTCTATTATATATTTACTTAATTTATTATTATTGAACTGTAAATTAGACATATTAATAAATATATTTATAAATTATAAGATATATATTTGTGAAAAATAATTTTGATGAAATTTAAAAAAAATATTCTTAATATTAAAAATAATAATAAATATTAAATATATAAGAATAAATAAAAAAAAATATTAAATAAATTAATTAAATTAAATCCCCTCAGTTATTAATATTAAAAAATATTATATTCATGCTATATTATAGTGAGATGAGATGGAACTTAATTTCTATTCATTAATATATTTTCTTTTGAAAATAAATAAATAATTTACACTTATTTAAATAATTTATTTATGTCTAATCCAAAAATGATACAAAATAATATTATGATTTTCTATTTCAAATTCTCCTGGTAATTTTTCATTATCTCTTAAAATGAAATCTTTGAAGATAATTTATCAACATTAAATATAAATTATATCTATATAATAAATAATTTAAAGGGATATCTTTCTTTTTAAGACATACTTCTTAATTAATGTTTCATTCATAACAAAATTATTATTTTTTTATATTAAAATAATTATACAATTATCAAAATAAAAAAAATATTAATTTACTTAAGTACTTTTAAATTAATTGAAGTTAAAACCATTTATTTGAATCATGTAGTATTTTTGAAAAAAAAAAAAATAAAAATATAAATTAGTGAAAATGTGAAATCTACTGATATACTATTACAGGACTATTTCTTTTTTAATTTTTAAAACTTATCTAATTCAAAAATTTCAAATTGATAATTTTATTTAAATTTTACAACCAAATTATCATCAATTATGAATTGTTATTTATTATCTAAAAATATAATTTTAAAAGGTTATTTATTAAATGGGTATTTTAATGATAATCAATATTATTAATATCAAAAGATTTGTTATAAAATTTTATTTTTAAAAAGCTAAATTGTATTAAATAAATGCTAATTTCTTTAAATCTTTGAATAAACTTCGTTTATAAATTTATTGTAAATGGTCTTTTTTCAAAATCGTGCTCATTTTTTGAAACAGATGTCAAAAATTAAAAGATCCTTTTTCCATTATATACATAACTTTGATTTAAAATAATTTCAATTTTTAGATTAATTTTTTATATATATATAATTATATATTTATATTTGATATATATGGTATATATAAATACATATCTAGTTTACTTTAATTTTCTTCTTAAGAAACTAGAATAATATTATGCCCATTTTCAAGAAAATTTTGAGAAGGATTTCAGGAACTTAATATGTGTGACCATTCATTATTGGTATTTTAGGTTGAATGAATCTCCGCTAGCGCTAACAAACGTAGATCCTCGGGCTTTGGTTCTACGCCGAAAAGTAGATTCATATCTCACAAAAATATATTAAATCAACCCGGAATTAACATTTCATATACAGTGAGTACAGTTAACGAAGATAATCCGTTCCAAGACTATGTTCGTTAACCAATCTTCGATTTATCATTGAATTTTATATAAAATCGATTAAACAAATTTGTGACAGTACTTCCAGTTTCTTCTTAATCTGCACTAGCAGACTTTACAGGTATTAATACATGTTTAATTCCAGACATCCTTTTACAATTTTCAAACAAACAAGTGGTTGTCTTGAATTCTAACTCCTTGGATGACAAATTTGAGTTTGTTCTTTCAATTTCTCAAGTCTTCTCTTGAATCATATTCATAATATTAAATCACTTCATTCCCTGTTCATTTATTCAAACTAAAAGTAAACTCTTCATTTTTTTATGGGTGTCACCTCATTGCTTGGCAGATGTAATTTTAGCTTCGTTTTCTTTAGCTGCTTGAGTCTTTTTGATGATCTCTTTTTTAGCTAAGATTGTGCATACTGTAGACGTATTCAAGCCATATTGTGTCACAACATCAGGCGCCTTTTGTCCATTCTCGCACAGTTCTTGACATTCTACTCTTTTTGGGCTCCATAATATTGTCATATTTACAATTTTTTTAATAAATGCTTCAGAAAATCACGTACAAAAATTTAAAGGAACAAATCCAAACTAGTGTACACTATTGATAAAGTTTCGGCTCACAATAGCTATACTACTACTGTATAAGATAACCCAGGAAATCGAGTCGTGTTTCATTTGTACGTGATTCGTTATTACCAGTTCGAGATCCGAGAAGTCGAGAAGTTAGAATTCGTTTTTTCGAATGTTTGTTCGTTGTTCGAACTCAATAATCTTTCGAGCAAGTCTTCGTTTTCCGATTTGTTCGTTGTCCGGACAGTTCGTTTAACCCACTTAATATATATATATATATAGGAGAATAAAATACTTTTCCTAATTTACAACACCTCCCACACGAACAAAAAAAGATTTTAATTTATTCATTTTACAATTATTTTGTTTAAATGATTTTCAAAGTGGGAGTAAGAGTTACATATACTTTAAAAATATCCTTTCGAGTCGAATTTTGAATTCGTCTGGAACGAGTTTAATTGTCCCTGCAATTAACCGTTTCAGAAAAGTTTTTACTGAAAATAAAAAAAAAGTAATTTCAATTACATTTTTATTTTCTAAAGGATCTCAATTCTATTTGATTAATAATTTAGTGATATCTTACCCAAGCGAACATTTTTAATTTTCAATGAGGTGAACTTAAATGCTCTTTGCTCATTAATTTTTCGCCCTAAATCTCTCCCTTTCCGCTCATTCCTCCCGCTAAGTTTATTTATTTATTTAGTGTTTATAAGACCACTAAAGGAAATGTATTATATATTATAAATTAACATAGACAAACAATACATGAAATGTTCTTTTACAGTGACTTTTAAATCATTTCATTTATTTCTGTACTTTTAAAAATATATTAATGAATAATAATACTTGAAGTTATTTAATTTAAGTTGAATTAAATATTGAAGAAAATTTTAGATTTTTAATTCAAAAACCCTATATTGAAGAAGGCATTTTGAAATACATGATAATAAGTGAATAATTTAAAAATCTTAATTCTAGAAAATTGACAAAGCATAAAAAAGGAGAGCTATTATGAAAGAAACGCTAATACAATATTTCTGTCTATTAATTATTCATAACCTTTAGTAAAGCATTTAAACCAATAAATCAAGATAATTTTTTCAAATTTTAATTTTAATATGGATTACAAAAAAAATTCGTTTTTATTATTCTGATTTGTCTCAAGTGTAGATGGATAGGGCGCGAGAATCAAGTTTCAAAAACACTTGAAATTCAAAATGTCTTAAAAGAAGAAAACACATTATCTCCAATTAAAGGGACTGTTGAAGGAATATCGCTACTGCGTTCAAGATCTTTCAAATTTCCTATCACCACAGAGTTAGAAAATAAGAAAGATAGATAGATATAAAAATTTAATATAATTTATATAAATTAATATATTTAGTGTGAATATGGCCTTAGCAGATGAGAGTAGATTTAGAGTATTTGAGAATAGGATTCTGCGAAGCATTTATGGGCCAAAAATGATGAGGTCACCGGGGAATGGCGGAGACTGCATAACTAGGAATGGCATGACCTCTATGCATCTCCAGATATAGTTAGAATTATAAAATCTATAAGGCTGCGATGGGCAGGGCACGTGGCTAGAATGGGAGAGGAAAGAATGGCGAAAAATATATTGTTGGGGAGACCAAGTGGGAAACGTCCGCTTGGAAGACCAATGACGCGGTCGGTGGATATTGTAGGAAGGAACGTGAGAGAGATGGGGGAGGGTGGAGATTGGATAGGGATATTTGGAGAAGTGTGGTTGCTGCGGCAAAGAACTTCCGAGTTCCGTAGATAGATAAATAGTGAGTATTATATTACATTATTTCACCGAAATCGTTTAAATATATATAAATATATATTTGTAAAACGATGTATATACGATTATATATATATTTGTAAAATGAAATTGCAAAGAAAAATTTTAAACAAGATGTTATCTTTTTAGCAGGTGTCAGGTCGGTTTATTATTTGCTACTGAGAGGGGGTCATTTGGCCTCTAATTGGCGATAAATGACCATTACGAGGCTGGGCGAGCAAAGGGCCAAAGGCACGCGTCGTACCCTCCTTCCCCTTGGGCACATAAATGCCTTCACACACAAGTTCATCTGTCAACGGTTCAAACGGCGTATAAGAAAAATTACAGTTCAGTTCAAGGCAAACAAACACTTACCGATGAATGAATGGGTCTTGTTGACTCTATTAAAAAGCCAGAACACAATTGCAGAGGGAGGATGGTAGGGAAAGAGAGAGAGAGAGAGAGAGAGAGAGAGAGAAAGTGGAGAGACATTGAGCCGATAAAATCTTAAAAAAGAACGAAACTGTCATTTGAAATAGGTGTCGAAAATGGTTACTTACATACAATACAACAATATATAATTAATTAACCAATCAAAATAGACGATAATCATATCAAAGTGAATTTACTTTTAATGGGGTTTATACATTTGAAACTACAACTTCATATTGATTATAACTCTGTATTCCTATATTTTTATCTTTCTCTTTAAAACAATTAAAAAATATTAACTATTATCACTTTATTATAGTTCTGATCGAAAATTATAAATGACAATATTTGTTAATTTTTACAATAATAGTAATAATGTCTATTCCTATTTTAAAATAAAATCAATTTTTGATCAATTAGGTTTTTGTTTTGTTTAATTTTTCCATGGGTATTGTCAAATCACTTGGTCGTTATGATCGTGCAGTGTCAAATGACTTTCACTATAATTTCATTCGAAATTTGAAGCCTGTAATATGTTGTGTTGTTGTTTCAAATGGCTAATGTTGTTCAATAACTTTGAGTGATATGTGATCAATGAAATAAGAGACAATCCTAACTCGACTTACGGATATGGGATGATAAATCCTAATTTGTCAATCACATTTCTAGGGAATCGAAATAGAATTCTTTCTTGATAGTTTGCTCATTTAGATATTTCAATTAGTTTTACACAAAAACGGTATTTTTTTTCTAAATAAATTTAAAAAAATTATATTAAGTATTTATGTAAAAGGTCTATATTTTAAGATTGATTTTAATATAATTTGAAATTAATAATTATTTCGTAAATTATAGATAAAATTAGCTAATATTTCTGGTAATGATGATTATTTCTATAGGACGAAATATGGAGCTTAAAAATGTTTGCTTAAATGTAGAGTATGATTTAATGATTTAAATTTAATAGTATAAATATAAAGATTATAGATGAATGGTCAAAGAATCATTATTAATTTATTTAGAAAAATATTTCATTTTTATATATTGTGTTAAACTACTTTTAACTTTCTATTAATTTCTTTAATGGGAAGTCTTTTTACTATCTCGCCAGAGATAGTATTGCGATCACGAAAATTTTCGATGTTGAGATTTTGATGTTTTTATTTGAACGTTTTGAAGGTTACTGAATCATTTTCACTAAGGTTGAGAAAAATGTCTGTGTGTGTGTGTGTATGTATGTAGACAAGATTACGCAAAAACGGTTTGAGCTAGAATGATGAAATTTGGTACATGGACATTATTCAAAATTCGTAGTTTTCTATCAACTTTTGAGAAATGTAGTTCAACCGGCAGAGGGTCATTACCTACCACGTTTTGATTTTTTTTCCTCTAAAGTGCCCATAAAAATAAAGATATATGTTTGATAATTTTTCACATGATTAAAAATTGTATAAAACTGCTATATATAGAATTTCAGCTTGAGTGCCGGAATTAATTTTTTAACATTGAAAATCTCACGCGCCAACACGTGACGTGGTGCCATCAACAAAGAGCCAAACATGCGCTGGTTTAATAAATATTATTTATTAATTTTAATTTATAGTTTATAATTAATTAAATTTAATTTAAATATAATATATTATGTTATTTAATCCAATTCAAATTGTGAGATAGTCGAGTAGAGACACTCCAGCTAAATAAATAATATTTCAATAAAAAAATAATCTCAAATTATAGTCTTTTCGTTTAAATATAAGTATTAGAAAGTATAAATCAAAATAACAATACTTTGACCATGTTTAATAAATAACAACCAAATTTATTTCTATATAGTAAAATAAAATTATTAATATAATAAATTCTTAAAGATTTTCAATTGAAATACATTAGTAAATAACTAAAAAATTATAATTTTAATAAATTTATTAAGTTTTTATACGTTTATTACTTATAAATTTAATTTTCCTTATGATTTTCGATTATTATTATTCATTATAATACCAGTTAATTACTAAGTGAATATATAGGATAATTTCTAAAATAAAAGTTTTTTCTATTTAAATTTCTTTCAATTCTAATAATAACCAAATAATTTCAAATAGCACTATAAATTTGAGAGAATATTATTTATTTAATTTTTATTGGTTATTAGATTGAATTAACATAAATATGTTTTTATTATATGTAAATGTATATAATTTCCCTGTTACTAAAATAAGTACTAGATTCATAAATAATAAACAAATTTTGTACAGAATAATGCTCGTGTATTTAATGGTATAAATAGATTCAATTTGAATTCACCCCCTTCATTTGATTAAATCTATTTTCATATCTTGAATGATATTTTCAAATATAATCGTTCTTGTCCCCTAATAAGAGTCTTTAAATAATTTTACATATATATATATATATATTTAAATATATATTATGTGATAAATTCAAAACATAGGGGAAAATGGTCTATTAGAGGGTAAAGAGAGAAAAATTAAGATTTTGATGAATTTATAAACGCAAATACAGAGATTTGTCCTTTGACAAATATATAGTTTATTTACAAATATACATCTATGTTTGATTTCAGAGTCATTCCAAGAGGTGGGGATTTATCAACCAGTCAACTGAGGGAGAAGAATGGATAATTATCCACTATCATTGTTGTTGAAAATAAATTTGATAACACAAAAAATTGAATATCCAAATTTATCTACAGTTCCAAATATATATATATATATATATATAAATATAAATTATTTATTTAGAATAGATAGTCTTAAATTGTAATTTGATGAATATTAGTTATTTTATCACTGATCTAATCTATTTACTTCATGATAGATAAGAAATATTTATATAAAAATTAGATTTTTTTACGTCTTTTTATCTCTAAAACACTTTATAATTACAATACTTAAATTCACAAATATTATCATTTAGGCCTAATTGACAAGTTTCTGGTGTATCATTGAATTTCTTTATGTGTCACTGGAAGTTGATAAAATTACGAGAAATAAAAAAAGATTAAAACTAAATTTATAAATAATATTTTTAGTATAACATTTGGTATTTATTTTGTTCAAATATCAATTAATAAAAAAAAAAACGAGAGATGTCTTTTAAATATTGAATACTAGAACAGAAGCAAGCGAGTAACCAATTTGTGGGAAGGCCGATTAAGAAGCGACTGGTTGGTAGATCAATGGGTGATTCAGGATAGGGACGTTTGGAGGAATATGGTTGCTGCGGTCAAGAACTTTTGAGTTCCGTATAAGCACATAGAGATAGATAGATGAAACATAGACTGCTCCACTAAACAAATGTCAGTACTGAAATTTAACCTTCATATTTAATTAACTTAAGCCATATATATATATATATACCGACTGGGATATTCAACCAATTTCAAGTCATCGCTAAACTTCGCAAAAGGAACCCTAAATGATGAATTATCTTCCTCTAAACAAATGCAAGTTTGCACACATCACACAAGACTAGAAATTTTTAAAACAAAAAATGAGGAATTATTAAACCATTGGTAGAGTTACAATACTAAGGTAACGTAAATGCTGAGGTAATTTTCTGTTCTATTTCTTGACAATAGGTTTCATCTGTAATAGTTAGGCCAGTTTTTAAACAGTTGAAGTAGATGACACCAGCATACTGTAATCATATTTTTTATAGGCTTTGACTTTTGTGAACTTCTCGAAGAGTGCAGAACGCTTCTGATTATCGTAAAGGATCAATTTTTCATCATAAATAGTCGAGTATTGCGTAAGACCAGGGAAAGAACAAATTATCAAATTTTTACATCAGCTGTATGGTTAACGTTAAGTAGTTATTCGGAGTTTGGAATATTTTATTCAGAAAAATGCGTCAAAATATACACATATCAAATCCTTCAGAAATTTACTTACAACATAATATTCTTATATATTTTATGATATTTTTTCTTTTTCTTTTTTTTATAATAAAACGTTATCAATTTTATTATAACATAACATGGTATTTTCATTGAAGGTGGTAGCTCAGGATAGAGATGGCTGGAGGTATTAGGTTACCAACTCTAGAATCGAAACCAGGGATTCTCAACCACTGTGCCAAAAAAAAGGTAAACCGTTTTTGGGACCACTTTTTTCAATATGGTACAATATTTACACTTATCTTTTTCTTTGTGTGTGCCAAATTTTTAAACCGTTAAAAGTCTGCCGCGGTAAAAAAAAGGTTGAGAATCCCTGATCTAACCTTCCCATAACTCCCTTTGACTCCTGTTTGACTCCATGGTCTATAGACGGTCGCTGCCCAGACTTTTTGTAGTCTCCGTCAATTCCTTGTGATTTCATTTTTCGGCCCTTAAATTATAAAATTTTAATATATTTTATAATTATATATATTTTTAAAAAAAACAATTATTCTTTCTAGGAACTTTTCTAAAATAAATAAAAATATAAATCATATGAATTCTTAATCATAATTTATATTCTAATTTTTAATTTGATTTATTTATATTTATATATTCGTTAAAAGTCAGAAATTCACCCACTTCTATTGCTCTAACTGTTCACCTCACATAAGCTAATTAAAATTTAGTCAAATACAGCAAAAGAAGAAAAAGCAAAATTAATTTTATATTTTTTTATATCCTTCCACTCTGACGAGTTATTAAAATTAATAATTAAAAATTAATCTTTGAAATTTTATATTTCTTGTTAAGATTTAGAATATTCCTAATTTTAACTATAATTTACATATTCTTGTATAACCTATACATTTAAACGAATTATTGAAGGATACATTATAAATATATACATATTTATATTGTATTAATTATAATTTGTGAGAATCATATCTTTATTTAAAAATATATTGATAGAAAATAGGATAACTTAAATGAATAAATTAAACATTTTTTATTATTCTAACAATTCCGAATGTTTCTGACACATCATTAGTTAAATATAAATATTAAGGATGGCTATTTATAATATTCCTTTAAAGATCCGCAAACTTGAATTGGTCCCTAAGATTTTTCCATCAACCCTTAAATTAAAGGTGATAAAAGACGGAGGGGGAGAGGGTGGGTATGTGTATCAACCAGAAAGGGTTAGTTATGGAGGAGGGTCGGGGACAGGTGGTGTGGGATGGCCAGCTTGCTTGCACGTGGGGGGCTCCATGGGGGCAAATCATCCCCCTTGCATCCCCCTTCCTCCGGGCGACCAACCGAACAACCCCACGCGTTGTACGTATGCTATTGAATTTCGCGGCAACAACCCTTGTTGCCTAGCAACCACCACTGGCGGTCGAGGACCATTCCACCCCGGAGCCTCCCCCGTGACGTCATCCCCCACACTTGCACATCAATACACATGTACACGAGTGCGCAAACGCTAAAGGGAAACAAAAAAGAAAAAATAACAACCCTCTTGTTCGTTTTCTCTCCATTCGCCGCTCCGGTCTTTCCCGGAACAGTTATTAAGGGGGGCATCTAGCTCGGCTATAAAAAAAACCCTCGTAAAACCAGCCAAGGCGAATTTTAATTCCATATAAAATTAATCATCTCTCTTTTGATATTAATCTGTGTGTTCTCGTGTTTATTTATACGGAATACATTTATGAATCGTTAAAAACATTTCGAAAATTATCCAGTTAAATTTTCCATATAATCAAATAAATTTCTAAATATATTTCATTTTTTAAAAATATATAATATATATTTTAAAAATATATAATATATATATATATATATTTAATCAAAATTTGTATTATTAATATAAAATATTGATTTATGTGAATTATATAAAATTTTATATAAAATATTTAATATTTCATATTTATATCTCCTCTGAAGATTAGTATTAAGATAATCCTAAAATAATTGTATCTGTTCACTTAATGTTTAAGTACCGGGACCCCGAGCCTCGGCTCGGTACTTAAGTTAAAAAAAATGATTCATTATTATTGAATTTGGCTGGTAATATTAATACCTTAGACACCGAGCTATTGCTCGACCCTTTAAAAAATATTGATATACAATTTTTTAATAAAATCTCATATCAAAAAAGAAAATTTATTAAAAATTAAAAATAAAAAAATATAAATAAATATAAAATAGTAATTTATTAAAAAATAATAGATTAAAAAAAAAAATTATTTTCCGCCGGTTTCGATCCTGCGAAGTTGACTCGTCAAAACAGTCTCTCTACTCCCTAGACTAATATATTTAGATGATGAAAATGACATTTTTTATTCTCTTAGCAAGACGTATATGTTTTTGTTTTTTTTTGAGAGAGATTAATAAATATATATATATATTTTATTAAAAATAAATATTTTTAATTTTATTTCGAAATTAAATAATAAATTAAAAATATTTTAAATATAAAAAAAATATTAATACAATATCCTTTAAAAAAAGGCGGGAGTAAAATTTCAAATGACGTCACCCATATATAATTTTTAATTAAGAAATAAATAATGAAGCTGTATGTTTCAAGAGATATGATCAATAAAACTTAATTTTTCTTTATAAATACTATATCTAGTGTGAATTTGAAAAAAATCGTTAGAGCGGTTTTTGAGAACCAATGGCTATATATATATAGAAATATAGAAATATATATAGATAGATATATACAATTTTAGCTAGCATAATAAGATAAGATATTTTTAATTTTAAACAAGAGTTAGAAAAAATTAATTAAACAATAAAGGCAGATGGAAAGAGCACAAATGAAATTAAGACGATTAAGAGGACATTCAATATTAAATTGTTGGAAAAAATTGAGTAAATTACGACAAGCTTAGAACCCAATTGCAAATTATCATTCAAAAAAAAACAACAAAATTTTGACCATAACAATATACATGACAAGATTGATCCTATTGTTTATGATAAGATTTGAGAATTTATTTGACTTACAATTAGTCGATCCATATCAGAAATATATATATATATTGATATGTATATATATAGATAGATATATAATTACTGATAGGTATATTTTATATTTCTATTAATTTTTCTAACCTTATGATGATACTTATATAATCTTTTAAATAAACATTAACTGTCAATTCGAATTTGAATAAATAATATTTGTTACAATTTTAAAACAGTTAATGAAAATTATTGAATGAAATTTAGTATTTATATTTTATAATTATTAAAGAAAAATTAACTACATATACCTACAATTATATTTATATATATAATATATCTTTATCAAAATAAAAAATAAAAATAATTTCTTTCCAATGTTCCATTTCTATAAGTTAGGAAAAAAGAAGATTATCGGTTACATGAATGAAGGAATCAACTTCTGACTAATGCAGATTGGTTGTTTGTTGTCTCTTTTCACGTCCATTTCCTGTTGCTGCGCGTTATGCAACTACCCCTTTCTCTCTCGCTGCATTTATGTCCTGATTCAGGAGAAAGTTGCACTCGCCACTCTCTCCCTTCTTCCAACTGACAGACGCTTATAATATTTTCATTTATCCTTTTCAGACTCTTACATTCACAATTTTTTATCATTATCTACAAAATAATTATTATTCATTTTTAAATGTAAAGATTATTGTAAACTCGATAATTGTTTTTTGTTGATCTTTTTATTTTATATTATTATTTTTATTTTTATTCATAATAATTAATCAATATTACTATAAAATATAAGATTTCCCTTATAAATGATAAGAATAAATAGGAAATAAGTGCATATTTTATAATTTGACATTTTTTCAAAAAAATTAATAATACATGCTTCCTGACCTAATTGTGTTACTCTTACTCATTTAATAAACTTTTATTAATCATTTTAATTTTTTTTAGATAAAAAAACCTATATTACCTGGTTGTTCTTGTTTTGTAAACTTCTTATAAAATATTGTCACCGAATATTTTTTTAATTCCTTTGCTTAACATTGTTTTATCATTTTATTTATTTAGAAACAAACGGGAATTGAATTTCCATTAAATTATTTTTTTTTAGAATAACATTTCTAGCTGTTTTACACTTGATCGCATCAAATTCTATTTAATACGTGTAGCTATGTATTTTGTTTTCAATTGATAGTCAGTCACTTCCATAGATCGTTAATTTGAACATTTTGTTTAGTTAACACCAAATGCCTTCAGTAGTTACTTGAATATTTATTTCAATTGTAACTTCTATGAATTTATTTGCATCTCCCATATAATTCTATTTTAATTTACATGTGAAATAGTAATTTATTTATTGAATTGTTTAAAGTAAAAAATAGACACACAGAAAAATACAATATTAAGGAATTTGGATATCAATTCATTTTTTATGGAACAAGTATAATACAAATCATAAGGAAAAATTCATATATATTAAAGGTTTTATCTTTATAACATTCACAATATTCGTATTGATTTAGCCTTGATTGGTTTCATTTTTTCTCTTATTTTCCTTTTGAAACATAAAATGAAAAGTTTTGATTCAAATATTTGTGTTCTCAGAAAATTAGTAAGATTCAAGTACTTTTTTTCTAGTTGTAATTTAAAATTTATTTGATAACCAAATATGCTTCATAATATTCGTTAATGATGCCATCAGTGAAGAACTTCTGCTAATACTTTTTGAAAAATTGAATCAGTTTTTTGAGTTTTTTTTAAGATCATTGAGAGTGATCTGCAGATATCGAAGCAAATGTGTCAGGTGGGTGGTTTGTCTGGACTTTCAAACTATATATGTCTTTGCGAACTTAACTAATAAGTTAAATTCGATTTTTGGTTAAGAAAACCCAAATTTTTATATGCAAGAAGTGAAACAGTCTAGGTAATTAATATTATTAAATATATTTTTGAGCATACATATATCGTATAGAGGAGTAAAATTTAAGTAATGATCCTTTAATAACGATTATGTTTTTAAATTTTGTTAAGCATACCAAGATCAGCAATCATTATTAGATTAGATAGGTAATCTATCGGGAGATAACATTAATATAATTGTGTGCAAAGGAATTTTATATTTTGTTCTTTCAAGGCTCTTCACTCTGAAAGGACCATAGTGTCCGTTAACTACTATATCAACTATTGAGTGCAATCGGGTTTTCGTTACTAGGACGAGGCCCTAAAATATATACCAACGGGGTTTCTCTTGAAACTACCTATTCAATGCCCTTACCCTTTGAATTGTAAATTGTCTATTCACTTCGACCCTCATCTTTGAATTCTTTCAGCGAAGGGAAATTCGACATAAAGGAACTGGAGGATATGCATTAGTATTGTTTCAATTCATATCATATATTTATATATTTGTACAAATTTGTATAATAAATAAAGTATTTATTATATTGGACTTGGAAAAAACAAATACTTAATTAAATTGTTATTGTGAATATCGATATTCAAGAGAAAAAAAGAAAGATAGTCACTTTGCGGAAATAATCTGTCAGCTTTTTGATATACTTGGACATAGAAAAATAAATCATACTGGTGTAGAGTACATTTTTTTAATATTTTTACATATAATTAAAAGAAAAGATCAATCACTAATAAAACAACAAACCAACAAGTTGATTCTAATTTAAATCTACCATATTGTTTGGATAAAATATTATATATAAGTTAAAATCAAGGTTCTTACTTTTTGTACTTAAGTTCTTTGTAAATCAGTTTATTACATTTTACATCTTACATAGTTTCTATGTCCGTCTTCGCAAAATTGTTTCAAGCCTCCTAGTATGGTTTATTTTCTAAATTAAATCCACATTATATATTGAGTGAAAAATAGTTGAATGATATATATGAGGGACGTTTTGTTTTATAAATAATCAAAAAATGTCATTTAAAGTAAATGCATTAGAGAAAAGAAATTAGAAATGTTTAAAAATTCATATTCTTCAAAGAATATTCATGCGAAATTTAAAATTAATGGGGGTGCATCAGAATAAGTTTCTAAAAAAATGACCGAAAGAAAACAAACATTCTTTTAATTTTTTAATGAAATTGTTTTTTCTTTGGTTCAAGATACCTTTAAAATCGTGAAATAAAAAAATATTTTTGAAAATAAAATGACTTTGGCGAATAAAATAAATAAGACATATTTATTTAAAAAATATTCAAATTGATTTTCATTAATTTTTTAAAAATTAAAATTTGTGATATATAATTTTAAATGATTGTAATAATGAATGATAAAATTTCAGATTGTTCATTAGGTTCATTTCATTATTCATTGATTTATTTTATTAAGAAAATCCTACATAGGACATCCCCTGAGACACACACTGTTTAACCTCAAAATTATTAACCGATCAAATCTAATATATCGTCATTTTTTGAGAATTCGAAAAATTCTAATATTTGAAATATAATTCCTAAATATATTTGATTGAAATAAGTAAAAATAAATAAAAAATAAATAAATCATATCTTTTTTTACGTATCGTAATTATTAAAATTATTATTGTCTATGTTTTGGTAATATTCTATATTTGATTAAACTTTTATTCTTTCTAATTTATTAATTATTTTTTAATACTACACATTTTATTACAAACTCATTAAATATTTCAAAATTTATTTCTAACAAAAATAATACCTCTTAAATAACTATACAATGATTTTCAAAAAATGACATATCATACAAAATTATTTCTAGGTGATCTTAAAATTAAATTGGATTAATTAATATGCCATTTACAATTTAAAAGTAAATATAAAAAGATCAAAAACAAACTTTTGATTTAAATTAACCAACCAAAAATAATGCTCTACAGAGTTGATTTTTTATTTAATTTTTCAAACTTAATTCATTTAATAACGTTTTTTATAAAAAAATAAAATAAATTTAAAATTATTTTTTAAATTAATATTTATTCTTAAAATCCCTTTAAAGATTATATATATATATAGTAATTCATTTATTTATGTTTCATGTAACTTTTTATTATTATGAGAAATTATTTCCGGGTTATTTTCACATTTAATTGTGAGATTTGGGTTTCGACGTTTCGGCGCTCATTTTGGTCCCATTTTCAAGAGAGTTTATTTAGGAGGGAATTTTTTTGTTAGTATGTGTGATCAACTAAGTCCATATGGGATCGTCAGTAGAAGTAGTATTAGTGCCAATGATTCTTTGGAGCTTCGGAATACAGCAAGTACAAAATTTTTCACCCTTTCAACCCAAAATCCCAACATCGACTCTTGGTAACACAGACAAAGAAAGAAGACCCAGAATCCACAAAAAAATTCTAACCTAAATAAACACCGAGACCCAAATTTCACAATTAAACGTGAAAATAATCCGGAAATAATTTCTCGTATATATAAATATGGTACTGTACGATATTTTTTATAGATCATTTCATTAATTCTTATTTTCTTAATTATTAATATTTTATAAAAAAACTCCCAGGCTTTTAGATTTTTACAGTTATTTTTATGGATTGAATTAAAGATAGGAAGAATTGAGGCCTCGTAGCGATCTGTCGCGACGGTATGCGATCTAGTGTAGAGACAATGCAAGGTGGGGGGCGGTTGTTCGAAGTTTATGTTGTAAGAATAACATTACGATGACTTCTGGTTAAATCTCATTCTGGGTGTTCAAGACTAGAGAGGACAATGTCATATTTTTAACCAATTTAAATGAAGAACTATATTTTAAATGTACTAAAATGCAAGGACTTATTGTTAGTAATTAAATTTTTATTTCGACTGGGAAGAAAGTTAAAATATATAAAAATAAAAAAATAAATAAAATATATATTACTTTATGATTTTTAAACTAAACAAATATAAAATCTTTTAATTTTGTTAATTAGGCATATAAAAAAATTCGTAAAAAAGTTTTTTTTTAAATTTTGTTTATAATTACAAAAAAAAAATATTTATTTTCATAATAAGAGAGATTATTGATTCATTATTTATGCGATTGTTTTTCTACTAAATTTTAATTTATCAAATTCAGTTCGAAGTACATTTGAAACAAAAATTCTTTGTATTTGTGCATTTATTTTTATAAAAATAAAATCATTTTCTAGACATGATTGAATAAAATAAATATAAATAAAATAAAATTAGTAGATATACTTCCTTTTTTGTCTAAGATAAGCGCCTAGAGATAGAGATAGACAGAAGAGAGACCGAAAGGGACCAAGGAGAGGATCAATAAAGGGCCGTTGAGTCAGCAGCTGCAGTTTAGGTGCTGCTCTTAAATTAAAAGGTTATGGCCATATCAATAAAATTTCAGCGAGTGATAAAAAGACGTCAACAGGAAATTAATAACCTGAAAAAAATCACGATATTATTCTATTATTAAGATTTTTTGATTCAAAATAAAATAGAAATAAAAAAAATTCTATATAGATATATTTACCGACCGACGATAGTAAGGGAGGTATTGTTTTCACACCAAATTTCACATGTGGAGATTTTTACATATCTCCACGGATCATGCATTTTCTTAACAGAAAAAAGTATTTTTAGCATGATGTCTGTCCGTCCGTCCGTCTGTCCACCCGTCCGTCCGTATAGATGTGTACAGCCTGAACGGCTGAACGGATTTTGATGAAATTTGGTTTATTTACTTAATGCATCAGTGGGATGAATTGATCAACTTTTGGTGCAAATCCGGAAACCGGAAGTGGTAGTATTAGCGATCGACGATAGGAAGGGAAGGGTTATTTTCACACCAAATTTCACATGAGGAGATTTTTTTATATATCACCACGAATCATGCACTTTGTATTGGTTTTATCGTCGAGAAAAATCATATTTATTAGTTTTTTCTTGATTTAAAATTATATGACGTCATCCAGCCATTCATGACGTCACAGCCTGGTCTTGCATATATATTATAAATAAAATAAAATTAAAAATGTTTATTATTTATGTATCCATATCTGTTTTTTATTACATTAATAGATATATTAAAATTATTTGAAATTGTTTCTGTAGCTGCTAATTAATTTACTTCAAACCGTCGGTCGGTTCGGACCTGGCCACAGGTCAACTTATTTTATTATTATTATTATACACTAATCACTAATAATAGTAAAATATAAATACTATTATTCTTAATAGAACAGGTGTTTTTAAATAGGAAGTGCAAAATATTTTATATTTATTGAATTTAATATAGTTTAATATTTTTATTTGATTTAATCTCTTTACCCACTATTTTTAATAATAATAATCTTTTTCTCACCGCATTTCAATATTTAAACCAGACATTTCGTTTAGAAATCATTTCTGTTTATATAAATAAAATTCGATTCTCAACATACAAATTATTTTAAAAAGTTAAATTAATTTACTAATTTCATTATCAAAATTTATCAATTTATATGCATGATAAAGATCAAGTGAAAAAAATGAATGTATTTTTTCTTTTGTTAAATCGACGTACTTTTTTCATCTGTGACAATCCACACACGAGAGGTTCTATTTATATTTCTGACCTATCTATCTCTATCTTTATGGCTCTACGGAACCAGATCTTGGCCGCAGCAACTACATTCCTCCAAACTTCCTTATCCTGAGCTACTCCCATTTATCTCCTATTTTCTCCCATCTCTCTTAAATCCCTCTTATATTATATACCTTCCGCTTCCTTGGTCTTCCAACAGGACGTTTTCCAATCGGTCTCCAAACAAATATATTTCTTGCCAGTCTTTCCTCTCCTGTTCTTTTATGATTTTATGAGTCTGGGTCTAGAGATACATAGAGATCATGCAATTCCTTGTTATGGAGTTCCCGCCATTCCTCGAAGACCTCATCTTTCTTTGGTCCATAAATGCTTAGAAGAATCTATTTTCTAATTATTTTAAAGAGATTTTTATTGAAAGACCATATATTGTCTATCCATCTTCTTTGGTCTCTCAACCGTTTCCCAATCGGTCCCCCTACATATTTCTAGTCTAATAATGAACAAATAGTTATTATCTATAAATTGGCTTTAATGATTTTCAAAATATTATCCTTCAAGATCACTACATTTTTGCGTGCGCTTGAATCAATTTTTGAAATACTTTGTCCACTCTGATTGAGGTGACTCCATAGCATGCCTTTCGAATGCATCAACCCTTTCTTCGGGTCCATGACTGTTTTGTTTCCGGGCTGATATGCATACACGAACCTCCTTTTAATAATTGTCAGATTATGTGGTACTCTTTTTTACTGTCAATTGTTTAGGCAACATCTTATTGATTCTTATCATACATACCTCCAAAGATATCTTTATCTTTCTCAATCTCACTGTAAATAACATGTCAATCTTGTTTTATGAATTCATATATTTCATCGATGTTTTTTAGCCCAACATCGAATTTTGGACGACCTTTAAGAAATTTCTCCTAAAGCGAATCTCTCTCCTAAAGTTAACCATAATTAAATTCGTTATAATAGATGTTTACAGTACTTTGGGGTGGTGCTTTATTGTCATATAAAAAATTAAGTTCATTAATGTACTCTTGATAATCCATGTGAAATTTATGAAAAATGATTACAGGAAAATATCCACAAGTTAATATTTAAAGTTACTGTTAAAAGCACAAATCACGACCAAATGATAAAACCTTCTGATCAAAGTTAGATAGTACATATATAAAGCTTTAAATTTAAAACAAAAATAGCGTCTATAACGCGTCCTTTCTTTAAATACATTAGTTTAATAATACTCAGGATAATTTTATTAATAATTAATCAAATAATATAATAATTCAAACTAGGAAATAAAAATTAATGTATGATATTGATATTTTTCAAAAAATAACTTATTAACTTTTTAAAAATTAATTATTTTTCATTAAAAAAAAGGAATAAATAAATAAACTATAAATTAATTAAATATGACTAGTTATCAAATATGATTAACAAATGTTTAATTGGAACTTATTTTATATTTTTTCTGTATAAATTATGTATATTTCATCATTTACAATAAAAAAACAAACTAATATTCATCAAAATATGCCTTATTTTTTTTTATATTGTTTACATGTTTTCCAATCAAATAGCTGTCGATATATGGAACTTTACTAGAAATTCTCTGGAAGGGCCAGAGATCGAAATCCGGACCTCAAGGCCAGAGGGCGAGCCAACAAGTCAAGAAGCCCTTATTTCATCGATTTAACAATAAAATAATAAATTTTCCTTTTAAATTTACCTAAATTATATTTCTAAATTCTTTGTCCTTGGTTTCAAAATTTATTTAAAATTCTCATATGAAAAGTTAATTATATTCATAATTGTACTTTTTTGACTTTTCTTTTTAATTCACACCTTGATTTTTTTCTATTAGTTGCCATTCGTGTCAATAACCTCCATTAATTCAACCCCCTCATATCTTGACTTAATCAGGCGGTTTATTTGTGATTATTTTAACTTTATTTATAATTTCAACAAAATGAAAATAATAAATATAATCATTTTTTCAATTTATATATTGTATTCGAAATTAAATATAGGTATATTATGAATATATTAAGATGTTAAATAACATAAATTGATGTTTTATTGCATATTAAGGAAAACATTTTTACACTCTTATATATATACAATAATGTTATATATATATCGTATATACTAGCTGCTCAGACAGCCTCCGGTGTTCTTTACAACTAGACAGGGGCTCTGTACCCCCAAAGTAATACATAGTATTTGGTTGAAAGTTTATTTGTAAAAGATTTTCACCCCTTTTGTTTCAATCAATATATTACATAAAACATTAATTTTTTTGTGTTCTTATTTAAAATATATTTTAATTTAATTAATAGATTAATTATATATTATTATTGTACATGTTATATCTAACTATCTATCTCAGTGGCTCCACGGCACTCAAAAGTTCATGGCCGCAACAACCACATTTATTCAAGAGTCCCTATCTGGAGCTATAACCATCCTGTCCCATCTCTCTCACGTCCCTTCCTCCATTATCCACCCATATTAAAAACTTACGTGAAAATCCAATTAAGAGCTCAAAATTAAAATTATTTATTTATATAATCTTAAAAATTAAAAGGGGTAATATAGTCGCAATGTGAATATCAGAAAAATAAAAATAAAAATATTATAAACGTTCTTTGTATTGTATTCTTTGCATTGCTGAATGACAACATATACATATCAAATTTTAAAAAAATAATTTCTACAGTTATTCATTAGATATTAAACAAATTTATAGCCTCTGTTCAAATAGAGGTTTCCAAGAATATTGTGATGTAATTTTATCGAATTTTGAGTCTATAACGTGAGAATTTCCGGACAGACTGACAGACATGAAAAAATCTAAAGTCACTTTTGGATTCTAGAGGTCATGAAACTCGAAGATATGCAAAAAGTTTTAAATTCTGAGCAATGTGCACACCAAAACCTTTTTTTTATATATATAGTACTATATATATAAAAGAAAAGAAAATATTTTTGAATAAATATAAAAATAAGCCTCTGATTTTTATTTTTAAAATATAAATAAGATAAGTAGACACAAATGGAGTGATAATAATAATTATTCATATTAGTGGATATATTAAAATTTTTTAATTTATTCATTTTATAATTATTTCATTTGAATAATTTTCAAATTTGGAAGTGATCGTTACATGTACCTACTTGAAACAAATTAGCTTGGGTCCGGGCAAAAAATAATGGGATTTAGTTGCAGTGCTTAATGAGAAAACTATAGTACTAATATATTTATTAATTAATTAGTTATTTTATTTTTTCCGAATCAAAAATTTATTTTTAAATATAAATTAAAATTAAAAATAAGTATGTATGATGAAATAAATTATAAGATTAAATTCTAAAATTTTACGATTTAAATTTTAAGGACTTTCAAGAATTTTTAACAATTTTACTTTAATATAATATTTTTAAAAGATATTTTTTGTATTATAATATGATTTAAATATACAATTTCTTTATTCTTAATTATTTATAAACTAGACAAACGCGTGTAAATGATGTTTGCAATTCAAGTTTAAACTGAATTTGTAACTAAATTCTTAATGTTACAGTGATCACATACATACAAACATACGACGAAAATTATATTATATATTTGATGAAAGATAATTATATAAGAAAATTATATTATATATTTTATTAAATTGTATCTAACTATCTCTGTGACTCTTCGAAACTCGCAAGTTCTTGGTCACAGCAACCATATTACTTCAAACTTCCCTATTCTGAACTACTATCATTTAACTCCTATTCTCTCCCATCTCATTTACATTCCTTTTACATGTAAACCCATTGCTTCCTTGGTCTTCCAACAGGACGTTACCCAATCAGTCTCCCACAAATATATTTTTCAGTCAGTCCTTCTCCCATTCTTGCCACGAAGATTTTATAACTCTATGTGTAGAGATGCATAGAGATCACAATTCCTCTTCCCTCATTCCCCGTCATTCCCCGGTGACTTCATCTTTCTTTGGCTAGCATAATTTATTTATTTAATTAATAAATATATTAATAATTATGAAATACACCACAAAAGTTTTATTTTAATTAATTTTAATTTTCAAATACCAAAATACATATATTTATTTTTTTGAAAATTAAATTTAAAATTGAATTGAATTTTAATTTAATTTAATAATAATAATTTTAGTATAATATAATTTTTTGAAAAAATTCTTATTAAGGAATATATTTATTAAATATTTTAATATATTTTTCAATATTTTGCCTTTATATATAAATATATATAGGTATGTGTGCTTCCAAATGTCATAATGTAATAATATCAAATGGATTTTAAAAAGTCCATTTAATGCATGAAACGTTTTAGTTTTTTAATATTGTAGTATCTCCATTTTTGGATTGGCAGGTTTTCCAGTTAAGTTTTTGAATGGACCTCCCCTACACCCTGCACCCACCCCTCCTCTTTCACTGTTCACAACTTCATTGACGCCTTGTGGTTTATGAGACGGCCAGAGTGTCATTCACACAGACCCTCCCTCCTCCTGTTTATCTAGCGAGAAAACACCCTCTTTAAAGACGCATCACAAACACCGGCCTTGTAAATTAGCACCCCTCCCACTTCACCATCACAACCACTTACCTTTCCATATGTAGTATATCTCACCACTTCCCTTCACACAACCTGCCTAAAGAAAAATACACAGAAATAAATAATAGAGAGACGCTTTTTTTTAAACTCAACAAAACAAACACAATAAAATTACCATTTGTAAAACGACCCTAATATTTAAAGCTTTCATAAATTATATATTATTATTTTAAAAAACAAATTAAAATCTTTTTAAATTAAATAACTATTTTCGATTGCACTTTTTCACCTAAACAATACAAACAGATAAACTATATAGATTATTATATTAATTATTATTATAATTAATAAATTATTAATTGTTTATATATTATAAAATAATACTTGAAATTACTAGTATTTATCTCCAAACCAATAATGACATAAACTAGAACATCTTTACCATAGAAAGGAAGTTATTTTGCAAATAAATGAAATTAAACATAAATTCTGACTAAACGGAAAAACAAATTATCATATTAAATATAAGTTCCATAAATACTGGATTTTTTTTTAGGAAAACCACAAGATCTATATAAATATATATATATATATATCGTAATAGCGATGCAATTATATTTTACAAGAGTATAATTATTTTCTACTAAAAATAATCTGTTTAGGTTATTATTTATTTTTTAGTATTTCAAATTTTTAAATAAGCTCATTTTGTGTGATCGAGTTATTAATATCTAATGGATAAGTGATTCACAAAAACAATATCTAATATTCAAATTTATATTTCTGTTAAATATTAATTATGTACTATTTTGTAGGTTTTAGCGGATATATTAATAAAAAATTTTCTTCGAATTCAAAAAGTATAATAATTTTTCAAACATCATAGAGAGGAAATGGCTGGTTAATTTCGTTTATTTCATCGTGAAAAGCGGAAAGGAAACTGGTTAAATAGATTTGCTTGGTAGGGGGTTGGATTAGGATCTTCGTCCGACATCGACACGGGAGATACCTGTTACCCTTCCTTTAGCTAAAGGGTAGCTCTTCCTAGAATATCACTTGCTTGATTTTATTATTTCCCGAGGATTCTCAATTTCTCTCTCTCTCTCTCTATATATATATAGATATATTTATATATATCTATATATATATATATATATCATTTTTGCCTTTATACTAACCTTATAAATAAAGATCCTGTTTATTAATATTATTTTTAAATTTTAATAATACTTGTGTAAGTGTATATAGATGAACTTTATATTCTATATCATTCTTGTCTAAAGTGCGGCCCAAAACCCTTTGAGATGCGGCCCAAACGCAAATTATGAAAATATTTAAATTTGCTCATTTCTACTAAAAATAAATTAATGTTTGCAATATTTTTCATGTTCATTTATAATTTTATAAATATATCTATAATTCAAATAAAAATATTATAATAAAAAGATGTTAATTTATTTTAATAAAACTATATATACAGTAAAACCTCTCTATAAGGACATTCTCAAAACACTGTTAAAAACTATGTTTATTGTGAATTAAAATGAATGAAGTAACTATTAGACGTGTCTTTATAGAGAGGTTTTACTGTAGTTAATTTCATTTCCATTTGTTGAAAAAATATTTATGTGCGGCCCAGCATATTTTTTTTTTGCAATGTGCCCCTAGAATGGTTATAGTTCTATATCATTTATCCGATTTCGTAAAAAACTTCAGATAAATTGTAAATACCCAAACATAAATCATTAAGGATTTTGGTCGACAGTAATAACAACTTTTATGTAATATAATGCATTCTTAGTGATCAGCTAAATTGTTAGTGAATATTTTATTTGAAAAAAATTTATTGAAATTATCAGAAATATATTAAATTATAAATTGATTAAAAATACTATATTTCTAAAATCGATGAAAATATTAACTACTATAATAATACAATGAATAAAAATATTATTTAATTTTTTCAAAAAATTTAACAATAATAAATTATCTTAATAATTTAAAAGTCAAGTGTTTGTTAAACATAATAATTATTTTTTTATTTAGTATTTAATAGATTAGGGAGGGAATGAATATTTTCTTTGGTTAATAAATAAATAATTCGCTTATATATATATAGTACCGGGACCCCGAGCCTCGGCTCGGTACTTAAGTTAAAAAAAATGATACATTATTATTGGATTTGGCTGGTAATATTAATACCTGGGACACCGAGCTCTCGCTCTACCCTTTAAAAAATATTGATACACAATTCTTTAATTATTTATTACAATTATTAAATGTTACACATTTGCATCAATCTGATTAAAATTAATGAACTTGTGCTCCTCAATAATACATAAATATATAATATATAGGTACATATATTTTTTTTCTATAGTGTTTTTTTGAAAAACTGTTTAGCGCCCCAAGTGGTTATAAAACAAACTAAAGACAAAAAAACGTGCTTTGCAGCTTTTCGGAATTAAAAAAGCAAAATTGGCAGTCGTGGGACTGGCCGACAGAAGTGAAAACTTCTGCGTAAGAAATTTTAAAACAGACGAAATTCGCGCTATTTCACGAGAAAGATGAATTTCATATGCATGTATATATATATAACTTATATATTATTTTAAACATATATTTTAAACAAATTTGTAACTTATATTTATATATATATAAATACACAACTTTGTTTAAAATATTGCAATACGAACTGTTTTATAATTCTTATCTCTAACATAAAATATATATTTATTATGTGAAGTTCATTTCGTATAATTTTGATTATATATGTATATATGAAATGAACTTTACATAATAAATATATATTTATATGTTAGAGATAATTTATAAAACAGTTCTAATGACAATTCAAATTTCGCGCTCTGTTATAAGAAATTTGAAAGCAGATGGTTTCATGGTGTTGGTCACGATCACGCGAGTTCTATACTTTTTCCCCATCCCGCAAAAGTGCTCAACGCCGCTAAAGAAGTTTTCACTTCAAAAATTATTTAATATTTGGAAATATATCTGACTTATAGAAAAAATGAATATTAATTAAAGAAAGAAATAGTTTTTAAAATATCCTGAATAATATGTAACAATTTTCAAGATAGAAATTTATTACAATATTACAATTATTAACTGTTGCATCATTGCATCAATCTGATTAAAATGAATGGAACTTCGGGTACTCAATAATAATAAATAAAATAATATTAATAAATATATTGAATAATATTTTATTGAAAAAATATTAAAACTTATAAAACTATCTAAAACTTTATTAATAAAAGAACAATGAATAAATAAATATAGAATAGTAATTTATTAAAAAGTAAACAATAGATAAAAAGAAAAAAAAATAACAAAATCATTATTTTCATTTTTAAATAACGATTCACCCGGCGAGTTTCGAACCGACGAAATCCACTCGTTAAAACATCAGTCCAACCGCTGGACTATATGTATTTAGATAAAAAATTGTCATTTTTTTACTGTCTTAGCAGGCAGTATTAAAAATTTTGACGTTTTCCATATAATATATAATTTTCAATTAAGAAATTAATAATGAAGCTGTATGTTTCAAGAGATATCATCAATAAAACTTAATTTTTCTTTATAAATACTATATCTAGTGTGAATTTGAAAAAAATCGTTAGAGCGGTTTTTGAGAACCAATATATATAGATAAATACATATATACAATTTTAGCTAGCATAATAAGATAAGATATATATATATATATATATATGGCTGGTGAATTATATACCATTGCTTCTACCATAGAGTGTATGTATGTGTGTATGTGTGTGTGTGAGAGAGGGAGAGAGAGACGAGAGTGGTGGTCGACTGGAGTTGGTTGGTGTGTGCAGCCTTTAGCCGAGTGCAAATGCAGGCAGCTCCTCTGGCACCGGCAAATCAATAGCTGCGCAAAGGGCCAGAGGGGCTTTGCCCCCAATTCCACCCCTCCTGTTACCCCTCCTCTCACTCTTCAGGAGTCATTTACTCATGTTTTTTGTTTGTATATTCCATCTACATAACTTCTCCACATTTCTTTCAATTAAATAACTGTGAATTCACAACACTGAGAATCAAAAAAATCCTCTCCCTTCGATTGATTCGATTCACCCTTCTAGAAAGGGTTACACCATCTAATAAATGAGGTCACTAATACATAATACAAATTTTACAGATAATTTTTGATTATCAATTACAAGAAAAGAGTATTAAAAAAGTATGAAGTAGGGCCTGGAAGAAGATGATAGAGTGTGAGGGTGAGAGTGTAGGGGTGGCAGTTAACCGTCTTCAAATGACGTCGTCTCTTTGCCCTGATGATTTTTATCTGGAATCGATTTTCGATTGCGCTCGGAATTAAAGTCGCCTACTTGACCCAAAGATTTATAAATAGTTTTCGAGAAAATGAGGATCGATACAAATCAATGAATCAAAGAGTGAAAAAGAGGAGGGGGCTTACGAAATATTAAGCAAATCTAATTAGCTAATAAACAATACCACTCATTTATTTACCAAAACATATTAATATAAAATTATTTATTAAACATTACTAGTTTTATTTAGAAATAACACAATTTATTGATATATTTAAAAAATTTTTATTCTTTTTGATTTGATAACACTGTTCAAAATATTCAATAACAAATTAGCTGATCGCCAAGAATGCATTATTATTGTTTATTGGAGGGGAGAATAGGTAGCTTGAACTATACAACACAGTCATGTAATAGAAATTTTTTAATTTTGATGAAAATCATTATGGATCTGATTTAATTTATGTATTGAAATATCTGACTTTTTAAACCTAGTATATTTATAATTAATTGACTTTATTTATTCATGATATTAAAAAAATATTATAATTTCTTTGGTTAGGCTCTAAGTAGTGGGTAATTATTTGATACAAATATTTCAATTGAAAAAAAACTGATGCGAACATTACATAACTTTCATGTACCACATTTTGGTTATTGGTTGTAATTACTATCAATTTAGTTCATAGTTTATACCTAACCATATTTTATTATTATTAACAATATGGGAATGAAAAAATTAAAGACATTACTTATCTAAGAAGCCATTTCTAATTTTGGGCATTTAAGCCCACTAAGGGTACTTTAAAGTGTATACAACTTCCTGATATTCATCAAGATAATTATATTTTAGATTGAGAAGGAGTTTAAAGAAAACCTTAAAGCCGCTTTTTTTAGAAATTAAATAAGTTGACCAGGCGCAGATCCGACCGACGATGAAATAAATTAATTTCTAGCTACAGAAATAATTTCAAATAATTTAAATGTATCTATTAATGCAATAAAAAACAGATATGGATATAACAAATATTTATAATTTTATTTTATTTAAAATATATAAGTAGGTGCTGGCTGTGACGTCCTATAATTTTAAATTAAGAAAAAACTAATGAAGATGATTTTCCCGAGGATAAAACCAATACAAAGTGAATGATTCGTGGTGATATGTAAAAAAATCTCCTCATGTGAAATTTGGTGTGAAAATAACCCTTCCCTTCCTATCGTCGATCGGTAATACTATCACTTCCAGTTTTCGGATATACACCAAAAGTTGATCAATTCATCATACTGATGCATTAAGTAAATACACCAAATTTCATCAAAATCCATTGAGCCGTTCAAGCTATACACATCTATACGGACACACAACGGACGGACGGACGGACAGACATCATGCTAAAAATACTTTTTTCTGTTAAGATATGGAAAAATCTCCACATGTGAAATTTAGTGTGAAAACAATACCTCTCTTACTATCGTCGGTCGGTAAAAAAGTGTAAAATCAAAGATTTTTAAATATCACTTTTTTCACTTAATTCTATTTCGTTCTTATTATGTATTTAACATTTTTTATTACTTTTAATAATATATACAAAAATTCAGTATTTAAGCCTTTTTAAAGTGAATAAAATATTTATTAAATTAAAAATAATTTTAGTTTATATTGATGAAGGAAGCTTAATCAAAATCATTTGAGTATTTTTTAGGATTCGAAAAAATTTAAAATTACTAGTGTAAATTAGTATGATCGGTTTGGTTCATTTCTTATGTGTAGTTAGAATTTTATTTTTCTATTCATATACAATTTTAAGGAAAAAAACGTCTAGGATCTTAGGCATAGGTAGGTATTTTAGAAATGGCTTTTCAAAGTACCTATAATATTTTTATTTTAGATAACTAGTACTCTCACATTATTAATAGTAATAAAAGATGAATAAATATATAATATGAACAAAATTGATTTGAAAATAATATTAAGTGTAAGTGAAAGTTATGTGATCCTTACCCGAATATTCTTCAGTGGAAACAGCCTTTCACATTAAAAACACTATTATAAAACACTATTCTATACATTTTTCAAGCGGAGCCCCAAATTTGACTTGGTAAAATAGGGGCCGAGTTGTATATTGAATTTATATTATATATAAATTTTATAAAATGTTAATATGATATTAAGATAAGGTTTTGTCTTTTTAAAATTAAATTCAAATTTAAATATCTTTATGTTTCATGAATTGAAGAATTTTAATATTTTTATTTTACATAATTACTATCTGGTTAGAGATAGTACTGCAATCACGAAAATTTTCGATATCTGAGTTCCCTGAGTTATTTTCACTAAGATTGAGAAAAATGTCTGTCTGTCTGTCTCTGTGGGTGTGTATGTAGACAAGTTTACGCATAAACGGTTTGAACTAGAATAATGAAATTTAGTACACGGGCATTATTCAAAATTCATAGTTTTCTATCAACTTTTGAGAAATGTAGCTCATTTGGAAAAGGGTCATTACCTATCACGTTTTCATTTTTTTTTTAAACTGACCGTAAAAATAAAGATATATGTTTGATAGTTTTTCACACGATTAAAAATTGTATAAAACTGCTATTTATAGAATTCACCTTGATTGAATCGCTGAAAGTACCGAAATTAATTTTTTATATTTTTTAACACGTTGACTGCCAATCACGCGCCAGCACGTGACGTGTGTCATCAACAAAGAGCCAAACACCTGGTTTAATAAATATTATTTATTAATTGTAATTTATAATTAATTAAATTTAATTTAAATATATGTGTTAATTAATCCAATTCAAATTTGCGAGTTAATCAGAGATTCCAGATCTTTTTTATTTTAATTTTTAAAAACAAATTAAAAATTTCACTTAAATTCATTTAATTAATAAACTTATTAATTATGCTTATTTAATGTTTAAGCAGTTTATAAAAATATTTTTAAAATCCATATAAAAATATACTTGGTACTCATTCCGTCTTCAGCGCTCTATCAATAATGAATAGTCACTTCTTAGTTCAGCATTATATAATATAGTATTATAAGATAGTAGTTCACTTGATTTGACTGTTGTTTGGCCTCTGGTGTGTTGTGGTGGATCCACGTTTCATCCACAGCTACTAAACGGCGTAAAAACTAGGTTTCAGTGTTGGTTTTGTCTCTCAAAAAACAATGCTTAATGAGCACACAAAATCACATTTTTCCATTTTCTTTTCAAATCACGAGGTAATCAGACATTAATCGATGTCAAACAAAAACTAAAAGACCCAGCTGGTTCAAATTTTGACAGGAGTCTGCCTGCTGACTGGAGCAGTGTTGCTATTTCATTTAAGAGACGGGAAATTCAAAAAGTAACCGACTTATTGACCTGCCCCCGTATTTAGAATGAAACACAGGTTTTTGGATAAAAAATTATTTTATTTTTCAACGTAGTCTCCTTTGAACTCTATACACTTCGTCCAATTTTTTTTATTCCTTCCAAAAAATAAGATTTGTCGAGGACATCTTTGGTGCCAATTCACCACGAGAAATCCAATATTTAACCCTTAACGAACGTGAGCATTTAATTAGACTATTTAAAACAATATATATAATGTCGCAAGTATGGCGGCATTCGTTAAGGGTTAAAATAAAATGTCTAAATTGAAAGTCAATCTTAGTTCTTTGAAGTCTTTTAATTTTTAAAATGCATTTTTTTAAAACTTATTATTATTAATTTATATAATTAATCTATATTTATTCTTTCATATATATCATTAAATTTTTTCTAGCCTAAGAATATTAGAAATTTATTTTATTTCTTTATTTCAATTTATAATATAAATCGAAATACTCTTAATGCTTACTTTAACCTCCATTAGAAAGAACTACGCCTGGCAATTCTGAAAAGAATTTGAAACTCAATATTAGGAAAAAAAAAATCAACTTAAATGTTTGCCCCTCTGATTGGTTGATTGCTGTCTCCACCCATTTATTATTTTCTTTTTATGGTTGGTCCTTTGAAGCGTTTCCACCAAAGATGCACCGCCTTTTGTTTTCTTTTATGCCAGAAGGTTCTATTTTCAAATTCTATTGGCTAAATCTATATACCTCTTACAATTCATGGTGCATAGTGCATAGAAATATTTTTTTCATAACATAAAATGATTAACAACTAATAATAACTAATAAATTATACACTAAACAAATGATTAAAAAAAATAATAGCATATTAACAATAATTTTATTTTGATCTTAGAATAAAGTAAAGAATTCAACATATTAGGTTTTTTTCTATGCATATATCTCTGAACAAATTGCACACACACATATATCTTACCCCTATTATTCTCAAACTTTAATATATTTTCATCAATTTTGTAATAGTTCATATAAAGTCCAATAAAAAACTTGAACAGCACTAAATCGACCGAAGATAATTTATAAAAGTTGAATTCAGAACAATCCAATAACAATCACCGGTGGAATAACAATAAATAATTAACTGGCACATGGACAACCACATAAGTATGACTTCGAAAACTCATTTTAAGGCATTCACATTAAGATTAATATTATATTGTTTTAAAATTTAGAATAACACAATTTTTACTATAATATAGTATAAAAAGTTTTTAATTTTTATTACCAACCGACGATAGTAAGGGAGGTATTGTTTTCACACCAAATTTCACATGTGGAGATTTTTACAGATCTCCACGAATCATGCATTTTCTTAACAGAAAAAAGTATTTTTAGCATGATGTCTGTCCGTCCGTCCGTATAGATGTGTACAGCTTGAACGGCTCAACGGATTTTGATGAAATTTGGTATATTTAATTAATGCATCAGTATGATGAATTGATCAGCTTTTGGTACAAATCCGGAAACCGGAAGTGGTAGTATTAGCGATCGTCGATAGGAAGGGAAGGGTTATTTTCACACCAAATTTCACATGAAGAGATTTTTTACATATCACCACGAATCATGCACTTTGTATTGGTTTTATCCTCGAGAAAAATCATCTTTATTAGTTTTTTCTTAATTTAAAATTATATGACGTCATCCAGCCATTCATGACGTCACAGCCTGGTCTTACATATATAATATAAATAAAATAAAATTAAAAATATTTATGTTATATGCCTATCTGTTTTTTTATTACATTAATAGATATATTAAAATTATTTGAAACTGTTTCTGTAGCTAGAAATTAATTTACTTCAAACCGTCGGTCGGTTCGGACCTGGCCACAGGTCAACTTATTTTTTATTAATTACCCTATGAATAAATAATAATTTTAATTAATAAATAAAAGAATCAATTTTAAAAATCATACAAAAATTATAAACAATTGTTTTATTCCAATCAAACATTTGAAAAATTTATTGATTTTGCACAATTTTTTTATAAAGTCATTATTTTTTTGGAATCATCTTTTTTTTAATAATTATACATTTTTAAGGTATTTAAAGATTTAGAAAGAAAGATGCATTGAATAGAAAACTTTTGAATGTGAAAATCATTAAAATAAATTTATAAAATATATTAACTTCGAAAATTTTAGTGTCAATTAACATTGTAGTTGTTTTAGTTAACCTTCAACTCCTTTCAAAAATATTATAAAATGATTCTTTGGATCTTGAGACATAAAAATATCAAGTATCTTATTTTTTTTTTTTTAGTTACTTACTCAATATCTTACACGACAATCATAAATAATATTGTAAATGAACTTTTCCAATTTTGATTTTTGATTTCTAGGAGACTTCCAAATTTGTTCAACCATAAAAAATCTATAAAATCTCCCCCAAGTAACTTGCTTCTTCGATTTATGTCTGGACTAAATCCTATAACATAAAGATTCCTTCCTTCTCACACCTTTAATCAAGAACATTTTTTCTTTTTCTTCAATGTGAAATGTCTCTTATTCACAAGATAACATTGTATATCGAACTACTTTCCTTCCTAATTGTATTTCTTTATTGTTTGTTCAAGTAGAATATTTAAATGTCTATTACGAAGGGTAGCAGAATTATTTATTTATAAGCTATAAATAAAAGAGACTGTTTCCTGCTGAAGTTTTAAACTTCATTGATGTATATAAGTATATAATTAAATCTCTCGAGAGATCGGCAGGTGACAATTTTTGTTTTGAGTTCTCTGATATGAATAAGTTTCTGTTGGGGTTTTAGTAATCTTTCAAATGATCCCAAGAAAACGTGGATAAAATAAACCTAACATTTCAAATCATTATATATACAATAATATTATATATTATTGATATTTGATTGATTTGAGTTACAATTTTTTTTACATTTATAACATAGTTTCCTAAAAAATAATTTCCAATGAACTCTTTTAGGAAATCATAAATAATCGGCATGATTTTTTTATATTTAATTATAATTGTTTTTTATACTAAAGGAATTCTATTCAGATAATTACTCTCTTGAAGTAAAAATGAGTAAAAATTATTGCTTTACCAATTTTAAACTAAAATAAAATTAGCTGGAGTGTCTCCACTTGACTATCTCGCAATTTGAATTGGATTAAATAACATAATATATTATATTTAAATTAAATTTAATTAATTATAAATAATAAATATTAAACCAGCGCATGTTTGACTTTTTGTTGATGGCACCACGTCACATGTTGGCGCGTGAGATGTGTTAAAAAATTAATTCTGGTAATTTCAGCGAATCAATCAAGCTGAAAATCTATATATAGCAGTTTTATACAATTATTAATCATGTGAAAAATTATCAAACATATATCTTTATTTTTACGGTCACTTTAGAGGAAAAAAAATAAAAAGGCTGTAAGTAATGACCCTCTTCCGGTTGAGCTACATTTCTCAAAAGTTGATAGAAAACTACGAATTTTGAATAATGCTCATGTACCAAATTTCATCATTCTAGCTCAAACCGTTTTTTCGTAATCTTGTCTACACACAGACATTTTTCTCAACCTTAGTGAAAATGATTCAGGAACCTTCAAAACGTATAAAAACATTAAAATCTCGACATCGAAAATTTTCGTGATCGCAATACTATCTCTTACGAGATAGTAAAAATATTTAGTATTCCTTTTTGAAAGTTCTATAAAACGTTCAAAAAGTAATATAGAAAGAAATATAAATATATTAAAGAAATTAGTAAGTAGTGTAAATAAAGTAAAAACCACATTTCATATTGTTTTTTATCATCAGTACTTTCCATATACAAAGTGTTAGTTTTTAATTGTATGAATTTTATGAGATTGTTAGGTTAGAAAACAAATTCAATAACAACACACTATTTTAATGTATTGACAAAAATAATTCGGTTCGCTATGTTTTTAAAATATGGGCCCAACATTTTGGTGTATTTTTTATTTACCTCAATCAATTGAAATTTTTTTCTTGATCCTACCACGTTAGCTAATGATTTTTAAAATAAAAATAAAAAAACAAATACAAAATTATTTAGTTATTAATTATTTTTATTTAAATCTTGCAACACAAAAGTTATTATAAGGAGACAAATGATTTTATTTGAAGTTCGTATTTTCTTTAAAGAAAATTTATACTTTCATGATAAGTAATTATAAAATTTTAGCAGTCTATTATTGTCATTAGAATGTAATTATTTATTTAATTATTTATTTATAATAAACAAATGACCAAGAGTTAAAATAATGATTATAAAATTAATTTAATAATTATAATACTAATACTAACAATTTTTTAATTTATTTATAAATAAAATAATTTTTGTAGAAACAGATTTAAATAAAAATAATATATATTTATATAATTTTTTCATTATCTTACATTTATTAAAAAAAATAGTTTTATGTTCTTTTTGTTTATAGTATAGGGCGGCAAATATTATTTTTGCAAAATGGCTAGATTGAGCCCTGACTGTAGTCCGTTATTGTGTCACTCCTTCGGTATCACAGGTGATCTATTCAATAAAAAAATTGGATCATAACTTATTTCTTTAAAACTCGGTTTAATCGAATTTTTCCATAATCACCGCCATAATATTTATATTGCATTCATATAGAAAAAAATAATTAAAAATAAATAAATCCTAAACAAAACTAATTTTTTCAATTTTAAATTTTTAATTATAATAGTACATATCATATATATTAATAATTTTTATTTATTCTGATTCAGTATTTTATTTAATTGAATAAATGATTATTACAGATAATATATGATAGAATTTAAAATGTTCTGATATTCATTTATATGTAAATTACTATGCGTACTATAAATCTTATGCTTGAAGATTTAATTGAAATTGGTTTAAGGACCTTAAATGAGAAATTAATTTATGTTTGCCACTATTGTAGAATCATAACTATTTATAAAATAACTAGCTGCTCAGATCGCCTTCGGCACTCTTTTCACCTTTACTGCCCTTTGTTCCCCCGGAGTATGCTTATTAGTATTTTGTTGGAAGAGTGTATGTGAAATATGTAGTTTTTTATTTATTTTATTTCAATCAGTTTATATAAGAAAATCTTAATTTTTTTTTTGTTTTCTTATTTATTTTTAAATTTAAATTAACGAAATTAATAATATATTTTATTTTATTTGTTAAAATCTGATTCAATATTTTTTTAATATTCATTTGATTATACTTTTTTTTATTATAATTAGACGACATATATAATGATATGTAATCTAAATATAAAGGCATAAGACATTTTTTAACGTTATATAAAACTATGGTAAAAAATAAATTATAAATATTTAATAATGTTAATTTAAATTAATTGCTTTATATATTTGACTAAGGGCCTTTAACTTTTTCTAATTTTTATAAACTATCGATGTTTTCCTATGTGTTACTGGAGAACTTCCTACAACTGGCTTCATATTCAGCCATCTCCATCCAACTCCTATTCTCTCCCAACTCCCTCACATGCTCATATAAAGTCTCTGCCCATAGCGAGCCTCTACTATCCGATTGCTTCTCATTGAGAATTAAAATAAAAATAAAAATAAAGATAATGGAACTCAATCATTTTATTTGACGTTTTTTTAGTATTTTTGACTTCACAAAACACTAAAAAGATTACTTTATACACATTTACAAATATATATATATATATATATATATATATATGTATAATTGTTGCTAGTAGAATAAGATAAGAGTACATGGATCACCGAGCCGCCGCTGAACATTTTTTTTAAGTTTTGAGCAATGGACAGACAAAAAATTTTCCAACAGATTTTTGGTTTGTTTAATTTTTAAATTCCTTGAAATATTGATTGATCAATCGATTTTCTTTTCTTTATTTCAAATAAAATTGTAGAAATAACCATCTGATTCGCACTCAATTCTTTTATCTATATTAAAATATTTAATTAGATAAATAAGATTAGATATTTTTTTAACAAAGAAATCCCATTTCCAATACCATTACAAACCTGATGCAATAGATTTTAACTGATTGCGCAATAAAATTTTTTTAGGGGTTTTCCTTTTTTTTTCTTCAACAATAATTGCTTGCTAGAATTGGACCTGTTGCTGTAAACTTGGGAGGAGCGAAACGGTGGGTTATCAGAGACAACAACCGACAACCGCCATCCAAAAGAGGATAGCCATTAATCTCTACTAGGGTCAGTGTGTTCATCGATGGCGTAACATTCACCCACTAGTAGATTTCCGCTAAAATCCGGAAACAATTTTCCCATCATCGGTATGTGTTTGTATTTAAGTAGAGGGATGGAGGGTCGAGGAGGTGGAGGAAGAGGGAGGATGTGGCTGCTGCGGGAGGGTGAAGTTAAATAAAAATTGGCTGTTGGTTGCACGCGAATGTAAATAAATTAATATTGAAATAAAAAATTCAACATTTGTTATCATTATTTATTTAGTCTATTTGTTTTTTAGTTGGATATACGATTTAAAGCAGATATATTTTATAATATTATTGTTATCATTATTATTATTATTATTAATGGCAATGACATTGAATTTTTTCTTTATTTTTTAAATCTTTAGAGAATATCTCTCTCTCTCTCTCTCTCTATATATATATATATATTTATTTAAATATGTAATGAGAGAAAAATATATCAGTCAATCTACCTACTCTCAAAAAGTTATTTTGTTTTTATTAGAATAAAGAATAAAAAGTGGGTTGAATTTGATACAAAAAACAAAAAAAAAAAAAACAAAAAACAAATAAAAAGGTAATATTAACTTGAAATTATGGAATCTAATCTCATCCAACCTAGTTAAAACAAAGATATACGTAGTTAACTAACAAAAAAATTATTTATTTGTTATAATCCATAAGTTGCAGAGAATAGGGTTTGTCAAATTTTCTCAAATAATATTCAATAATAATCATATTATCAAAAATCGATAGAAAAAAATGAAATTTTAATTTCGGAATTTGAATATTTCCTTTTAATAATTTTACCTCGAATGTAATAAGTTGACCTGTGGCCAGGTCCGAACCGACCGACGGTTTGAAATAAATTAATTTTCAGCTACAGAAACAATTTCAAATAATTTTAATATATCTATTAATGTAATAAAAAACAGATATGGATAGAACATAAATATTTGTAATTTTATTTTATTTATAATATATAGCTGAAGTAGCCGGCGTTGCCCGTGATCATAATAAGGAGGCTGTGACGTCATGAAGGGCTGGGTGACGTCATATAATTTTTAATTAAGAAAAACATAATGAAGATGATTTTTCCCGAGGATAAAACCAATACATTCGTGGTGATATGTAAAAAAATCTCCTCATGTGAAATTTGGTGTAAAAATAACCCTTTCCTTCCTATCGTCGATCGCTATTACTACCACTTCCGGTTTCCGGATTTGCACCAAAAGTTGATCAATTCATCACACTGATGCATTAAGTAAAGATACCAAATTTCATCAAAATCCGTTGAGCCGTTCAAGCTATACACATCTATACGGACCCACAACGGACGGACGGACGGACAGACATCATGCTAAAAATACTTTTTTCTGTTAAGAAAATGCATGATTCGTGGAGATATGTAAAAATCTCCACATGTGAAATTTGGTGTGAAAACAATACCTCCCTTACTATCGTCGGTCGGTAAAAATCTAATGAAGATAATGAAAATAACCACTGAAATTATTGCCTATTAGATTTATAAAATAATATTCGTTGACAATTTGAAATAAAATCTCAATTTAGTAATTATAACATTTATTTTTTTGATATTATAATATCAATTTTTTTTCAATATATAATTACAAATTATAAAATGTATAAATATATGTCAAACTGGTTTGCATGTACAACATGCAAAGGTTCTAATTTGCATTAAAACTGAAAAAAATTTCCCCTTTAATCTGTGAAATTTTTTTTTAATCTGTATAGATAAGTATAATATTTATGAATTCTTTATTCAGTATCACTCATATATCTTGGCCCTTCATCACCATTTAATTTACTACCCAAATCATCACTTGGGTATCCTGAGAGCTAATTAAAATTTAATTTTACTTGGAAAATTCAAATCTTCATCTTTAATTCACTTGGAAATTTAAGAATTTTAAAGAGATTCTAAAGGTAGACCAATAAAATTTAAAAATAACTACAGAGTAAAAATTGGGTTAAAACAAGGAGATGCACTATCACCAATTTTAATTTAGTACTGGAATATTAGACAAATTGGGTAAAAATCAAACGGAATCCAATTTAACAAAAAATTCAAGTAAGATTAGGTTACGCAGACGACTTAAATATAATAGGAGATTCCGCAAATGCAATTAAAGAAGTATAGGAAAGTGTAGAAAAATTACGTCGAGGCTTGAAATTAATAGTGACAAGACAAAATATTTACTAACAGAAAGGATCAGTATTAACTCACAAAAAATTTAAATACTTAGGTTCTGTAATCACGAAGAATAATAATATTTGAGAAGAATTTAAATCGAGTTTGCAATCGGGTGACGCCTGTTATCATGCAATAAAGAGGCATATCTCGTCCAAATTATTATCATAGGTGATCAAAATTTAAATTTATAAAACGATTATTTTGCCGGCTGTGTTATATGGTTTTGAGGCAGGGTCTATGACCCTGGGAGACGAGATTAAATTGAGAACATTTGAGAATAGGATTCTTCTCAGCAATTATGGACCGAAGAAAGAAGAAGTCACAGAGAATGGTGGAGACTGCAAAACAAGGAATTGCATGGCCTCTATGCATCTCCGAGTTAGGGTTATAAAATTGAGAAGGCTGCGATGTGCAGGACACGTGGCTAGAATGGGAGATTTACCTTGTTAAAATAACATTCAGTTCAATATATAGGGTTAATCACATATAAACAAGCCTAAAGTATCTGATCATTAGGAAGTGAAAGAGTATTCTATTGTGCACTTATAGTCGTTAAGTGACGATATCTAGAGTGTAGAAATCATTTTAGTCAGCTTATCCCGTGCTTAATTTAGTAACCCTTACGATGAATGAGAAAAGTATAGCCGACTCTGTAGAGCAACGCCTCATTATAAAGTTCCTCGCCTGTGAAAAACTCAAACCAGTTTTTTCATACTCCATACAAGAAGATTTGGTACAGGGAATTTAAGGTCTTAAACGATAAGAGAATCAAACGCATTCCCTTCGTCCTTGCACCAGCATGACTAATGAAAACAATGCACGTATTCGTGAGCTTATTGACCAAAATCAACGCCTCACTGTTCTTGAAATTTCGCTTCAAAATCTCTCTTGGATAAGGTAAGCTTAAATTTCAACGAAAAAGATGAGGTGTCTCATCTACGAGGATTTGCTACTCCACGATAACACCAGTATCCATACAGCAACATTCAGAAATTGATAGAAATAAACTGGAAAACACTTGATAATCCACCTTACTATCCAGACTTATTGACATGCAATTTTCACATGTTTGTACCTCTCCAAAAAGCACTTGTAGGGAAACGATTTGAAACCAACGATCAAGAGGAAATAGTCGTGCGCAATTCGTTAGATAAACGTCCAACTTCATTTTACTAGAAAGAAAAATTATCACGTTGGGAAAAATGTATAATAAAAAAAAGGAAATTATATAGAAAAATAATATGTACGAGGGTGGGATGAAAAGTTTCCGACCTGACCAAGAAAATCGATGTTTTTAAATTTTTTTTTTGCTATATTTTTCAACATAATCTCCATCAACACTGATTCATTTCTCATAGCGGTGTTCTAATTAATTTAATTAATTTAATTAATTGATTAAATTTGATTTAATTTATAATTTAAGTCTCATCAACAGTTATGAATCGACGCAAAAATTCGTTTGGCCTACCGTTAGGAAATTCGGCACCCACAGCTTTCCATATTCAAATTGTTTTGCAAAATATTTCGCACACGTTCAGCTGACATCGTACAGGTCTTAGCTATCTTGAATTTTGAAAAATGAAACAAAAAAATATTGAAAAACATCATTTTTCTTGATCAGGACGGAAACTTTTCAGGCCACCCTCGTATATATGTATGTGTGTATGTATCCTATAAAATAAATTTTGTTTATGCAAAAGGATCGATTATATTTGATTGATTCTCATTTATTATAATATATATATTTTTTATTAATAAATATAATTTACTTTATAACATCACTCTCTCGAATATAAATGCAACAAGAAGGTGTTAAAAATTCAGATATAAAACTATGGGAGATTAGTCATTAAAAACAAATCCACAATATATATATATATATATATATTGCATATTACAAGTTTTTTCTTTAATAGATACAATTTTTAAAAGATATGAGAATAGACGATACTGCACTATTTTATCTCCATCTATCTATCTTGTTTTGCTTACAATATTATTGATGATAAGAAGAATATGCTTAGTTTTATAATTTAAAAAAAATATAGTTATTTTTAAATTATTTTTTACCAATTTCATTCTCCTATTTCATATAATCTTTGAATATTTCTCACGCTCTCTTTATTCACTCAATAAATATGCAGGCAACATATACTCTGAGACCTGTTGGTCTATTTGTCATTCGATCTTCTATCAACGATACATTTCAAATAAACAAATGAGTATGATGGACTGATAAGTTTCATCGCACGACAACCCCTTTAATATTTAAATATATGTATTTATTCACCTTTCATTCATTAGGCACATTTCTTCTGAAATGATTCTAAATTATAAAATTTATGAAAATATCTATTTATTTCCCTATGAACAAAAAAAAAAACTGATTGATGCCATTAAATATTTTCTATCGTTACTAAAATGAATTAAATACACATTAATAAATAAATTATCAATCAATATTAAGACAACAGTTCAGATAGGAATGTTGTTGTTTAGAATACAATGAAAAGTTCAAATACACTAAAATGATGAGCAGAGCTTTTTATGAAAATATTCTCGATATAGTTTATTATTAAGATAAAAATAATATATATATAAGTAACTTTTTGATTAAAAATAATAATTAATTTTTAAAAATCGAAAAAATTAAATAATGTGTAAAAACAAAGGAAAAAAAAAACAAATTTTAAAATACCCTTAGGATATTTTAATTAATTTATTAAAATTTGACAATGAATATCTTTGAGAGGAAGATTATTAATTAGTTTTACTTATTCTTTCTCTCACTACTAAATTTTTAAAAGATTGATTTTATTAGATGAATGTTTTGGAAAATTATTTTAATTTCCTCCATATCATTAATCCTGCATAAGTGAAGGTAATACAAAAAACATTCATTATTCGTTGGTGAAAGACTATAAATTCAATTTAATTTGATAATTTTTGGTATTACATATTTGTTTATTTTTAATTTGAACTTTAACAGAATAAATGAAAATTGATTATACCGAGATGTAGAAAAATGAAAAAACAATAATTACGAAATCATTTTTTGCTCTCTAGAAAATCATCATTATCACAGTTATATTATATCTAATCGATATCACTAGATAATAATTAATCATATCGAAATGAAGGGAAATATAATTTTTATCTTTAAATAAAAAAAATAATTTAGTTAAGAAGTAATTTTCATGATTTCTTTTTTTTAGACTGTTGATGATTTTTTTTAGATACTTTAATATTTAAAATAATAATAATAATAATAAAGATTGGTTTATTGCATAATCAGAAATTTTATAACTCTAATGCTCCTCTAACATAAAATCAAAAAGGTTATGATGAAAAGGACACGCAAGAAAAGATTTAGAAATTTGTTTTTAGGAAATCGAATTATGTATATCTGAAAATTATAAAGTAGAGAAGAATTGTGATTTCTGTTATCATGAACTTTCGAATTCAGAAGTGCCACACATATATTTATAAATACATATAAATGATATCAATACTATCTCAAGTGGTCTTATCTTGATAAGTTATACCTTTCAATTAAAAGAATCAACTTGAATTCTTAGTATACGAGGGTAGGTCCTTTTTGGAATTTCCCGTCTTTTAAATGAAATGGGAACACTACTCCTGTCAACAGGCAATAATCAACTGACTCCTGTCGAAATTTGAACAAGCTGGGTCTTTTAATTACCGACCGACGATAGTAAGGGAGGTATTGTTTTCACACCAAATTTCACATGTGGAGATTTTTACATATCTCCACGAATCATGCATTTTCTTAACAGAAAAAAGTATTTTTAGCATGATGTCTGTCCGTCCGTCTGTCCGTCTGTCCGTCTGTCCGTCCGTATAGATGTGTACAGCCTGAACGGCTCAACCGATTTTGATGAAATTTGGTATATTTACTTAATGCATCAGTGGGATGAATTGATCAACTTTTGGTGCAAATCCGGAAACCGGAAGTGGTAGATTAGCGATCGACGATAGGAAGGGAAGGGTTATTTTCACACCAAATTTCACATGAGGAGATTTTTTTATATATTACCACGAATCATACACTTTGTATTGGTTTTATCCTCAGGAAAATCATATTTATTAGTTTTTTCTTGATTTAAAATTATATGACGTCATCCAGTCATTCATGACGTCACAGCCTGGTCTTACATATATATTATAAATAAAATAAAATTAAAAATGTTTATATTTATTATTTATGTATTCATATCTGTTTTTTATTACATTAATAGATATATTAAAATTATTTGAAATTGTTTCTGTAGCTAGAAATTAATTTACTTCAAACCGTCGGTCGGTTCGGACCTGGCCACAGGTCAACTTATTTTTGATTGATATCCATTAATAGCAGACTACCGCGTGATTTGAGAAGAAAATGCAAAAAAAAAGGGAATTTCCATGAAAATCCATGACCAGATTAATATTCTATTATTCTATTATACTATACTATTTCTTGATTGCAAACCTCAAAAAATGGCTCCGGAGAAAGAGGTTTAATCATCTCACAAACGAATCTATTTTGATGGCCCCGACAAATCTTATTTTTTGGAAAGGATAAAAAAAAATTGGAGAAACGTTGGACGAAGTGGAAAGAGCTCAAAGAAGACTTTATTAAAAAATAAAATAACTTTTTATCCAAAAACCTGTGTTTCATTAAAAAGTTACAGACTTATTGACCTGCTCTGGTACCTAAAGCCTTTTTAAATTTTTTTGAAATGATTACATTTATTTTTAAAATTTTTTTCTTCAATTTCCAATTTTTATTATAATTCAAATAATATCTTAGCCTATTCTAATAATATATAATAATACTTTTTATTTATTTAAAAATTTCTGGAGCGTTGCTCCTAATTAAGGAAGTGAAAGCGAGTTGCTATGAAAATTTCTAAAGAAGCTCTAATGATCTCTTGTGCAGTCTCGAGTGAGAAAGAAAAGTGCAAAAGAGAAGGGATAGGGAGAGAGAGAGAGAGATGATAGGAGGAAAAATACTCTGTTTGTGATGTCAGTTGTGAATTGACCGTCCGACGTCAGTGTGAATTTTTTCTACTCCGTTCTTTCAACTATTCTTTCTATTTTTCTGTTAATTTTGAATTTTTCCTGGTGGCTGTGAGCCTCTTGGTGAGCGAGCGTTGCTCTGAACGGGATCTGCCTGCGCCTGTCTCCCTCCCCCTTTCCACTCCCACTGGGGGACTCACTCTCGCATTCCATACGTGGCATTCAGTCTCCCCCCTCTCCATCCCACGAAAACCTCTCTGGAGCTCTAGCTGCCTTTCAATGTTTTCAATCCACTTTTCTTTTAATATTCCAAACCGACTGATACTTTTTTATCCAACATATCAGTTTACATTGAAATTTTCAGGATTAATTAATTATGTAGATAATTTTTGAAAATATTCAATCAGTTATATGATTAGTAATTTTAGGAAAAGAACGGGCAAATTCTAACGATTGACTACACAGTGATCTTTTTTTTCGAAATAAAGTCCCTTTAAACTTAATCATATAAAAAATTTGTAACATATAAACAATAGTACCTTTTGATATAAAAAAATATTCAATGGAATAATAATGAATTCGAAAGCATTGAAGCTAAAATATCTTTCATAGGAAACAAAAACAATTTAAAACTTTATTTCGATTTTATTTCATTTTTGAAATAACTAATTGGTATATGTTTTTAGTAAAGTTGGAGAATTCATCATTATCTTTTTTTCTCATCCCCTTTCTGATGGGTTAATGAAAATAAATCTCATATAATGATAATTTATATTAAAATTTAAAAATTGTATTTTATTTCTTATTAAATTCTAATAAATTATATATATTCCAATAATATATCTCGTAAAGTCTTCCTCTAATCATATTTTTCAAATTTTATTTTGTATTATTAAATAGAGGATTGTTATATGATTTCAATAAAATATAACTACGCTGGGCTAAACAAAAAAATGTATGATTATGGTAATTTTTCTAAAATTAAGATATGTTTGAGTGCGTATAGGTATGTATTTAATATATCGTAATAAATTAATTCAAGGTGGATTTCCTAACGACGTTATAATATTAAAGTTCTTTTCATTCGATATATAGTCAATTTTACACTTACAACTACGTATTTTACTACTCGTAATTTACTCTTATAATTATGAATTTCATTGACTTAGTAATAATTATTATTAATTAATTAATCTATTATGATTTAATATAATAGTATTACATGTCATTTATCATTAAGATGTAAATAAATATATTTATATATTACATTTTTTTTAGCGTTTATTTTTTATAAATTAGTGAATCAAGTAACTTAATATAATATTTTTGAAATATATTAGAAATATAAAAAAAATAATGTAATTGAAATTTATTTTAAATGTTAAATGTATTTTGTGAATCGCGATACATGTAATTTAAAGAAGTCAATTAGTTGAGATTAATTTCGTTTGTTATATTTAATTCTCTTATAGAGAGAAAATAAAGTTATGAAAAAAAAAACAAGAAAAATATGTTTCATTTCTGGTATATTTTCAAAAACATTGTTTCCTTTTATTTTCAATGAATTAATATATAAAATTTCCAAATAACCCATTTAAAATTGGTCTCTTTTTAATTAGCTTAATATAAATTCGATATTAATGTATTAAAATTTTATTTAGTTCAGTGATTGTTTCCTAAAGGTATAACCAATCTAAATCAATATAAAAAGAAAAATCATAACAATCTTAAATAAATAAATTTGAATAATCACGACAGTCTTCACAAAAACATATATAATTATGTATGATATCTATCTATCTATCTCTGTGGCTCTACGGAACTTTCGAAGTTCTTGGATGCAACAACCACATTTCTCCAAGTAACCCTACCCTGAGCTACACCTATCCAACTTCTATTTTCTCCTAACTCTCTTTCTATATTATCCACCCACTGCTTCCTTGGTCTTCCAAGAGGACATTACCACCCCGTCTCCCCATCAATATATTTTTCGCCATTCTTTCCTCTCCCATTCTAGCCACGTGCCCTGCCCATTTCGATTTTATAATCCTTACTATGTTTGGAGATGCATAGAGGTCATGTAATTCCTCGTTATGCAGTCTCCGCCATTTCCCGAAGTTCTCATCTTTCTTTGGTTCATAAATGCTGCGAAAAATCCTATTCTCAAAAACTCTAGATCTGCTCTCGTCTCCCAGTTTATACATATAAAAAAAGAGACCATTTATTTGTTTTCTTTCAAAATATTTAATAATAAAATAATAATATAATCAATTAGTGACAACTACTGAATTGATTAATATTTGTGTTAATATTAATTTAATCCAAATACTATTTATACTAATATGAATAGTTTAATAAAAAGTTTAAGACTATAAAAATTAAGCTTAAGATATTTTTTGAATTATATTTGAAATTATATATGAAAATATAAATTACTATTATTTGATGGATTATTTAAATTAATTATTATAATAATATTCGTTACTATTACCTTCTGTTTCTAAGCTTCTTATCCTTAGTCAGTTTCTATGATCAATATCAAATCCCTCCCTTTCTATGATCCAAAGATTATAATAGGGAAGGATCCTCCCTTCACTCTCTTGGGTTATATAATCAAATCTAGGGGGTTTACAAGCAGATTAGATAAATGAATAATTTCATCATCATCAAGAATACATTTTTTTCTTACTCTTTTTCAATAAATTTGTAGTCAGTAGTAATATAATACAAAAGTTAATTTTAATTTGACTAAATGAATTATTGTCTTATTATTAAAAAAAAAAAAAAAAATTAAAATTCATATTCCACTGATTAAACGTTGTCAAGCGAATAATTTTTTCGCTTTTAAAAATTTAGTTTTAAATGAATATTAAAATAGTAATTTTTATTTTAATTTTAGACATATATACCCATAATTAAATACGTATTTATATATTTTTATTGATTTTTTTTTCTCTATTATTTTGGAAAGCTTTTTTCTCTATTATTTTGGAAAGCTCAAGAATTCAAGAACAACCTCCCTTAAATATTTCCTAACTTTGGTTGGAAATACATACCAATAAATAAAATAGGCTAAATCGATAGAAAGAGTTTCATTCCTTTTAATCGAATATACTATTAGCAATATAAATATATATTGTATATATTTACAATTTAACTCTTTTCTCAAAAGCTAGGATTACAAATTCTTCGAAATATAATGAATAAATGCTATATTATAAATCAATAGAGGATTTGTTTGAGAATCCAATCCATCCCCACGTATCTCATCAATTAATAAGGGATTTAATTTGATCGAGGTTTTCAATCCCTCTTCACACGGTGAGGATTTCTCTTAATGCTTATAGCGATTGTATCTTCGTCAGTGTCACCACGTCCTATGACTCACACTCAATTGATGACGCCACCAAAATACGGAGTGAATTTTCCGTCAAGATTCTCTCTCCTCCATTGGGCTTTCTAGGTCATTCAAAACCATGCTAGAGAGACTTCCAAGAGACTGAATCAGAGGGATTCTCGACGTGGTTTCCATTCCATTCCTATTACCTAATTATTATTTCCAATCCGATGTATTTTTATTTCCAATTATTTCAGACATTTAAAAAAGATCTGAATATCTACATAGAAAATGTATACACATTAATTCAAAAAACTAAAACAAACATTAAACATTCAAAAGACTATCCTAATTAATTTGGTTCTTTTCATTCTATCTATTCTTTCAAATTTATCGAAGACCTTCATTATATGGAATAGAAAAAAGTTTCACTTTCAGTAATCCTTTTTATGTACAATTGATTTAATAAAATTAATTAATAAAATATTTTTTGTTAATGAATACTTGATACATAAACAGTTTTTTTACTTATAAATTTAGAGATAAATTATATAAGTACTAATTTATTAAATAAAATTTTAAAATTTAATCAAAATATTAATTTTTATTAAAAAACTGATTATTGATTAGGATCATAGTAATTTAATTTTCTAGCATGAAATTTCTTTTTATACATTTGCTTATTTTCAAAATGAATAATTTCTTAGTTCAATATTTTTTTATATTTGAAAATATCGATAAAAATTTTATTTTAATTTTAAAATTTCTTTTGATTTATTATAGTTTCAACATTAATAATGATAAATTCGTCAAATTGATGTTCCCCTTAGCCATACGAAAATTTAAATAAATTCAAATATTTATTTATTTTTTATTTAAATATGATTTAATTTAAACTTGATGTACAGAAATAATCAATGTTATTAGCGAGATTAGATTTGAACAAATTTTGTCCGATTTGTCATTAATATTAATATATATTAATTGATATTCTCCCAAGATTAAAAAAAAACAAATAAGTTGAGACCTATCCCAGTCCAATTAATTTTTACATCTAATGAGAAATAATAATAATCTAATAATATTTATTTATTACAATTATTTATTATCAAGTACAGTGGTACCTCGAGATACGAGTGCCCCAACATACGAGTTTTTCGAGATACGAGCCGACGAGCAAGTGATTTTTTGCTTTTAGTTACGAGCGAAATTCGAGATATGAGTTCATTTCGAGTTTATTTCTTTACATTCTCTTTTTTTGTTTTTGTGCAATAAATATTTGATATTTATAAATACGTGTTTATTATTCAAAACCACATAACAAAAATAACTGGGGTGACATTTTGGAGGTTGGAACGGATTAATGGTAGTTCAATTGTTTTGTATGGGGAAATTTGCTTCGAGATACGAGTAATTCAAGATACGAGCAGGGTTGCGTAACGAATTAAACTCGTATGTCGAGGTACCACTGTATTGTAATAGAACACATTTATAAATTTCATAGCAAGTTGATTTTCAAAATTTTCTATTTTATTTGCATATGATTGATAACATGTGTTAAAATTTAAACAAATTCAATTATATAATTTAATATTATCTTTTATTAATATTACATCAAAAATGAGAATTAAGCATAAAAAAAGAAACATTTTATTAAATTATAATAGAATAAAATGATTTAGATTTAAAACAAATTTAAAATGTTTACCCAATTTAAAACAACTCTTTTATATCATTTGTAAAAAAAAATTATATTTTAATTTTTATATAATCACTTAATCATTTTTGCACTTAAAATATATTAGTAATTAATAATAGCAAGAGTTCTTTCTGTGTGAATAACTAGAATTATTAATTTTATATTCATGAATCGATTTCTTAATTGAGCTACGAGAGGATCTGAACACGGAGCATTATATAAATTTTTAAAAATTAATTTCTGTTGTTATTTATTAGATATTAATAAAAATTATAGCCTATATTCAAATATAATAAGTATATAAGAATATTGTGCTGTAATTTCATTATAATAGGTTCAGCCAATTTCGAGTCTATAACGTCACAATTTCCTGGACAGATATACAGACAGTCATGAAAAATTCTAAAGTCACTTTTAGATTTTAGAGATCATAAAACGTTAAGATATGCACAAGTTTTTAAATTCTTAGCAATGTGCAGACATTTTATATATATAGAAAAAGATAGAAGATTAAATGAATACTTTTAAAATTAGTAACGTTATTGGGTCAATTTATTAACATTTTCCCAATATTTAAAAAAAATGTATTTACCAAAATTTACTTTTATTTGGACTCTGAATAAATAATTTGTCCCTTCATGGAGAATTTAATCAGTAAAAAATTGTTTATTAAAATGTATTATTTAGATATATTTTTACTTTTTTCAGGTAAAAATCAATATATTTAGTAGAGGAATATAAAAAGTTATTAAAATAAATAAATAAATAAAATTCTTATTTTACCTAAATACGAAGACGGACAATTTTACTAGGACAAAATTTTATAATAAAAATAATAATAATCATGTGAAATAACTTTAAAATATAATTTCTTCTTACTTCGTCGAATCTTCTGATGTGATCTCTAATCTCTACCACATCCTATGCGAGTCATGAATTAATTGTATTAACAATTCAACTCCAATGTCATTAAAAATTATAATAGAAATATAAACAAAAAATATTATATATATATAAATAGATAGAAAAAAAACGTGTACATTTGAAATTATTTGAAAAAAGAAACCAACAGGTGAGAAAAATAGATTACTAGTTTAGTCCAGAGAGTTGAGATTCATTTATAAATACAATTCCTAAATTTTTTGTTATTTCTACTTTATTGGTAATAAATATGAATAGAGTAATTTTCTCTGATTGAAGGAATAAGTGTTTTGGGGATATAATAATTTCTGGATGGAAATGGATATATATATATATATATATATGTTTCGAATGTTCAATTACAACTATGAAATGGATCAAATGCAACTGCAAGTTGTATGGAGAGGGGATATAATCAACTGCATATGGCTTCATCTGCATTTCCAAAATGCTATTATAAACTAAAGCAAAGTGTATTTAAATTGAAGCCTCGGGCCTATACACATCATACATCAAATATGGTACACACCAGTTTAAAGGCAATGAGAGTGCATGTGTGCAGAGATACATGCCCTATGCAACATATTATCATGCCCACAAGCACAATTTTCATTATTATATATATTGTATAATAATAGCATTCAATAAATATGTTTAGAAACTATTTATAAATTATTTAGAAAAAAAAAAACTTATTTAGTTAATTAATAAAAACAAAAAAAATATATTAAGAGAATATATATTTAGTACTAATTCGAATTACAACATTAAATAAGAAATGAATATTTATACTATTAAATGTTTCAATTTAAATTTTATAAATAATTGAAGATTTTTGAAGTTAGGGTCATTATTCATTAACTACTTTTAGCCAAGTGTAACAAGGTCGTTTTCAGGATAAATATCGAATTTGATTATGATCTGTTTGATCTTTAGACTGTAAATATGTTTACAAATTTTGTTTACACACGTACATATCACACTCATGTGAAAATATTTTTATAATACTAAAATAGTTTATTTTAAAATTAAAAAAAAATATTTTTCTTAATCACAATTTTAATAATTTGACTTAAATACTTCATGTCTTTGTAAATCTATCACTGTATATCTATACAATAATAATAATAATAATAATCTTTATTTTGAGAGAATAATACATTTTATATACAAATATATACATTAGTACAAGATATGGCCTTGTGATGAAATGCTCTTTCACTATACATACGAGGGTGTGATGAAAAGTTTCCGACCTGACCAAGAAAAACAATGTTTTTAAATTTTTTTTTGCTATATTTTTCAACATAATCTCCATCAACACGGATACATTTCTCATAACGGTGTTCTAATTAATTTAATTAATTTAATTAATTATTTAATTAATTAATTGAATTTGATTTAATTTAATTTAAGTCTCATCAACAGTTATGAATCGACGCCAAAATTCTTTTGGATTACGCCTACAGCGCCAAATTGTCGTTAGAAATGGTTTTTCGAAGCAATGCAAGGAAATTCCGGCACCCACATTGCACATAGCTTTCCATATTCAAATGGTTTTGCAAAATATTTCGCACACGTTCAGCTGACATCGTACAGGTCTCAGCTATCTTGAATTTTGAAAAATAAAACAAAAGAAAAATTGAAAAACATCGTTTTTCTTGGTCAGGTCGGAAACTTTTCATCCCACCCTCGTATATATATTCAATGAAATATCTCCGTTTCATCTTGAAAAAATCACAATTAGAAGCTGTAAAATCAGAAATTAACGATCAAAAATTAAATTCCCTTATTAGAGAGTACCTGTATTTCCAGGCCTCCCTACTATATTTGACAAGACTCTGCCAATCCTCCCCCTTCAAGATATTCTTTGAACTCCTCAAAGGTAAGTATTTCCCTGCCGAGTGCCCTGATTCTAAACTCCCTCAAGATGGGACATCTCGCAATGAAATGGAAAGTATCCTCCTCCTCCAAAAGATTACACAATGAGCATATTTTGACTTGGTCTCCGAAAGTATATTTATTTAAATATAAAACAATTCTCCTCGAATTTTCATCAGCCAACTCCTATTATTTACACTCATCTCTCCATTTTCATATTCAAATCTTTCTAATTGTTTATAAATTGTATGTCTTTCACTTTTGTTCACCCTCTCCATTAGATCACTTACTATTATTTTTTTTTCATAAATAAATTTTGAACTGATTTTACCATTAAGGATATCACTAATGTTAAGGTTACATTTTTCACACAAACTTTGCCAGTCCTTAAACCATGAAATCTTATTGTTTATAATTTCTTTAATTACTACAAATGGAACATTTTATTATGTAATCCAAGGGTAATTTTAAAGTGTATATGTATATCTATATATATATATATTTATATATATTGTTGGTTTTTTGAGTTCTTCTTGAGAGTGCTGCTGTCAATAAAACACTGACATATCAAATAAATAATGCATTTAAACCAATATAGGTAATTTTCTTTTACGTATTATTAATTGAATAATAAATTAGAAATATTATATATATATACATTTTTAAAAAAAAAATGTTTAAATAATAAATAGTAAATTATTAGAATGATTTGTAAGTGAATAAAAAAAAAATGCAAGGTTATCTCATTCCCTCGTTTGGCATATTCAACATTTGTAAAACGCGTGGAGGAAATCAAATCCTTTCCATAAACATCGAATCTCTTTCCTTTCATCCATTCCAAATCTGTGAGGGAAACGAGGGGTTAGAGGGAAATAGAGAGAGAGAGAGAGAAAAATCGTAAAATGTGCCTGCAGAAGTCACGAAGTAGTTGTTTGGGTTGGAGTGTGTTAGGGTGGGGGTTGGTGGTGTTGTTTGCAAGGGAATCAACCTGCTGCTGCTGTTGGGTCGGCTATCGGCAACGGAAGGAAGGGGCTTGCAAATGGTGGAGTCGCGTGGCGGTTCGTCGGCTTGTCTGGTCGTTGGTTGTCCTAGTCCTGACGTCACGACACGCGCCGTTGTCCTCATTCAGCCAGCCAGGCCAATCGAAGATGGATGGAGGAGAATCCCAGCCTGCGACACATCCACCTCCCCCCTCCCCACCACCATACCCCAAGCGCCCAACCACCTTCGGGTCGCTTTTTCACATCAACCCTCACACACGAGCAAAAGATAATCCCAGAAGTAGGAACAAGGAATTGAAGGCCAGCCAACACTTGTCCTCTACCCTAAGTAAACATTCACCCACCCCCACAGAGACTACTTTCTATACGCTCAACGTCCAATCAGATTTTATCAATAAACATTCAATTAATATGAATATGTTTTTAAAGAAACAAATCTATTTACTAATAATATTTTTATAAAAGGAATATCATCAGAATTTAGCTATTTGTATAAATTCTTAAATATACTAAATTATGTAATAATTATTTCTAATTAAAAATAAGAAATAACATAGTAAATAGAATTTCCAATATTTCGATTTCCATCAATTTTAACTAATACTTATGCTTTTTTTTAAAAACTTTTCTTCAAACGATTTAAGGTATCTTCATATATTTAACCAATTAATACATTTTTTTATAATATGTAGAATAAATAATATTTTGATTGTATTTCATTTATTAACAAATTAGTTATCAAAAATAAAATTACATGAATTTATTAAATTATAAAATCCTTACTTGATATTATGCGAGTATTATTTATTTGTTATATTTTGTTTTTAATTGCTCTTGTCAGCCTTGGTTGGATCAATTTTAACTTTTAAATTTTTTCTAAATTATAAATATATAAATTATAATAATAAACATATGAAATCGGTAGGGAATTAAGCATTTTATAAAATTACATTATTTTTTTTATATATTCTTCAGGTATCGTATCTGTTAAATGTAATCGATATTAATCAGGCAGACACATATATATTATATAATTCATGATGGAATTGATTGAAATGGCATTTCATTAAATGCATACTAATCGTCAACGTTTCAATCTGCTATAAAAAGATGATGAGACGTGAAGAGAAAAGTGAATATGGTCAGTATTGATTAATATAGCAATATTTACCAATATATATATATAGTATAGATTTTTTAATTATTAAAAATTTTTATATTTTTTTCTAGATATTTATGGTCCACCACAAGATATTGTAACTTAAGATATAGAATAAAAATTAAAAATTTAAAAAAAAATGATTACTAACTTACATTAAATAAATATTTTTAGAAGTAATAATCTTAAATTTAAATTTAATTTCTTGACAACTTTTTATAAATTATAAATAAATTATTACACATACTATATTTATGCAAGAATATATTACATCTAAAAGATATATTTTATTAATTCAAGAAAAAAAATTTCAAGTAATTTAATCTACATCATAAATATTTCTTCACTTTTAACAGTAAGATATCAAGAATGTTTTTTGGTTTAAATTATCAATACTACAAAAATTTGTACAGTTATTCCATCACTTAGGAATCTCTCCATCACTCGTTAACGAATTTTCAATATAGATTTACAATTTATATTAATAAATGAATTTTCGATAAATTTAAGTATAAAAAATACTCATTGATTGAATGGGAAGAAAGGAGGACATTTCTTGTTCAACAGCTCTGGTTGCCTAGCTCTAGGGGAACATCCTAAATGTTTCAATGTTTCCTTCAATAAGAAGATTAAAATATGAAAATTATTTTATTAATAATATAATATATAAGAAAAACTTTAACATTTTCGATTTTTTCAATATTACTCTATTTGAAAGGATAAGGCAAATATAATAATGCCTAGAAATAGTTTTCAATCATTATTTTTAAAATTTGATTGATAGACACACATAAAATATTTTCCAAACTAAATATTGAATTCTCCAGTTTTTCAATAAATTAAATAATAAATTTAATGTTTAAAAAAATTCAAACATAGTATTTTATATAGATTTTTTGACTATTTTTTGTCAAATGAACAATGTATGGTAGGCACTTATATTATATTATTGTTCTTTATTTTATTATTAATCATTTTTCTTAATTTATACATTAATATATCAATTTCATTTAAATAAAATAATAAGAAAAATAACGTTTGATATTTAAAATCAAAATTATTTTCATAAAATTTTAATTTGATTAATTGTTGACTTTATTTACAAACTTACGCATCAAATTTTGATGTTTTTCTCGCCAGATATAGTATTGCGATCACGAAAATTTTCGATGTTGAGATTTTGATGTTTTTATAGGTTTTGAAGGTTCCTGAATCATTTTCACTAAGGTTAAGAAAAATGTATGTGTGTATGTATGTGTGTGTGTGTATGTACGTAACCAAGATTACGCAAAAACGGTTTGAGCTAGAATGATGAAATTTGGTACATGGGCATTATTCAAATTTCGTAGTTTTCTATCAACTTTTGAGAAATGTAGCTCAACCGGAAGAGGTTCATTACCTACAACGTTTTAATTTTTTTTTCTTCTAAAGTGACCGTATAAATAAATATATGTTTGATAATTTTTTACATGATTAATAATTGTATAAAACTATTAAATATAGAATTTCAGCTTGATTGAATCGCTGAAAGTACCAGAATTATTTTTTTAACACTGCAAATCTCACGCGCCAACACGTGATGTGGGGCAGAGCCAAACATGCGCTGGTTTAATAAATATTATTTATTAATTTTAATTTATAATTTAACTAATTTAATTTAATTTAAATAAATATATATTATTTAATCCAATTCAAATTTGCGAGATAGTCGAGTGGAGACACTCCAGATTTTTTATAATCACTATTAAGAAATGTAATAATTATATGATGTTTTATATTATTTCTTTCATATTAGATATTTTTAATAACTATTTATTAATCTATAACATAGAAAGTGTATATATTTTAACTATTATTTAATTACCTTATTTTTAAAATTAATTAATAAAAATTAAATTAAAATTAAACTTTTTTTTAAATGAAATGATGAATTTTAAAAAAAGTAAAAGTCATTCTAATTTTAGTCTTTTGCGATAAATTTTGTTAAATATCTTCCATCTATAACGAGGGAGAACATTTTTTAATACAATCAATATAAGAAAATATTTTTAATACAATTCCAAAGTGTTTGAACTTTAAACTTGCATACTTACTTTTAATTAAGATGGAGGCTATTTAATGCAAAAACAAATGATCTCTGTATATTTTTGGTAGAATTTGTAATAAGAATATCTATAACCAAGAGACATCCGTGCTAATCACTCGAGGCAGAATAAACAAAGGGAAATTAAATTTCGCTCAGAATATACATAAAATGTTATCCCAGTATAAATTGCACCAATATCATCTATACATCCAACATATATTCTAAATTCATTTAAAGAGAGAGAACGTGAGAGAGAGACAATAGAAACTCTAATAGGAAAGAGTAAACTTTTGTCTTTATTATTTTTACCATAAGAATTCCATTGAAAAATATTATTCAAAAAAATAAAACAATATTACCATATTTAAAAATCATTAAGGACAAATTTATTAAATAAATACATACTTAAAGTTTGTTATTTTAATATTAAAAGTTTGTTTTACATTATTAATTAATGTTTTTATCACAAACAGTAAAATATTCTCCTTTGTATAAAAGAAATATATTTTACTAGCTGCTCCGAGCGCCTTCCAGGCGCTCTTCACACCTAGACGGGGGCTCCACCCCCTGTACCCCCGAATGGTATTTGGTTGAAAGTCTGTATGTAAAAGGTTTTCATCCATTTTGTTTCAATCAGTATAAGTAGATAAGATATATATTTGTTTTCTTGGAAAATATATTTTAATTTAAGCAACAACAAATTTTCCTAGTATAATAAGTAAGATTTATTGACTATTTCATATTATTATTTATATATTTACTAATATATTTGTGGCTCTTTGCATTTATTTAAGTAGATTTTAATTAATTAAATAATTAATATTCTAAGTTTATGAACATTATTTTTTTTTATAAATTATATTAATTAAAATTTATTTTCTTATTTCTGTTTGTTCTTTATTTTACATATATATGTACAAAACACAAAACAATAACACAGACAGACACTCAGACATTGCCTTTTATATATATAGATAGATTAAAACCTTCCCTGGGATGCCCACAACAATCCCTGAAAGTTTCACCGTAATCGGACGGGTAGTTTTTGAGTATTTGACAGACACACAGACACACAGACAGACACACAGACATTGCCTTTTATATATATAGATTCATCTTAATTTCTTGAGTTATCTATTGTAATTTAAATTCTTACAGTTTTATTAAATAAATCATTTTTAGTTAAAATTTTATATAAGCATTTTTTAATTGAACCTATTCAATCTTGTCATTCCCTAATCAACCTACGCGGTTTCAATAACCCTTTTAATTATTCTAAATTCAATTCAGAGTGCTACCAATTAATTAAACTTATTTTTAACCCAATTTTTCTTATAAAATACCTCACCCCTAATATCTTATACACGACAATCAATATAAAGATAAGATGGTAGGTTTAATCAAATGGACTATAGACAGATTTGTTTGCTAAAAACATCTTATTACATTAGAAAAATTTTAAATAATTACAATAAATAGAATAATATATTCTTACCTAAAAACAAATTGGTTTTTATAGTCAACAATTCTTATCTTGTTAATAACTAAATAACTTAAGAGTATAACTAATGGTTTTCAATTTATAAAATCTAATTTAACACACAACAATTCCGTCTCATTATTGTAATACAAAGTTAGAAATATTAAGTTAATATAATTAATATTATTTATTTATTAATACCAATTAATAATATTAATTACTTATAAATAATTCATAATAATAATAAATTGTGATACCAACTTATAGGAATATTAAAATAATATAATTATTATTTTACATATATATGAATATAATATAAATATTTTTAATTTTATTTTAAGAATAGATATATATCTAAAAGGCGGTAACTGTGAGGTCACATATATACATTTAAATATAAAAAACTAATGAAGATGATTTTTTCCAGATATGTGATCAATAAAACTAAATAACTTAAGAGTATAACTAATGGTTTTCAATTTATAAAATCTAATTTAACACACAACAATTCCGTCTCATTATTGTATTGTAATACAAAGTTAGAAATATTAAGTTTAAAAAAAATTAAAAATATTTGAATTTGGAAAATTATATGTAGCGCCATCTGTCGATAGTTTTGTGTAACTATAGACTTTTACCAAAATATTACTAATTAAATTAATTTTGGATAAATTAATTTTGGATTTAACTACACTAAAACCTTCCCTGGGATGCCCACAACAATCCCTGAAAGTTTCACCGTAATCGGACGGGTAGTTTTTGAGTCTATAAGAGACAGACAGACACACAGACACACAGACACACAGACATTGCCTTTTATATATATAGATAAATTATCATTAAACATTAAAAAAATTTTAAACAAATTTAAATTATTATTAGGAGAAAGGATTACATCTAACCTTCACAAAACACAAGCAGAAAAAAGAAAAGGTTAGAATACCCGTAAAGAAAAGAAAATCCATCTATAATAGTTTGTCTACGACTTCTGGTTTATTCAAATTAAAATCACCAGAGGATTTAATTATATTTTTATGAACACAACTTCACACTTAAGCCTCATAATTATTATATGATTAGAGAGCTGATATAGCAATGCTTGTGTGAGAAAAAGTTCAATTGAATCTACAATGTAGTTTTATGGTTGGTGTACTTTTAAATAGGAGTGCAATTTTCGCCATATTTTACTTTTTTCCTATAGAAAAGGTAAAAATACTGTTCAAAGAAAAATTGTTTATTTGTGTATTAATGATAAATTTTTTTAACTGACAGATAAATTTCATTTCTCCATAATTATCCCGTAAAACACTAGTCAAAAAGGGTTTATTATCTAGTAATTTAGTAATTTATATTCCATGGAAATTAATTAATGTAGAATTCACAGTTCATAATTATATTTTATATATGCTTTAAATTTTATATTAATATTATAATAATAATAAATAAAATATAATAATTGAATTCCAACTTCAATCTGATTACATCACATTTCTTCTTCCCAGTCGATAACTTCCTGACGGAAGTGTTGTGGCCCTTATACTTCCATGTCCCGACTGCTCGAATTTCGCGAGTTAAGACTCGCCATCGAGATCGATGCCGAGCACTCGCTGCAGCCGTCTGAAGGTCAGTACCCAAGTTAACCCGCACCTGGTCCGTCCATCTGGCCGGTGTTCTGCCCCGTCTCCGTGTTCCTTCTCTGAATCACGGTCTTTTCAAGGCCTGAGCTAGCCACCCTTCCAAGCACCACGCTAGAGAGGCGCTGTTTCGCGCGGCCCTCTCTGAGTATAAAGTTATTGGTCCTATGCGCCGTCCAGGGAATACGCAGCAACCTCCTCCAACACCAGAGTTCGAAAGCGTCGATTTTCCTTCGTATGTTCTGCTTCAGGGTCCAGGTCTCCGCCGCGTAAATCACAATAGGAAAGATCATCGTGGTGACAATTAGTTTTTTTTTGATTCAATGGTTAAGTTGTATTATAAAATGAAGAGTTGAGAATTAGAAGAAAAAATTTTAAAAAAATTACAAAAAATGGTTCTAATTCTCAACTCATCAAATATTATATATTCATAAAAAAGTAATATAATAATTGATTATATATAAATATACTAATTCTACAAACTATTATATGACAGAAAAATTTTGTATGATGTAATCTTACTCAGCAAATTTCGCTCTTTTAACATATTATTATAAAATTTCTCACCCTCCATAACACAATTTATTAAAAATAAGACAAAATTGACATTTATATTAAAACGGTCGAAAAATGAAAAAAAAAATTTAATAAAACTTCGAAACAATTTTTCTTTATTTTTTTATCTTTAATAAATTATTTAATAAAATAGAAAACATTGTTCAATTATTAAAAATAATTTAAGAAAAATGATTTTTTTTCATAAATTAAATGAATCATGTGGTGAGCCGGATATAAAAATGTCATAAAATCAGCAATAACTAATAATTTATATTTATATATATAAGAAACTGAAAATTTTCTTCTTCCCATTTGGATACACCCAACGACCTCAACATCACAGCCCACCCCCGTTTTCAACCATGAATCCCAGATAGACAAAACGGCCCACCACCTGATAGCCCGCAACATACAAGGACTCCGGTTTGTTGCCGCAATTACGGTCCACAATCATTATTTTTGTTTTTGATTTATTAACGAGGAAGCCGTATTCTTCACTCACCTTCTCAAGCTTGCATCACATTAGAACAGACTAAAACATACTAGTATACAAGATATTTTATAAATATATATATATATATATAAATTAGTTTAATATTATATCTACCTAATCTTATTTTTCTACAAAAAATTGTATATTTCTGTCTTTCTTATCTTGAAAAATTTTATTGAAATTTTTATGAAATTCAGGAATTAGGAAATTTTTGTGAGGTGACTATTCAATAACATACTTTTCTAAAGTACCAAGTAGTAGTTCGGTGAACCATATATTACATATTAAATAAATATATATATTGCGATTAAAAAGGAGGACTCATACCTAACCTACATTTTATCTAGTTTTTTTTTAGGTTTGAAAAATTAAGTGTTTCTTTCATTTAATCATGGTAATTGGTAAATAATCTTTTTTCATTGATAGTATTTATTAAATACAAATCAGAAGTGTTATGATCAATTTGAATTAATTAAATGGGTCAAACTTAGCAAACGAGTTGCGACCCTGAACTTGTGAGTTTGTTATCTATCTAATTTACAGATAAGTTATTACAGATTACCAAGAAGTTTAAGCTATTAATTAATGAATTCGCTTGTAACGTAAATAAATGTTAATACAAATAATAAAAGTTGCTTATTAAAAATTCAATCTGCTACACTTGGATACACAAGAATTTACTTTGAAATATCAACAGAAATTTCAAAATAAATTGATTGACATATTTTTCTAAATGATGACCATTTTTTTTTTCTGTAAACAAATAAGTAATTAATGTATAATTCGAGAAAAATAAACATTAATATATTAAGGAAAAAATATATTTTTCATATTTATTGTATAATATAATTTTTATAAAGTAAATTAAAAATCAAACTACAAAAATAGTGATATTAGACACTACGGATTATGCTTGAAGATAAACTCGGTTTGGATAAAACACGAACCACTTTTCAAGATATATTGATAAATAAAAAATTTAATGCTTTTTCAGTATTCATATTTCTGAAAATATAATTTAATCAAATTATAAAATAATGGTTTTGTCAAAATAAATTGCAAAATCGATAGTAAAAACTTGAAATTAGACTCAAAATTTATTTTTTCAATATTTTCCCAAAATTATTTAATAGAATATACTTTTATTTACCAAAGATTATATTTGATTAACAAAATTATTCTTGCTAGCAATTTATAATATGATTTGAATTTTGCAAATTAGATAATAATAAAAAAAAACTTCTTTAATTTATACCTTAGAGATTTTACAATATTAGGGGAGGGTGGATGGGGGCACTTTTTTCTAATTTTGTTGAATGAATGAATGAATTATTTTTTAAATATTATTCTAGTGTTCGCGTGTAACCTTTGTCTACATTATTAAATAACTTTTAATTTCCTATCTTTAAAATTATTAAAAATTATTAAAAAAAAAATGTCTAGGAGTACTACCGAGGCTCCGACAGTTAAAAGTAAATATGAAAAGTAAAATAAATGAATTACAGATTACTTGGAATTGTTTCTTCAAGAAAAGATAATAAATATTTAAAGTAATCAGTTAATAGAAGTAAAATAATAAAATTATTATAAATTTTTATTTTCTAATTTTGTTTACAACGATTTTTTTTTGATATTCTTTATTTTTAATCCTTTTAATTTAAGCCCGTTAATTTCTACAAAAATAAATTTTTATTTATGCCTATTTTCTTATCCAATTTCCTATGGAGTTTCCAGCTTTCTCTATCCTTTTGTTTTAGGATTCGCGATTGAATGATTAGAGGGTTGTTAGCCATGAAAGGTCACGTTGAAGACGGATGCGCGAGAGGATGGAGTATATAGGAAGGATTTTAATATTGAATAGATTGGATTTTTTAGGGTTTGGCACATGCCTTCCTCAATGAAAGACGAGTAATGGCTTGCATGAGCAGGGTTGCTTCCCTGAAGTGGACCTATCTCTATCGGGGTCATAGAGAGAGTCCACCCGCTACTCCACTACAATGTGCTAGATTTCTTTGCTATATCTATAAACAAAAAGAAATAATAACTATTAATAAAAACACAGGTTACGTAGATTAAATAAAAAAATATTTTCAATAAAGTATATTTTTGTAAAATAAAAGTTAACTTGGAATATTTTGTATCGTTAGGTGAACCATTTCCATCTGTCTCAAATTTTAGCATATACAATTATTAAAACTTTAGCATGCCGTACTATTAAGCTTAACACCAGAATAATTATTATGCGATAGTTTTAAAGAAAACTCTTTTTAAATTTCATTATATTATCTTTTATTTCAAAATACTTTCATTAAAAATTCACTTTGCTACAGTTATTAGGTATGTGTGTGTTCTAAAAATAAAAATCTTAATAAATTCTAACTTCCTTTATAGATTGAATCAAAATACATCTGACTTATTTAGTTGTGTTGCACATTCTCTACATCGCCAAGAATTAAGGGTTAATTTAAAATTTAGGGCAAAAAGTAAAGCTTTCCTGTGGTGTAATGTGTCCCAAGGTAGCCAACTCTCCCCTATTGATTTACTCTATAAATACTAATAAACTCTAATCCAGCGTTTCTCAACCTTTCCGTATTCGCGGCCCAATTTTCAATAATAATTATCATCGCCTCCGCTTACAATAAACTGTATACAAGAATATTGAGTATTTTCGAATCTGTTTTTAAATTATTTTTAATTATCTGCCAATACAAGCGTTTTTCTATGTATATGTGTGCCTTCATTTCAGTCAGTTAATCACTTTTTTACCGACCGACGATAGTAAGGGAGGTATTGTTTTCACACCAAATTTCACATGTGGAGATTTTTACATATCTCCACGAATCATGCATATTCTTAACAGAAAAAAGTATTTTTAGCATGATGTCTGTCCGTCCGTCCATCCGTCCGTCCTTATAGATGTGTACAGCTTGAACGGCTCAACGGATTTCGATGAAATTTGGTATAATTACTTAATGCATCAGTATGATGAATTGATCAGCTTTTGCTGTATATCCGGAAACCGGAAGTGGTAGTATTACCGATCGACGATAGGAAAGGAAGGGTTATTTTCACCACGAATCATGCACTTTGTATTGGTTTTATCCTCGAGAAAAATCATCTTTATTAGTTTTTTTTTTAATTTATCCAGCCATTCATGACGTCACAGCCTTGTCTTACATATATATTCTAAATAAAATAAAATTAAAAATATTTATGTTCTATCCATATCTGTTTTTTATTACATTAATAGATATATTAAAATTATTTGAAATTGTTTCTGTAGCTGGAAATTAATTTACTTCAAACCGTCGGTCGGTTCGGACCTGGCCACAGGTCAACTTATTTTAAATATTCTATTTTGGATATTCTCGCGCTCTCCACTTAGTGTGCTTCCCCCCACTCCTAGGGTGACGCGACTTACTGCTTAAGAATTGCTGCTCTAATCTATAAATTACAGAAAGAAATTTCAAAAATTCAAAATATTTTTTTTCCATTTTAAGTAGTTAAATCTACAAAGGGTACATAATTCAATAGGAAAATCCCCCTTTCTTTAACCAGCTACCCTCGTAGTTTATTTTCTAAAAATGTTTTTAAAATGAAAGTCATATTCTGTTTTGGTCTAATTCTAATTTTAATCACTTAAAGAGAAATAGGTGTGAAAAGTCCTTAGCATCCATCCCACAATAAAATATTAATTCTACCAGGTGAGGTGATATGCCAAGAGCTAGTGAAAGTGGGGGAGGGAGATCAGAAGGGACATAACAATTTGGGAGTGGGTCGCGAAAGAACAAATAACATGAAAGAGAGAGAGAGAGAGAATTGCGCGTGCTTAGTGGGTGGCTTTCATCTCTCTCTCTCTCTCTCTCTCTCACACACACACTCTCTCTATCGCTATCTCTCTCTTTCACTCAGTGTGGGTTTCGCATTAGCAACCTCTCGCATTCTCTCCCTCGCCATTCACAAAGGCGTGTTGCAACCGAATGCATCCCGCTTCCCCAATGACGTCACTTGACGTTTACTACACTCGTCACTAAGAAAAACATTTTTTTCTGTATTGGCTACCAATTGAAATTAAAGTTCGGTGCGTTTATTCTTCGAATTTCCAAAGATGTCACATTCAAATATAAATTCAAGTTCCTATGCAAGCAATGATTCATTTATATTCCAAATCATAAATGGAATATATAAAATTCATTTAATTTCTATTCAATTTACTCGAATCCAAATTCTTTTGAAATTTCATTTAAATCTATCTTATTTATATTTAATGGAATCAATTCTTAAATAAATGAGTAAAATTTCTAAAATTGGTCAATATACAAAATTTACTATTTTCTGTTGGTATTTTAAGTAGAATATATATATTATATAATTTATTAAGATCATTTAAATCATTCGGTTATTTTTTTAAAATTATTCATGCTTTGGCATATAAAATTTTTTTCTACAAATTATAGGATCATATAAAAGAATTGGAAAATCGAAATTTTAATTAAAATTCAAAAGTCCAGTGTATCAAAAAAGGGTGATCTTATACAATAAACACTACAAATGGATAACATCTATAATTATTAATTTATACGTTTTACTTTCTTTTATTGAAATAGTTTTAGTTTAATTGAATTAATGTATATGTCTACATAATACTTATGATAATATAATAGCAGTTAGGATCATAAAAATGATTATTTTTTAATATCTTAAAAAATTCATAACAAGAAATTTCTATAAATATTTATGATCTTGTTTATTAATCAACTAAATTTATTAATATCTCAATTAATTTTATAATAGATAATTGAAATAAAAATAAGTAAATAATCTCAGAAACAAAGATTCATTATGTCTTTTGAATATATAGTTTATTCATGTAATTATTTTAAATATAAGATAAATAAGGGGGAAATTATTTAAAAAAAAACCTAGTACAATCTCCTTCGAAGACCCAAAAACATCCCCTTGGCACCATTGGCAATTTATATTTCTTTTTTACCGACCGACGATAGTAAGGGAGGTATTGTTTTCACATCAAATTTCACATGTGCAGATTTTTAATATTTCCACGAATCATACATTTTCTTAACAGAAAAAAGTATTTTTAGCATGATGTCTGTCCGTCCGTCCGTATAGATGTGTACAGCTTGAACGGCTCAACGGATTTTGATGAAATTTAGTATATTTACTTAATGCATCAGTATGATGAATTGATCAACTTTGGTGCAAATCCGAAAACCGGAAGTGGTAGTATTAGCGATCGACGATAGGAAGGGAAGGGTTATTTTCGCACCAAATTTCACATGAGGAGATTTTTTACATATCACCACGAATTACATATATATTATAAATAAAATAAAATTAAAAATATTTATGTTCTATCCATATCTGTTTTTTATTACATTAATAGATAAATTAAAATTATTTGAAATTGTTTCTGTAGCTGGAAATAAATTTACTTCAAACCCTCGGTCGGTTCGGACCTGGCCACAGGTCAACTTATTTACATTTAAATTTGAATGCTTTTTTTTGAAGTACAAATCCCCAAGGAATGTAATTATGATTGTTATTTTATAAAACGCCCATTAATAAAAATTTCCCTTAGGTTTAAGTTATTCTTTCTCCTTGAAATGTCGTTCCTAGTTTGAATCTTTTGAGATTGGTTGGAGAGGAGAAGACTAAATCCTAATTTGGTATCTTCCTGCTGGATTCATTGCCTTCGCCATGTGTCCGGTTCCACTTAATTGTCGTTGAATCGTTCGATAGTGACAGATGAAATGTGGTTGCATGGTGTGCGATGTCGATGGTCGATTTGTACGTCCCGCAAGGAGGCAGACCCTTCGTTTCATGCAAATCTTATGATTGGTTGACGGCCGAGTGATGCGGGGGAGCGTGGTGGGGGGTGGCCCCAGGCAAGGCTAGTTGGTCCACTTTAATTGGCCGGAATAGAAACGTTGCCCCAGTCCCTGATTGGGTCGTCCCTCCTGGCATCCGATGGATGGACCGACGGACGGACAAACGTGTCGCCTGTGCATTTCCATACAATGCATAGCAGAAGGCGGGAAAGAGTGACAAAGCGAGAAGAGAGGAGAGATGGAAAAGGAGAAAGGGGGAAAGAGGGAAAAGAGGGAAAGAGGGGCTTGTTAATTAGTGGTGGAAAAAGAGCTGCTAGGAGTGATTAACGGTGTCGTGGAGGCACCGAGCGATTGCAGTGTTGAGGCAGGCCATGGCCATCGATTGCACGCCATTTGTTTACCAAGCGAAGCGTTCTGGCTCCCGGCCAGTGGCCTGCGATTGTCATCCTCGACGACGACGACCCCTCGTAGCCTGATTGGCATCATTGATTCTTCTACTTTTCCTATTTTATGATGTCGGAATGCGCGTAGATGCATCCATGATCCTCTTTTTCCTCTCTGACGTGCCGCCACCCACGCAGTGACGCCTCCAAACACAACCCGGAAGCTTCCAATAAATTGGCATTCATTGCTTACTACAAGGAGACATTTACAATCAATTATTCTTGAATGCATTCGAATCGAAGCATTTTATATTATATATTTTTGTTAACTTCAAACTCCCCCTTCCCTATTTCAATTATCCTATTATTTTTTATTATAGTCATAGAATACTACAATCACTAATGGATGTAATCATAATTTCTATAATCATTGGTAAAATATTATATATAATAGAATAATCAAGAAAAAAGAATTATAATCAATGATTAAATAATAATGCATTTATTATATTATAATATTTATATATAAATATAATATTAAACAATAATAAATTTACTTTTAAAGATCTTTTTATTCATTGAATAATATAATATATGTAATGTAAACTTAATTATATCCTATTCTTGTGTATCTATATGTCTATATGTCCCATTCATTAACCGCCAGGGATAGTATTGCGATCACGAAAATTTTCGATGTTTTTATACGTTTTGAAGGTCCTGAGTCATTTTCACTAAGGTTGAGAAAAATGTATGTATGTGTATATGTATATAGACAAGATTACGCAAAAACGGTTGGAGTTAGAATACTGTAATTTGGTACACAGACATTATTCAAAATTCGTAGTTTTCTATCAACTTTTGAGAAATGTAGTTCATTCGGAAGAAGGTCATTACCTACCACGTTTTGAATTTTTTTCCTCTAAAGTGACCGTAAAAATAAAGATATATGTTTGATCGTTTTTCACATGATTAAAAATTATATAAAACTGCTATATATAGAATTTCAGCTTGATTGAATCGCTGAAAGTACCAGAATTAAATTTTTGACACGTTCACTGGCAATCACGTGACGTGAAGCCATCAACAAAGAGCCAAATATTATTTATTAATTTTAATTTATAATATAATTAATTCAATTTAATTTAAATATATAATATATGTGTTAATTAATCCAAATCCAAATGCGAGATAGTCGAGTGGAGATACTCTAGATTTTTTTATAATTTGCTTGGGTTGCTTTTATTGTTGTAAGCTGTATCGATTTGTTTTTCTCGTTGTCAGGTAACGACGATGATCGCTTTCACGTGTGTACTGCATTGATCTCTATTATCCAGCATGTTGCATAACCGAGCAATATTTATTACCTTAATAAGAAATAACTAAGACTCAGTGAACGCCATTCAATACTTTCCAACATCGTCTGCGATATATAACACCATAACAATAAAACAAACAAACCAATCCTATTCTTTTATTGTATGTCATCTCATTAAATTTTTTAATAAAAGGGAAATCTTTTAAATTTAAAATGTATTTATTTTTAAACTTTTATTTCAATGACTTAATTTATTATATATATCTCTGTGGCTTTACGAACTCAAGTTTTTGGCCTAGCAACCTCATTCCTCCAATATCCCTATCCTGAGCTACACCCATCCAACTTCTATTTTTTCCCATCTCTCCCATGTCCCTTCCTACATTATCCACCTATATATATATATATATATATATATATATATATAATAATAATATATTGTATTTTATATTATTATTTAATATAATTATTTCTTTAAAAACATAATCGAAACTATTAATAATTTTGAAATACATTTTATTATTTCTAACAAATAAATGAATTATTATTTTACATTATTATTATTATATAATTATTTCCATTTAAGATTATCTCGTATTTAAAGTATAAATTCAGGTAAAATTTAAAAAAAAAAATTGTGCTATTTCTTATCAAATTTTGAATTTAAATACAAAAGGTAAATTTTCCTTCAAAATAAAATTATTACGCGTTTTAGGATTTTAATTATTAATTAATTAATTTTTGTTTCTCCAAATTGTTAAATATTTTTTAATGGAATGAAATTAGAACACAAGATTATAGTTACAAAAATATTTTATTTATTTATTAATACCCTTCGAGTGTACAAAGATTTCAGACTGTCTCTTATTTAAAAATAAATTCTTTGTAAAAGGCGAAATCTTCAATTATTTAATTTTATTTGTATGATAAATTATCTAAGAGAGATTTTAATTAAAATATGAATATATATATATATATAATAATGTTTTTAATAAAAATTGCTTGAGATGTAACTCTTGAATTATCTATCCCATCTAAAGGAAGGAATATTGTATTTTGTATGTAAATATTGAATTTTGAAAGGAAGAAAGCGAGAGAGGGGGAAGGAAGGCATGAAGTAAAAGTGACATGAAGGATCATTGGATAGAATCCCCTGGCTGATTGCACATTAATCTTGCAGTTGTTTGGTGTGGATTTAGGTCATGTGTTAGTGTGTTGGTGTGTGTGTGTGTGTGTGTGTATGCATCCCAAGTGGGAGGGTTGGGATGACTGGAGAGCGAATGGTTCATTGGGGTCATGGATTGAGATGCAGCGCGTGTCTTGGGGTCGTCGGCGAGTGCGAAATTCACTTGTGAGGGTCCCGAGGAGGCGAGACGAAGCAACTCGAGTGCGTGAGTTGCATGCCAATTGGATGCCGCGGCGGCACGTGAGCGATTGACCCCCGGCAAGGCCGTTCGAGGCCGCCTGCGACATTCGCTGCACTTCCACACGGGCCATTGACACCACAAAGTCACAATCCATCCGACACACCAAATTCCACTTCATCCACTGTTTATAATCTGGACCACCAACAACTCGTCTTCAGTCATCATCTTACAACATTACTTACATCTTCCCCTCCCCCAAACCTCACATGCACATGCATCCCTTTGAATTTCCATTAGGAAACAATAACAGATTAACATTACAATCAATCAACATCATAAATCACTTTCACTCAATTGAATTATTTATTTCTGATTCATAGATTGATGAATCAAAAAAAAAAAAAAAATATAGATATATATTTTCTTTTGTCAAATAAGAAAATTTTCTTTTTGTAAAACAAAAATATTTTATTTATCTACAACATGCCCCGAACAAAACAAATTCTAAAAAAAAAAATGATATAAACCTTATCAAACCTATTTCTGGACTGAACAAAAAAAAATTCACTTTAATTTTTTTCAAGATTTTATTTAGTTATTTGCTTTTCTTTTTTAAATAAGAGTCATATTGGAATTAAATTTGACATGTATTTATATTCGATTTTTAATAATTATATTTTATGGTAGAACATTTTTTTTTATATATATATAATCCCCTTATTTAATGATTTTTGTAAATTAAAAAATTAATTACAGATTATTTTTATTTAAATATATTTTTTACAAAAGAAAACATAAATTCTACAGAAGAGAACATAAATTAAAAAAAAATAGTCATAAAACATTCAGCCTTTAAACGTACGTATTAATGCACCTAAAGAAAGAATAGTATAGCCTGTGGATATAACATAATATATATTTCGTAATATTTTATTCTAAATTAATATTAAATTAAATTATTTTTAATTTTATCTTATTTATATTTGTATTTTTTAAAATTTAAGGAAGCTGTCCTGTGTTGCCCGGTGCCATTTTATTTTATTATTAAAATTCCTATTTTAAATTAAGAAAAACCTAACAAAGATGATTTTCCTCGAGACTAAAACCAATACAGATCGATTTTTACCGACCGACGATAGTACTCATTTTAAGGCATTCACATTAAGATTAATATTATATTGTTTTAAAATTTAGAATAACAATTTTTACTATAATATAGTATAAAAAGTTTTTAATTTTTATTACCAACCGACGATAGTAAGGGAGGTATTGTTTTCACACCAAATTTCACATGTGGAGATTTTTACATATCTCCACGAATCATGCATTTTCTTAACAGAAAAAAAGTATTTTTAGCATGATGTCTGTCCGTCCATCCGTATAGATGTGTTCAGCCTGAACGGCTCAACGGATTTTGATGAAAAATGGTATATTTACTTAATGCATCAGTAGGATGAATTGATCAACTTTTGGTGCAAATCCGGAAACCGGAAGTGGTAGTATTAGCGATCGACGATAGGAAGGGAAGGGTTATTTTCACACCAAATTTCACATGAGGAGATTTTTTACTTATCACCACGAATCATGCACTTTGTATTGGTTTTATTCTCGAGAAATATCATTTTTATTAGTTTTTTTCTTAATTTAAAATTATATGACGTCATCCAGCTATTCATGACGTCACAGCCTGGTCTTACATATATATTATAAATAAAATAAAATTATATCCATATCTGTTTTTATTACATTAATAGATATATTAATATTATTTGAAATTGTTTCTGTAGCTGGAAATTAATTTATTTCAAACTGTCGGTCGTTTCGGACCTGGCCACAGGTCAACTTATTCTTTATAAAAATTATCTATGTTGTGAATTTCAAAAAAATCCTTCGAGCGGTTTAATATTTCAAAAATACAAATATATTAATATATATACAATTTTTGCTAGTATAGTAAGATAAGATAAGATATGTTGCCATTTATAATAATGCCATTCATTAAAACACTCTTTTGAATAGAAATTGTATAGATTCTCATAGTTCTTGAGATATTGTCTCACCTAATTTAATCACTGATATATTCGGTGTGCATATTATATATCAATTTTTTTTTATTTTAATTCTTAATTTATATATATATATATATATATATATATATATATATTAATTAATTAATTATATATATATATATATAAATTAAATTGCTAGAAATGCATTTCGTTTATCTAGTCATTTTTTATAAAAATTAAATATTTAGAATTTCAATTTTCATATATACCAAAATCTAAGTACATATATATAAATATAAAATATTAAATTTAATTGATATTATTTTTATTCATCTCATTCAAGAATGACGATTTAAAAACAAAATACTTCATTTTATTCATTTTGTTTTCTTCTAATTTCTATGTTAAACATTTTTAAAAGGGTATCGAGTAAAAAAGTTCACGGAAAACGGTTGTTGAGAATAATTGTCCGTTATTGTAGGGTGCCCACCCTCGTCGGGTGGTACGTGTGTAGCGCAGAGCTATTGCAGTATTGGGGCAGGTCCGGAGGGTGGGTGCTGGCCCGAGGAATGCCAACCAACATGTGCGCTCGGCCACCACTTCTTCACGGACATGCAACAAGTCGACTGCCGAATAATAAAAAGATCCAGCCGAGTAAATATGCAAGCGAGTCAATGGGAATAATTCCAGTTCCATTCATTCACTGCCACTTGGCTTGGAGTTGGGTAGGGGTGATGGGAGAAGGGAGTGGGAGGGAAGGCGGATGCCCTTTAGGAGCCAGCCTGCCCTTTCGTCCAATTCTTTCTTTCAATTGATATTCGTTTTATCGTCTCGGTTAGATTTATTTTCGTTGGTTATCTTAGTTTTGAAGAAGATACGTTCATTTTTCTGTTGAGCATTTAGTATAATTTTCTCATTACAATTCACCGGCCGTGACATTCAAGACAGCGAAAGTGAGGAAAAAAAAAACAACAAATATATATTTTTTGTTGCTTTCCTTGTTAATTAGTATTTCAGGAAGAGGTCCAAAGTTATTTTTGTGTCTCTCTCAATTTAATTAAATTCCTTTTCATTAATTTATCGTCCAAGTTTTATTTATTATCTAAGTATTTTCGTCCACAAAAATAATTTTATGAATCACCTAATGTTTAATTTTAGTTTAAATATTTGGAAATTATCATATAATCGATGTTTTTGTTAATCCTTAATATGAGAATAAGATACATTTTGATTAAGAAGAAAATAATTATAGAAGTTCATTCTCTCCTAGAAAATTGAGGAAATGTTTTAGATTACAAAATTTCGAACAATTGTGATTTAGGCCTTGCTTCCATAACCATAATTGGCTCATATGGTTATGAAAAATAGTGAGAATATATTTACCGACCGACGATAGTAAGGGAGGTATTGTTTTCACACCAAATTTCACATGTGGTGATTTTTACATATCTCCAGGAATCAAGCATTTTCTTTACAGAAAAAAGTATTTTTAGCATCATGTCTGTCCGTCCGTCAGTATAGATGTGTACAGCCTGAACGGCTCAACGGATTTTGATGAAAAATCGTATATTTACTTAATGCATCAGTAGGATGAATTGATCAACTTTTGGTGCAAATCCGGAAACCGGAAGTGGTAGTATTAGCGATCGTCGATATGAAGGGAAGGTTTATTTTCACACCAAATTTCACATGAGATTTTTTTACATATCACCACGAATCATGCATTTTGTATTGGTTTTATCATCGAGAAAAATCATCTTTATTAGTTTTTTCTTAATTTAAAATTATATGACGTCATCCAGCCATTCATGACGTCACAGCCTGGTCTTACATATATATTGTAAATAAAATAAAATTAAAAATATTTATGTTATATCCATATCTGTTTTTTATTACATTAATAGATATCTTAATATTATTTGAATTTGTTTCTGTAGCTGGAAATTAATTTACTTCAAACCGTCGGTCGGTTCGGACCTAGCCACAGGTCAACTTATTTTAACTGAATTTGTATGAAGTTCAGGGTATACCGAGTCGCCACAAAGTAGCTTAAAAATTATTCTTTATGGGCTGTGAATATTGTTTTAAGAATATTAGGGGTTTGTTTGGGAATATTAATATATTCACTCAGTTTGTAATTATAATCTCTCTTCTGTCTCTATTTGTACATAGAATATATCAATCAATTTGTTATTCAAAAACTACAGAAATCTTATAGTATATATGAAACATTTTATAAGAATTTATTAAAAACTCTCCGCTGTTTATATAATATACCTCCTTTAATAAAAGACATACTATTTAAAGTTTATTCATTTATAATTGTTCATGTGTATTATCATATTATGTTGTTAACTTCATTAATATTTTTTTAGAGTGGCAGAATGATATACATATTTCCTAATTTGATTCTAAATTATTATTAAATTAAATATTTTTAATTTTATTTCAAAATTAAAATTTTTAAAATATCCTATATATAAAAAATGATTAATACAATATTAATTAAAAAAGAATATGACAGGAGGCAGCTGTCAATGTGGAGAGGCTGATGTCGCTGTCGCTGCCATCTTAGAATTGAATAATAACTATTTTTAATTAAGAAAAAGCTAACAAAGATGATATTACCCGATGCTGAAACCAAAGCATATCGATTTTTCTTTATAAAAATTATCTATTGTGTAAATTAAAAAAAAAATATCATTAAGAAGATAAAATATCTTAAAAATATACAAATATATATATATATATACAATTTTTACTAATAGAATAAAATAAGAGTTTATGGTTCACCGAGCTGTGGCTCGGTACTTTAAAAAATATTCCTTATGAACTATGAATATTTAAGATTAAGATTATTATTTAAAATAAATATATAATACAATATTAATATATAAAACAATTTCAAATAATTTAAAAGGATATAAATTAAAATATATACAATTATTAAAGCTTTGGTGGTTGTTTTTATTTATAACGGAATTTTGTAAATTAAACCACATATTGATATTTGTTATTGTAAATTTGCAGAAGTAGCAATCGAAACGTTGTGTATATGTTTGTATTTTTTGAATAAATTTACAATAACAAATATCAATATGTGGTTTAATTTACAAAATTCCGTTATTGCTACTTCTGCAATCGAAACGTTGTGTATATGTTTGTATTTTTTGAATAAATTTACAATAACAAATATCAATATGTGGTTTAATTTACAAAATTCCGTTATAAATAAAATATATACAATTTTTATTATATACAATTTTTGCTACTAGAATAAGATAAGAAAGATATATATATATAAATTATAATTGATCTTTATAATTTGAACTTAATAGCATTATTATCAGATTAAAAATATATTAAGACATAGAAAATATTTAATGAACAAAAAAAGGTATTTCAAAAACCAGATTTATATATGTTAATAAAACCGTCAAGTCAACTCTTATGATATGACATGCACATATTTATTTTGAATATAAATTGTATTAAAAAAAACTAACAAGTACTAATATACTTATATTATAATATTCAACTTTCAACACATCCAGTATACATTATACGAGACATCTCAAACTCGTTTACCACCAAGGGCCACATCAAGTATTACACACAAGCTGCGGGCCGCATTACAAACTTGACAAGATTTATCATGACCCAAATCTTCAAAATTTGATTGAATTTGTTGTGATATAGCTATTTTTAAAATAGATTACATGTGATGGTTTGATTTATCAATTTAAGACACTTTATTTACAAAATTATATTTCTTTGGAAAAACTTGCCGGGCCGCAGACAATTTGTAGACAGACCTTGCCTGCACTATAATTATACTAATATAGATAATAATAATGGGAATTATTGAAATCTTCCAAAAATCAAATTCTAGTTTTTAAAGAAAATACCCTGAACCCAAAAAATAAAATAATATAGGTGTACGTGAATAACAACAAAAACAAATATTATTTTAATTAATCGATTAGCTTTCATTTTTAATGTGATTAATTATTATATTTATAACGATAAGATAAAAAAACAAGATATTTGTTAGAAGGAGTTGAAAAGAAAGTTAATCATTTGATTTGTCTTTCATATTTAAACAAATCTTTCACTATTATCTTGGTAAACTTACTACAAATAAAATGATTAGGTATGATTAAATTAAATTTAATAAACAAATAAAAATAATAAATAAATAATTAACAGATATTTAATAAAAGAATTTTGGAAATAACATCTTATAATTATATTTACCCGAACATTTAAAAGACTCATAAAAAATACAACGTTTCGATTACTCTTACATCAATCATTATCATGTAACTACACTCTCCGATCCACCAGAATCGACTCACAAGTCTACCCAAGTGCTTAATTACGAGCCGATTCTGATCGTTAAGGGAGTGTTGTTACTTGATAATGATTGCAAAAAAGTAATCGAAACGTTGAATTTTTTATGAGTCTTTTAATAAATAATTATGCGATTTTATTTACAAATTTATTGATAAACATAACCTCCAAAGTTTTAATAATTTAATATCTACAATTAGATATTTATTATTTAAAAATGAATTTAGATGTTTTTTAAAATATTTATATATATAAATGTAAAACTGGAATTGAAAAATATCATACTATGTACCCTCGTGTATGATGAATAATAATATATTAATTAATTAACTCTAATATATTAATTAATATCTATTAATAATTACATTAACCAAACTAAACTTAAACTTAAAAAAAATAAAACTAAATAAGAATAATTTTTATTATTTACTTCAAGCAATTGGAAAAAAATCTTCTAATGATGACGTTATAACCGAAATGCGCATAAAACAAATACAATATTTGAAACTTCATTAAATATTTAATTAATATAAAGCTTAATAAGCTTTATATTAATTTAAGTTTAATTTTAGTTTATATAACTTATTAAAATGTTTCAACTTATGTCAACGGTTAAATCGATTAATTTTATAATTAAATATTTGATGAAAATTTTACAAAAGATAATCATCATTCGTTGTTCCATTTTTAAAGAAATTGTCTTTGGGTTGATTTAAAGGGGACATGTAGATCGAACTAGGATGGCATCGTATTTTATTCTCCTTCGATTTTCTGTTTACCTATTTATTTGTTTTGAGTTTGCAAAGGGAAGGGAAAGAGAGAAAGGGAGAGAGAGAGAGAGCAAAGAGGAGTTGAATGGAATTCCTTGACGTCTGCGAAGGCACGCAGACGTAGCCAGGGGGACAGAAGTAGTGCCGGGGAGGTTCAGGATGTTCCCGAGAGATTTGTGAATGGCCAGGAAGAGAGGGAGATTAAAACGAAGATGTTTGCCTGGCTATTGTGATGGTAATTGCATGCCGGCTTGACCCTGTTGTTAAGTAGCAACAGGTGAAGGCAATGGGAGGGGAAGTATGGCGAGGGAGGCGACCTCCTCTGCATACGCCATCGATCTAAAAGATGTCGACCTCAAGTCACAGCCAGTGGCAATCACCCGACACATCCAATACCCTCCCACTCCCAGATTCACGCTTTCCAACCCTCAAAATTGAATTCATGAATGAGATCAACTCATTACTGAAAAGACAACAAACTTAGCGAAACCCATTCAAGTTCAACCCAAGTTCTCAAATGAAGTATTTTTTTATTTTACAAAAATACACTCTGATAATTCAATATATATATATCGTCAGAGATAATAATACGATCACCAAAATTTTCGATGTCGAGATTTTGATGTTTTTATACGTTTTGAAGGTCCCTGAGTCATTTTCACTAATGAAAGGTTGAGGAAAATGTATGTGTGTGTGTAGACAAGATTACGCAGAATCATGAAATTTGGTACACGGGCATTATTCAAAATTCATAGTTTTCTATCAACATTTGAGAAATGTAGCTCTTTCGGAAGAGGGTCATTACCAACCACTTTTTCATTTTATTTCCTCTAAACTGACCGTACAAATAAAGATATATGTTTGATAGTTTTTCCACATAATTAAAAATTGTATAAAACTGCTATATATAGAATTTCAGTTGGATTGAATCCCTGGAAGTACTGGAATTAATTTTTTAACACTGCAAATCACGCGCCAGCACGTGACGTTATTATTGATTAATTTTAATTTATAATTTATAATTAATTAAATTTAATTTAAATATAATATATGTTATTTAAGCAAATTCAAATTTGCTAGATAGTCGAGTAGAGATACTCCAGATTTTTTGCTATTGATTAGATTTCTTGTTAAATTAATTACCAATTATATTATTATTTTTTGTTAAATTAATTTCCAATTATATTATTATTTTTTGTTAAATTAATTTCCAATTATATTATTATTTTTTTCTACTTTTTTTTGTTTAAAAATTCATAAATATTGATTTTTGATATTTACCTATATATAATTTAATTTAAAACACATTTATTTTTTTTATATTTGCATTTGTAAATTATTTTATTTATTAATTAAAATATAAAATTTAATATATTAATTTAATTTTGGATATTAATAATAGAAAGGTTGATATCGAGAATTTTATACAAGAGACAAACTTATATATTTGTTGTTTTTTACCGACCGACGATAGTAAGGGAGGTATTGTTTTCACACCAAATTTCACATGAGGAGATTTTTTACTTATCACCACGAATCATGCACTTTGTATTGGTTTTATTCTCGAGAAAAATCATCTTAATTAGTTTTTTTCTTAATTTAAAATTATATGACGTCATCCAGCCATTCATGACGTCACAGCCTGGTCTCACATATATATTATAAATAAAATAAAATTAAAAATATTTATGTTCTATCCATATCTGTTTTTTATTACATTAATAGATATATTAAAATTATTTGAAATTGTTTCTGTAGCTGGAAATTAATTTATTTCAAACCGTCGGTCGGTTCTGACCTGGCCACAGGTCAACTTATTTAGTTTTCATTAAAAATTTATCATTGCAGATTTATTAACTCCAATATGATAAAGTTTTTTTTTTATCATTTTACTATTTTAGAAGCCCTCTTTTTCAGATAATCTAGAATATGAATTTTTTTGAATTTGTTATATACATAGGTAATATATAAATTATATTTAAAAAATTAATTAGTTAATTCAAAATTAATTTCATCGACATTTATTTATGTATATTATTTTAATATTAGCTAATTTTATTCATGTTTTCAAATGATATGCAATATTAATATTTTCAAAATTGAAATTACAATAAAGTTTCAGGTTCGGAGGTAAGTATTTTATTTTACATTGAACAATAAACTATTTCTAATAGTTTCTTCTGTTTAATGAATGATGACCTTTCAACTAGAGAATACGATAGATAGACTACTCTCCTAGACACCATAAATAGCACTTCTTTATGAATCATTATCTAACAGGTGTTTTTGTAAAATCCTCCCCTCCCTCGTCCCGGCACTCGATCTCTTTTCACTGTTACTTTTAGGGGTCAAAAGGCCTCCACCTTCTTGCAAGGTTATTTGAACAACTTTTCCAAATAAATAGACGACCTCTCTCTCTCTAAAGAATGGCCTTGTTGTCGATGTTGTTGTTGACGTTGTAGTTACGCGCCCATCTCCCCACTCCATTCACCACTCCCCACCCAACAACGAGGTTCAAGTTGAACAGCCTTTCATCCCTTTACGGTGTAAACTCACGAGATGCAAAAGAGTGAGGGATGCTGCGTTGGGTGGTGGTTAGGGGAGACAAGGTTTTTTTTAAAGCTGCCCTCTCGATCCGAGTTTTTCACTCGGAATAAATTAATATTTATAATAAAATGTAAACAGTAAATATAGTAAATTGTTTTGCCACTCTATCCTCTATATTAATTTCGTTTAAAGAAGCACTGCCCTTAAATTATCATCAGGTGATAGAAAATCAAAAACAAAAAATTCATGAGAACTCTAGCATGGAAATTAATAAAAGGTTTAAAGAATCTCAAGAAATGTACTAAGAATAAATTTCCAGGTGGAAACGTGTAATTTACCTATGCTTTTGTAAAATTATTTTAAAGTTTTAATTATGTTTGTTTGTATTCTTTGTTAAAGGATGAGTATCTTTTATATTAAATATTAGAAATAAAATTTCATAATAGTTTGTTAATCAAAAAAAAAAAAAAAATCCCATACATTTGATCAAACATCCTGGTCACAATAAGACTGTTGGGGTTCGAAGTAATTTTAAAAAAATATATTTAATTAAATAATTAGATATATCGATTGTAAAATTTCCATTTTATTCACGAAGCTTTTATTTTTATAAACTTTTTACTGTCACATGAATATAAATATGTATTTAATGGCTTTAAAATATGAGTCGGTCGGAAAATAATTTCGTTTTTTTAAGGAAGAATGAAAGACGATTTTTTTCATATTTATAATAAATGTTATTCAATTATGTATTGATCATTTTGTTCCACCACCTTTTGCAATCTTTCTAGTAATTTTAAAATTCAGCGCTCATAGAAATTACTTCTCCCTGTTAGCAAAAAACTGAAGCAAATGATTTTTAACGCCTTCATTTGAATCGAAGATTACACCATTTAAAGAATTTTGTAATGACTGAAATAAATGATAATCTGATGGTGCCAGACCGGGAGAATATGGTGGATGTGGTAGCACATCCTATCTAAGCTATAACAGTTTTTGTTGAGTGACCAAACTTTATAGTTATATAATTATAATTATTTATAATAATTTTAAATTAAATGAACATTATATTTTTAAATTTAAGTATAACTTTTGCATCTTTACTATACAAAAAATTCATAATTATTTTCTTTAGTAATTCATAATTACATCAAAAATTCTTAAATAACTATACATATATTATATATATTTTTATTTAATTTAAAATAGAATTTTATATTTATATTAACTCTTTATAACCTGTGTTTTAAGAGTAGGTATGAATATACAATGTACTACCATCTTTATTATTGATAAGACGAATAAAATTGCCATAATTGATTTAATTTTTTTAATTACAATTTATATTTTTAATTTCTAAATAAAAATTAACGTTTTAAGATAAGGAAGAGATTAATGGAATTATTTGGAATATTTGAATTTGATTACATAGTCAACACAAATTTGAGATGTTTTGTAAATAATACATAGACACATAAAGGAATAAATTTAAATTAGAGAAAATACAAAAATTTTATTGTAATTAAAAAGTGTTAATATCATGAGATAAATGAGAATAAGAAATAAATATATCATAAAATATTAATTACTAATGTTTAATTTAATGAGATGATATTGAAATATGAATAATAATAAAAAAGTGGTTTTAAATCACAGAGCATTAGTCAACTTAATCATATAGCATATTTTCCTCTCCTTTAATATAACAATTAGATATTAACAAAATATATAAAAATTTTACACAATTTTAAAAGGAATAATAAGGAAAAAAACATTTTACCTAAAAAAAATAAGAAAGATAATAATGATCTTTCTTGATTGCAGATCCTTGAAATAAGAGGAGTGAAGTGTTCTTGATTTTAATTAATAATAATTAATATATTTTTTTCAGATATCCTAAAGTTATCTTTAATCATATTTCAATTAATAAATTATTTATTTTTCTTCTCTGAGATCTAATTAGATACTAGTAATTAAAAATTCAAAAAACAAATCAACAAAAAAGATATACTCTTAATAGAATCAAAACAATTAAATATTTTTATTTATAATACATTTTTCATTCGAAAAAAAAGTTAGCTCGCAATTTTCAGTTAAAAATTTTGAAATAAAAATGTACTTGTATATATGTATATATATATCTGTTTTATACAAGTTATTTTATTCAAAAAATTGCGAGCTAACTTTTATATCTATCTATCTATCTATCTATCTATATATATATATATAAAAGTGAAATGTACACGGCTGTTGATTGGTCGAGGGATCCAAGAGGTGGAGGTAAAACTTCTAAGGAAACAAACAAACTATCAACAAAGCTCAGGGCCAGTCACTCAAGTGCTGCGGAATTCATTTGCAATCCCGATGTTTTTCCTACGGTCAATTATATGTTGCATGTTCGCGAGTAGGTACAAAACATTTGTTTATTTGCGCTCCAAGTGGAAAAACAGAGAACGTTTAGTAAAGCATACGTATGACTCAAAAGATTCGGATAAACATTTTCAAATTTGTCTTCAAGGTAGTAAAGAAAGAGTAAGATGCGGAAATCAATTGTCAGAAACTTTCGAATTTCTGAATGGGATACACTATCACCAATTTTATTTAATTTAGCATTTGAGTATGTGATTACACAAATTGGGAGGCTAAGCAGACGTCTTAAATATTATAAGATATTCGGTAATTGCAATTAAAGACAGCATGAAAAAATTAATTGAGGCAGGAAATAAGATGGCGATTGAAATTAATAGGGATAAAACAAAATATTTAGAAAGAGAGAAAAACATTATTAACACACAGAGTCTTAACATACAAAATGTAGAATTTGAAAATGTAGAAAAATTTAAATACTTAAATTCTGTAATTACAAAGGATAATAATATTGTATAAGAATTTAAATCGAGGTCGCAATCGGGTAACTCCTGTTATCATACGGTAAAGAGGCTTAACTCATCAAAACTTTTATCAAAATGGATGAAAATTGAAATATTTAAAACAATTATTTTGCCTGTTGTATTATATATATTGTTGTATATTATTGACGATGTTCTTGGGAGATGAAAGTAGATTTAGAGAATTTGATATTAGGATTGTTCGCAGCATTTAAGGACCAAGAAAGATGAGGTCACCGGGGTATGGCGGAGATGGCATAACTAGGAATTGCATCTCCAGATATATTTAAGGTTATTAAGGTTATAAAATAGAGAAGGCTGGGATGGGAAGGGGTCATGGCTAGAATGGTAGTTTAAAGATCGACGAAAAATCGAGATCTGTATAGGCACAGAGATAGATAGATATAAAAATACAATAGTAATATATAATTAATTTACTGATTAAATTAAAATATCTTTTAAATAAGAACACAAACAGAAATGATAATATAATGTAATATGCTGATTGAAACAAAATGGATGAAAACCTTTTACATACAGACTTCCAACGAAATACTATGTATTACTTCCGGGGTACAGGGGCGGAGCCCCCGTCTAGGTGAGAAGAGCGCCGAAGGCGCTCTGATCAGCTAGTATATATATATATATATATGTCAAATTCTTGAAAAAAAGATATACAAAATATGCTCACTTAATTTACTCAATTAAATAGGTATATACATCCATTTTTTTAGAGATGAGATTATATAATAAATGAGTTGAAAAAATGGGAAATTATTTTTAAAGCATATTGAAAATTGACTAAAACAATGATTGAGATGTTGGAGGAATGAGAAGGGGAATGAATGCATAATACATACCACAAACTATACAACAACATCCCTTTTGAGGTAGGTCTGGTATAAAAACGCACTTGGTTTCCCTCCCCTTCTTCCCAAAACACACACCGATTCTCTCTATCCCTCCTCCCACTCGACGCATTCCTCTTTTCAATCCATTGACTTCGTTTATTATTGGCGATTTTTTTGCATTCACTTCCAGACATTCGCGCAAGGACATTAACAACCGCTGCGCATAAATCTATTCTCATGGCTGGCTATCAACTGGATCACAAAACAATCCAAACCTTAGTAAAGGATTAACATTATTTTTGTTCTGAATTTTTAGATTAGAACTTAAAATAACTAATTGTAATTTTGAATGGAAAAAAATTAAAAATGAATATCACTAAAGAATATATGATATAAAGAATGTGTTTAAGCGAAATTTAAGCGTCGTTATGACCTCAATAGAATCTTATATATAAAACCCCCGTTTTACTTTTTGACCGCAATTTTGTCTACAAAAATTCTACCACACACACACACACATACGTTAACGGGAAAAAACATTTTTTTGGAATCAGGATGCCTTACTTGAAACGTGGAGATCTGTAAAAAACGCCTATCGGTAGTCTATTTTGAAATTTTTTTAGATTGAAAAGAGTAAAAAAAAATAATACACAAATGAACAAACATATACAAATGAAGAAAAAAGTGATTATTATTGATGTTTATAAATAAAATATTGGAGATAAGCAAAGAAGTAAACATTTCTAGGGACCAAATTGGAATGGGAAGACAACGAAATATTCCATTTGCTAATTAATATAATGATAGATTGGAGGGAGGGGGTTGTTGTTGTTTTTTGGGACATCCCGCCATGCTTTGCAAATGCCAATTTGCAAAAGAGCCGTGTCGGATGTCGTTGGTGCGCAAACAACCGGCTGCCTCTTATCGGCAACCGGTTGGCCATAAAATCCCAATTCTCTGTTAATTATCATGATCAATTCACACGCATGCACTCTACGGCTACACGTTTACGTTTTATGAATGAATCTCTGCCTGTCAGGAGAGGGGACAGGAGGGTAGATAGGGGAAGAGGACGGCCCCGCCACGCACGACCCCCGCAATCAAAAGCGATTATTCGTTCATTAAGCGCCGGAACACATTGAGATGTCCCCTTCCGCCCCTCACCTCCTCTGTCCCACCTCATAGACAGTTGCTTTGCTCACTTTACGCTTTTATGGGCCACAGACATACATACAGAGAGACAAATCGACAAAGAGGAAACGCGATCTAATTAAAGACGCAGGGCGAGAGAGGAGAGAAAACGACGACACCTAACCTGATCGGAATCCTCTCTTATTACCTGCCAACGGGTAACAAACCAAACGTACTTGGATGCTTATCATCCACATCCGTATTTAACCATTAAATACCAATACTATGACATAAAGATCAGGATTACATTTCTATAAAAATACACCTTGGATGAGTACATAATTTTATTTAATTGAAATATTAAAATTATAATAGAAGTAAGTTATTAGTAAGTTAATAGCATGTTTATTTATATTATTATAGCTATTGATGAAATAATAGTTTCGGAATGATCATTGACCTATTTTTTTTATTCTATAATAAATTTTTACCCAAATTTTAATATATATATATAGAAAAGAAAAGTATGTTAATCATAAATTTTTAAAAAAATTTATTTTACTTGATTATTATTAATATATATGAATATATGTATATATATATGTATATGTAAATGTACTACTATTATTTTTACTTTCACATAATGAAAACTGTATATATACATATACATATTGGCAAAGCTCAAAATGAAAAAAATTGATAAAAATTTAAATTTCATATTTAGGACATGTATAAGCTTGGATTATAATCGGTTAATGGTCACCTTATATCATTGATTTTAACCATTTTTCAATATTTACAAAAAGCGTTTAATGATTTTGATAAAATTTGTTCAATTATATATATATATATATGATCAAGTATAATTATCATTAATAACAAAGATTTTAACCACGTTGAACAAATGTAAATGGTCAAATTTTCAAAATAGATCTTTAATTTTTACTATCTTACCAGAGATTTTCGATGTTTTTATACATTTTGAAGGTTCGTGAATCATTTTCACTATGGTTGAGTAAAATATCTGTGTGTATGTATGTATGTATGTGTGTGTATATACATATATGTTTATGTAGACAAGATTACGCAAAAACGGTTTGAGCGAGATTAATGAAATTTGGTGCACGGGCATTATTCAAAATTTATAGTTTTCTAACAACTTTTGAGAAATGTAACTCAACCGGAAGAGGGTCATTACCTACAACGTTTTGATTTTTTTCCTCTAATGTGACCGTAAAAATAAATATATATGTTTGTGATAATTTTTCACATGAATAAAAATTGTATAAAACAGCTATATATAGACTTTCAGCTTGATTGAATCGCTGAAAGTACCGGAATTAATTTTTTAACACTGCAAATCTCACGCGCCATCAACAAAGAGTCAAACATGTGCTAGTTTAATAAATATTATTTATTAATTTTAATTTTTAATTAATTAAATTAAATTTAAATATAATATATTATGTTATTTAATCCAATTCAAATTGCGAGATAGTCGACTGGAGACACTCCAGCTAATTTTTACCGACCGACGATAGTAAGGGAGGTGTTGTTTTCACACCAAATTTCACATGTGGAGATTTTTACATATCTCCACGAATCATGAATTTTCTTAACAGAAAAAAGTATTTTTAGCATGATGTCTGTCCGTCCGTCCGTATAGATGTGTACAGCTTGAACGGCTCAACGGATTTTGATGAAATTTAGTATATTTACTTAATGCATCAATATGATGAATTGATCAACTTTTGGTGTATATCCGGAAACCGGAAATGGTAGAATTAGCGATCGACGATAGGAAGGGAAGGGTTATTTTCACACCAAATTTCACATGAGGATTTTATATGTTTGATAGTTTTTCACAAGATTAAAATTGTATAAAACTGCTATATATACAATTTCAGCTTGATTGAATCGCTGAATGTTACGGAATTAATTTTTTAACACGTTGACTGCTAATCACGCGCCAGCACGTGACGTGGTGCCATCAACAAAGAGCCAAACATGCGCTGATTTAATAAATATTATATATAAATTTTAATTTATAATTTATAATTAATTAAATTCAATTTACATATATAATATTTGTGTTAATTAATCCAATTCGAATTGTGAGATAGTCGAGTGGAGATACACCAGATTTTTATTATTTATGATATAATGAAAGTTCTCACATAGGTAAAACTAATAAAAGATGGTTAAATATGAGCTATAGATTAAACATCCGTAATAAATATATGGAGAAAATTACTAAAAGGTGTAAAAAAGTATGAAAATAAATTAAAGTAGTTTAATTTAACTTTAATTTTTTATAAAATTCTTTATATTTTGCTTTGAACATTTTTTAAAAAGTTATTTATATAGGTTTTAAAATTTCGTAGACTACTGGTAAAAAACTGAGAAACGCTGACTTTAAAAACTTAATTGAAATAAATATTTATTTTATCATTCCGCAGTCCTAGCAGTTGACCTTATGTTACCGATCCATTACTTACTCATTTTATCACAATTTATATTTATTTATTTACTTTTCCTAAAATATAAATTAACAATTATTGTAATTCAATCATTTATTGAGATCTTTTATTACCTACTGATATTGAATATAATGAAAAGGTTTTTTGATATTAGAATATTTATTTGTATTCAGAAAGATTTTGAAACTTAAAAAAGTTCTTAACTTCATTCATTCTTACTTAAAAATCTTTTAAATTTGAATTAAAAAAAAAAAAATTGCATGTTTGTATACTCGGAAGTAAATCATTTTTCTTCCCATGAATAATTCACAGCGCATGCCGATTAATACTTAAACAGTAGATTTGATGTTGACTCTAAATTGTTCCTATCGTAGGTTAGTGCTGTTCAAAATGCGCTGCACGTTGTCCATTTGCGCTTTTAAAACATCTCCACTCAACTCCTTAGTGACTTCAGGTGTATCCATTTAGGAATAGATAAATAGATATACATTTTTTTTTCTTGTTTAGGAGGGTTCGTCTATCCCCTTGTCTGTTCGGGTTCCAAGGTGTGTTTTCCACCTGCCCGACAGGTATCGAAACACCTGTGCCTTGAAAAAATAAACTCAATTGATGACAAAAGTATTGTATATAAACTTTCACTGTCACCCTACCTATTAAAGAACCATCTAGTTTTAAGATTTGCTTTATTTTCATACTTGACAAATTTCGACAAATTGGTATTGAATTTTTTTCTTCCCTGTTGAATTCAATGAATGAAAGAAATTCAACCGCCTTTCAACTTAATAACATCTAAAAGTTCTAATTAATTTAATAATATACTGTACTTCTAATAAATGAGATTGATTTTTCGAACATGATTATTAAAAAATATTTCAAAATTTTTACAGAATAGAAAAAAATAAAATGTTATACATATTTGTTTTTTTTTTTTTTATTTTTACATGTTTCTATATTTTTTAAATTGAAATATTTTTTCAACTGAGAAAAAGGTAAGTTTTATAAAAAATATAAATAAATTATTATCTATCTAACATATCTATCTCCGTCGCTCTACAGAACTCGAAAGTTCTTGGCCGCAGCAACCACACTTCTACAAGTATCCCTATTCTGACTGAGCTACAACCTTCCAGTCCCTATCCTCTCCCACATTATCCACCCACCGTGTCTTTGGTCTTCCAACAGGACGTTTCCCACTCGGTCTCCCCACCAATATATTTTTCGCCATTCTTTCTTCTCTCATTCTAGCCACGTGTCCTGCCCATCGCAGCCTTCTCGATTTTATAATTCTAACTATATCTGAAGATGCATAGAGGTCTTGAAATTCCTCGTTATGCAGTCTCGGCCATTCTCCGGTAACTTCATCTTTCTTTGACCCATAAATGCTGCGAAGAATCCTATTCTCAAATACTTTAAATCTACTCTCGTCTCCTAAGGTCATAGACCATGCCTCACACCCATATAATACTTTACTTTTGTAACGCCGAGATTGAATATTAGAGGAAAAGTCGTACAAGCACAAACGGACATACCCGTGCCATCTATCGGAATCAATATGATTGACTAATGGATGGGAGGGGATATAGCCTAGTGATAGGATGAAGTGAAAAGAAAGAGATATTCTCGCCTGTCCAATGGATGAAATATTATCGTCTCGCTATCGAATTAATTAATGTATTGCATCTTACCGAAAATTCTACCGTAAACGTTTCTCTCCAGTAGTGTCTGTAAGAATAAAATATATATATTGTTGTGATATTTACCTGCAATAAATACCGCCCTTATCAGATATCGTACCGTTTTTAGGTTACGGCCAAGTTTTTAGGTTACGGCCAAGTTTTTAGGTTACGGCCAAGTTTTAGGATACCGCCAGTTCTAGGCTACCGCAAGTTTCCGGTTAGCTGCTGTTTTAGACTACCGCAAGTTCAGGTTACGTGCAAGTTTTAAGTCATCGCCGTTTCCGGATATCGCTTTTCGTTATGCCTTTTTGTCTCTAGTTGGAAAACGAAGAAAATACACCTACTTCCTATATCATCACAGCATTACCGTATCGTACTGACTTTTTCTATTAATAACGTCTATCTATTAAGTGTCTCGTATTAAAGGTTATAAAATAAATAAAAACCAGTAGATCCCCCCGTTGAGTCTCTATCCAGCAACCTAAGTTGAGCTTAGGCTATTCATGTATCTGAAATTGTACAATAAACATATGTGTACCGTAATATGAATCAAAGTTTGTAAATATATCTTGTTTATTAATTGATATCTAAATATAATAAAATTTCTTTCTTTTTTTTTTATATAAATTATTCTTATATAATTTCCCTCTCTTATGTTATTTATTTAGTACCGATTGTACAATTAAGGTCGCATGAGTATATGGCGCCCGAACAGGGACGCTGGTTTTTGTTTTTTTATACATAAATATATGACTGTTCAGCTGGGACATTGATTTTTCATTATACATAAATATATGGTCCCCAAACAGCTGGTACATTGGTTTTTCTTTTTATTGATTATTAATCACATAAATATATCGATATTAATTATTAATATAGTTAAAAATAAACTAATTAATAAAATAAAATGAAAATAAGTATAAAATCATCTAAGTATATAAAATTAAAGAAATGAACTTGTAATTGATTTTGGATGATATAATTTATTTGGAGGTGTTTTTTTATATATTTAATATAGATTAAATTTAAGTATACCTATAATTATCGTTTGTTCTTAGAAAATATAACTAAGACACAGTAATTCATTTTGTATTTATAAACATAATAATATTAATAATAAGCTTGACAATTTTAAATGTTAATATTATTCCATTCTAAAATAATTATATTGAAAATAATTATTTTTATCTTTGAAGGTTTATAAAATTGCTATAAATAGGTTTATGATTTATTTAAAAATAATTCAGAGATGATTTATTTAGTTTTTTTTATAAATAATATAAATTATTTGAAATTCCGTTTAGTTATAATAAATTTATTATTGAATAAATTTAAGTATACCTATAATATAATTATCGTTTGTTCTTAGAAATTATAACTAAGACACATTAATGCATTTTGTATTTATAAATATAATAATATTAATAATAAGATTGATATTTTTAAATATTAATATTATACAATTCTGATACAATTTTATTGAAAATAATTATTTTTATCTTCAAAAGTTTATACAATCATTATAAATAAGCTTATGACTTGTTTAAAATTAATTCCGAAATAATTTATTTATTTTTATATAAATAAAATAAATTATTTAAAATTCCGTTTAGTTATTATGAATTTGTTATTGAATAAATTCAAGGATACCTATAATTACCGTTTATACTTGGAAAATATATTCAAAACATTAATTCATTTTGTATTTTAAAACATAATAATGTTAAGAATAAGATTAATAGTTAGAAATATTAATAGTGTTCAATTCTAAAGTAATTTTATCGAAAATAATTATTTTTATCTTTAAAGGTTGTATAAACTTATGCTTATAAATAAGCTTATGACTTGGTTAAAAATAATTCCGAAATAATTTATTTAATTTTTTTATAAATAAAATAAATTATTTAAAATTCCGTTTAATTATGATAAGTTTATTGTTGAATGAATTTAAGTATTACCTATAATTATCGTTTGTTCTCTGAAAATGTAACCCCAATACATTAATTCATTTCGTATCTAGTAAACAAAATAATATTAATCATAAGATTCTAATAATTTTAAAAATTAATATTATTCAATTCTAAAATAATTATATTGAAAATAATTATTTTTATCTTTAAGGGTTTATACAGTTGTTATAAATAAATTTATGATTTGTTTAAAATTAAGTCAGAAATTATTTGTTTATTTTTTTTTAAACAATATAAATGGTTTCAAATTTCGTTTGGTTATGATAAATTTATTATTGAATAAATAATTCAACAACTGTTTGTCTGTAGTATATGGTATTATACCTTATATAATAATTTCGTTATTGTAATTGATTATCTACTTGTTTTGTATTGTAAATTTTTATTCTCTTTAATAATTATTTTGTACTGGGTTGCTGGTTATAATAGAGTTTTTCCTTAACGATGGCGGAAGAATTAATAGCTTATATTTATCTCGAATTACCGAATTTCTACCGCTAACAAATTCATCCCATAGTAGCCTTCAACGATTTCTCAGTGGACATGTCAGCAATATGAGTGCCTTAATGTCCCTAAATTTACCGGATGTGGGAGATTTTATTAAATTACAGATAGCATTAAATAACTTAGATTCTGGCACCAGGAGAGAGTTCGAGGACAAGCAGTCGTCGACAACCATACCGACTTATGAGTTACTCATAGAGTTTGTAACGGAGCGTAGCCGTGTAGCGGAGCTCATGAAGATAGATAACAGTGGTTGTGGTGATGCTATTAGCAAATCAGATTCTAAAGGTCCAGTTTCCTTTCCGTCCCGAGTTCCAACCAATAATACCTTACCGCCCTCTGTGAAGATTTCCGTACCGCCACCAACCAATAATACCTTACCGCCCTCTGCGAAGATTTCCGTACCGCCACCAACCAATAATACCTTTCCTCCTTCTGTGAAGATTTCCGTGTCGCCACCAATCGATGATACCTTTCCGCCCTCTAAGAAGATTTCCGTGTCGCCACCAACCAATAATACCTTTCCTCCTTCTAAGAAGATTTCCGTGTCGCCACCAACCGATAATACCTTACTACCTACTGGGAAAACTTCAATACCGTTGCCGTTGGACAAAACTGTCTCGCTCTTTCGTGAACCTAAAGTGTCACCCTTGGAGAAGAGTGATGATATTCCGATCTCATCAGTGGAGAATGAGCCTACCTGTATGAATTAGTAATTTTCTAAACTTGATATGAAGCAAGTCCTGCTACAAGTACCTGTTGCCGATGAAGAGTCACGTAACATTACGCATACACGGGTAACGGGTGGATTCTTTTCGATTAAGACAATAGAAAAGAAATCTACCTCAGGGATTGGCAACCCTGCCCTCGCGTGAGCCCATGGTTTCTCCATTTCACATGGAAGAATCATGTATCGTATCTTTGAGATCTCTTTGGAATCGACGGGTAACGGGTGGATATTTTCTATTAAGCCAATAGAAAAGAAATCTACCTCAGGGATTGGCAACCCTGCCCTCACGTGAGCTCATGGTTTCTCCATTTCACATGGAAGAATCATGTATCGTATCTTTGAAAGTCTCTTTGGAATCGAACGGGTAACGGGTGGATATTTTCTATTAAGCCAATAGAAAAGAAATCTACCTCAGGGACTGGCAACCCTGCCCTCGCGTGAGCCCATGGTTTCTCCATTTCACATGGAAGAACCATGTATCGTATCTTTGAGATCCCTTTGTAAGAACGGGTAACGGGTGGATATTTTCTATTAAGCTAGTAGAAAAGAAATCTACCTCAGGGGTTGGCAACCCTGCCCTCGCGTGAGCCCATGGTTTCTCCATTTCACATGGAAGAATCATGTATCGTTTCGTCTTGAAGTTCTCTTTGGAATCAACGGGTAACGGGTGGATATTTTCTATCAAGCCAATAGAAAAGAAATCTACCTCAGGGATTGGCAACCCTGCCCTCACGTGAGCTCATGGTTTCTCCATTCACGTGGAAGAATCATGTATCGTATCTTTGAAGTTCTACCGAGAGTCCCGTACCGATTGAAATCAAACACTTCCGTACCGGTCCATTCCGACAAAACTTTCTGTACGACGTTCCCTCTGGAAGGGGGTATGTAACGCCGAGATTGAATATTAGAGGAAAAGTCGTACAAGCACAAACGGACATACCCGTGCCATCTATCGGAATCAATATGATTGACTAATGGATGGGAGGGGATATAGCCTAGTGATAGGATGAAGTGAAAAGAAAGAGATATTCTCGCCTGTCCAATGGATGAAATATTATCGTCTCGCTATCGAATTAATTAATGTATTGCATCTTACCGAAAATTCTACCGTAAACGTTTCTCTCCAGTAGTGTCTGTAAGAATAAAATATATATATTGTTGTGATATTTACCTGCAATAAATACCGCCCTTATCAGATATCGTACCGTTTTTAGGTTACGGCCAAGTTTTTAGGTTACGGCCAAGTTTTTAGGTTACGGCCAAGTTTTAGGATACCGCCAGTTCTAGGCTACCGCAAGTTTCCGGTTAGCTGCTGTTTTAGACTACCGCAAGTTCAGGTTACGTGCAAGTTTTAAGTCATCGCCGTTTCCGGATATCGCTTTTCGTTATGCCTTTTTGTCTCTAGTTGGAAAACGAAGAAAATACACCTACTTCCTATATCATCACAGCATTACCGTATCGTACTGACTTTTTCTATTAATAACGTCTATCTATTAAGTGTCTCGTATTAAAGGTTATAAAATAAATAAAAACCAGTAGATCCCCCCGTTGAGTCTCTATCCAGCAACCTAAGTTGAGCTTAGGCTATTCATGTATCTGAAATTGTACAATAAACATATGTGTACCGTAATATGAATCAAAGTTTGTAAATATATCTTGTTTATTAATTGATATCTAAATATAATAAAATTTCTTTCTTTTTTTTTTATATAAATTATTCTTATATAATTTCCCTCTCTTATGTTATTTATTTAGTACCGATTGTACAATTAAGGTCGCATGAGTATACTTTTACTTTTTATCGCCTTTGATAATAATTTCGACGCGATAAGGCCCTTTACTGCATGATAACAAGCGCTTCCTGATTGCAACCTCGCTTTAAATAAATTATTATTATCATTATTTTATTAAAAGCTGTTATTTATACTATTAGTGACTAGATTATATCTATATATCTTCATGGCTCTATGGAACTCGAAAGTCCGCAGCAATCACACGTCTCCAAATATCCCTATTCTGAGCCACAACCCTCCAATCCCTACCCTCTCCCATCCTTGGTCTTCCAAGCGGACGTTTTCCACTCGGTCTTCCAACCAATATAAAAAAGATTATATACTTTTTGAATTCATAATTAATTTATTTTAAGATTTTTCCTTCAGGTTAGCGATTTTATTATTTATTAGTCCGAAATTTTGTCCTATGCGTGGAGGTGACTTGTTATTTATTATTTCTATTTTTTTTATAATTATAAAAAAATATCTTTATTTTTAGTGTTTTTCATTAAAATTTGTTTTTCTTTATACTATTTAAATTTCCTGAATCTTCTTCCTTCTATTTTCGTTATTTTTAATAAATAAATATGAATAAGAAAGAAAAACACTTAAATATTTTTCTAAGATTTCATTTTACAAAACCAATTTAAGTCTTATTTGTTAAAAACAAACCCTATCAAATTATAGTAATAAATAAATAAAATAGTAATATATATAAATCAATATAATTAATATATCATTCTTATAAATGAATTATAATTGAAATGTATAAATAATAAAAAAAAAATCAAATTGAATAATGTAATTTAAAAAAAAACTATTCAGCTGTTGACCAAATTTAATTCCCTTCGAATTCCAAATAAAACTTGAATTCATAGATTTTCTAGCAATTAATAATACATTTTCGATCCTTAGTCGGTTGAAGTGCTTAATAAGTTAGGAGCCAGTCGCATATTGAGTGAGGGCTGCGCTCGCTCCAACTCTCCCGGTCGCGATCTAAATAGAAGAATAAAAATAACCTTCTTATATAAAAAATAAAATATCTCTCTCGTAATAATCGTCAATTTAAAAATATAATAAAACTAACAAACATGTTAAAGGATGGTTAACATGGGGGAGAGAGAGAGGTTTTTTTTTTCGATGGTGAATTTGTGTTAAATTCCAAAAACAATCGATGCATAATTGTTTCTCGCACCCTCACCTTCCCTCCCGTTCACCCCGCGCCTTTGTACCGCCTCCCTCGGGAAAGGAAGGTCGTTGGCTAAGATCAAAATAACTCGTTTGTTTTTTCTTCTTCTTTTCAGCAGTTAAAACAAAAGCAAAATTCTTGAAATTTTAAGATTGATTATTTTTTAATATTTTTTTCATTATTATTATAATTAACATTTGGTTATAAATAGTAAAATGTAAATGAGATTAATAATAATTTCAGAATTCTTAGGATGGATTTGAATGAATGAGAAAAGGCTAATGAAAGGTGTGATTTCACAACGATCGCTGAGAAATTTATAAATATAAAAAGTTAGGAAATTAGGAAAAGATAGAAATAAGATGGAGGTGGTTCAGTATAAAGAAGAATGTTGGTCTTATGGCAAAGATCTAGAAAGATATAGAATCAATGATTAATTTTCTTAGAAAAAAAGTTTTTTTAAATAATTTAGAGTATTTTGATTTTTAGATTTTTTTGAAATCATTAATATTAAAATTACTTACAAAAATTTAATTATCTTTTTAAGATATAAATATTAAAAAATCATATCAAAAATAGTTTTTATTTCATGTTTAATATAAGAAGTGTTTAATTAGTCAATTTACTATCGTATTATATATATTTATTTATATTATATCAATTGAAATCGATATTTTTGCTTTTTTTATAAGATTACTCTTAGTTATAAATCGATACTCAAATCGATTGTTTTTAAATCAATGAATATTATGTTGAATTTGAATGAATTTAAATTTTTTAATCTTTTTATATCAATAGCTGATTCTACATATTATAATAAAATGTGTCTTTGGATTGAATTTAAATTAAATTAATTCAAATTGATTAGTCAAATGAATGAAATGAAAAGAATGGATTTCAATTTCATTAAAAGGAGGTGGTTGAAGGAGGAGGTTGTTGTTCAAGAAGTCAGAAGGATGGCATTTCTTGTTGGTTCAGCATTCTTTCAGCTGTTGACTGTTCATCGTCGTCCTCATCATCGTCCAACTCTCTCACCACGCATCAGTCTATTTCCGACCGCGCCGATGACGTCACAGCACATCGATTGCAGCCGATGACGTCACAGGTGTTGGTTCCCTTTTTAGCATTAACGTCAACCCTCTCAGTTGTCGGCGTACCTCGGACAAAAATAAATCCCCCCGCACACAAAGGGAAATTTTATTCAGAGGGCGTCGCTTTTTCAAAGGGCTCCAACTATCAGTTCCTCTGGCAAAGCAGAGAGCTGTGGAACCGGATTCCTCGCGCTTATACAACTTCAATGATCACTTCGACTGGTGAATCTGACCAGCCTCTTTTATTCTAGAAAAACACTCCATGACCAAGTGAAAAAGAGTTTAAAAATTAGAAATTAATAAAAATAAATTCTAGCAAATGATTAACGTTGATAACATAGAATGAATCACTATAATTCTCATTTATCTGAACACAGAGAATGATGTTATCTCTTATCTATTTATATGATTAATATTCTTCTTGATATAAAGTTTGCTATCACGTAACATGTTGACATATTCTGATGTTTATAACCTTCTCTAATGCAAAATACAAAATCTTTACACGGTTCATATAATAATAACTCAAATTAAGAAAATTAAGATCAGTTTTTACAAACAGGACAAAAATATCGATTGTCAATTTTTTACTCATCTTATACTAAAAATATAAAATGAAACTTATTTATTTGAGATTGTAAATTTTAAATAAGAACAAAAAATATACTTGATAAGAACGTGATTAACACAAATGAGAGTTGATCATTTAAAGAAATCAATAATGTACCTAAATATTTTTAAAATTTGAAAAAAAACAACTAAAATTATAACTCTATTATTTTTTATTTATTATTTGAAGAGACGTTCACTTGGTACAATCTTGTCTTTTATTTTGCTTATATATATCTATATATTATATTTAACTTATAGCTAATAAAATTTAAATCGAAAATTTTTCCAAACCCTTGACCCTTTTTAAAAATAAATGAGGTCTTTGTGATCCATTTCCCTATAATCTATTTGAAATTATTATCAATAATTCTACGCACTCTTTTTCCTTACAATTATCTTAGAATATATTTCTGAAAATTTATGTATCGTTTGAAATTTCAATTTCAAAGAAACAATCATCATTTTCTCACTTAATAAACATCTCATTTGAAATGAAAATAATTTTATTTTTTTTTTTGTTTTTTAAAGTAAAAACAGTATAATAATAATAATAATAGTGCGTCAGTAAAATGATTTTATATTTAGGCAAGAATGTACGAATATCAATAATTATACCCCTACTATTAATTCTAATAATAATATTATGTTTGCATTTCCATTATTATTTATTTCCTTCTGAAATGCGAATTGAAAGAATCATTTACCGAATTTTAATGAATAAGAATAACATGATTAACCATTATTCTGAAATTAGAAGCAATCCAGTCGATGAGAGGGTTGGACACGGAAAGGGGTAGGCAAGTATAGTATATTTAGGCAATCAACTAGTAAATAATTAATGCCATCAAATTACAGGATATTCATTAAATCTTTACAAATTTACAGTGAGATAGAGGAGGGAGGAGGTCAGGTCCTTGAGAGCGTCCAATTTTGACGATTGAAATGAATGAACAAATCCCTCCCCCTTAACCCTACCCACCCTTTCTCGTACTCCAGTAAATGAATCGCAAATACAAAACACACGTTTGTGTTTATAAATAGCTAATCCGTTTGTAAATGTAGGTAAACACAGTATAATTATTTAATAAGGTAGCAATTAGGCTATATTAGAATTTGATATCAATGCCTCTTTGCTCGAAATGGTGCATTACCAATTGGATTTTGCATATTTTATCCGGATCAGAATTTAAAACAAAACACAAATAGATGATGATTAATAAAATAGAAAAAGAAATTGATAAAACAATTTATCACTTTAAAAAGGATTACTTTTGCTTCGAGGAATAAAGTTTAAATTACAAGATTCTCGAATTTAAAAAAAAAAAAAATTATAAATATTTTATTTTTTCATCCATTTGAATTAAAAAAATATTCTGGTCTTATCATATATTCACCTATAGCAGTGATGATTCTTAGTGATTGGTATCTGTTATTAATATTATAATAATAAATAATAAAAAAATTATGTATATTTCAAAATTTGTACAATTATATATACTGCATATAATATATATATATATGTATAAATAATATATAAAATTTTAAAATAATTTTTTTAACTTATTTTACTATCTCTATAACCTCTTATAACTAAAAAAACGATTACTAAATTATTTAAATATTTTGAATTTACTTATTTGAGGAAATATAAGAAGTTTTAAAATTTGAAATATACAAATTCCAATAAGAAATATCTTAATTTCACCATCGCAGGTAAACCTTACTATTAAATGAAAAATTTTCTTAAAGTATTTATAGTATTATATTATTATTAATATTATATGATATTATAGAATTATTACTTACTTTTGCTTTTTTTTCGAGTGTTATAGTATAAAAAGAAAAGATTTCAGAAAATTTTGCTAAAAAATTATAATAAATTTCAATTTTTACCGACCGACGATAGTAAGGGAGGTATTGTTTTCACACCAAATTTCACATGTGGAGAATTTTACATATCTCCACGAATCATGCATTTTCTAAACAGAAAAAAGTATTTTTAGCATGATGTCTGTCCGTCCGTCTGTCCGTCCGTCCGTATAGATGTGTACAGCCTGAACGGCTCAACCGATTTTGATGAAATTTGGTATATTAACTTAATGCATCAGTGGGATGAATTGATCAACTTTTGGTGCAATTCCGGAAACCGGAAGTGGTAGTATTAGCGATCGACGATAGGAAGGAAAGGGTTATTTTCACACCAAAGGAGATTTTTTTATATATCACCACGAATCATGCACTTTGTATTGGTTTTATCCTCGAGAAAAATCATATTTATTAGTTTTTTCTTGATTTAAAATTATATGACGTCATCCAGCCATTCATGACGTCACAGCCTGGTCTTGCATATATATTATAAATCAAATAAAATTAAAAATGTTTATATTTATTATTTATGTATGCCTATCTGTTTTTTATTACATTAATAGATATATGAAAATTATTTGAAATTGTTTCTGTAGCTGGAAATTAATTTATTTCAAACCGTCGGTCGGTTCGGACCTGGCCACAGGTCAACTTATTGAATATAATTTTATTTTTAACACATTTTTTTTTAATGAAGAAACTAAAATAATCCTCAAAAGTGGTGGAGTGGAATCCAACAAATAAATAAAATAAACAAAAAAAAAAAAAAAATTAATTTTCTATTTCATTCATTTTCGCATGACATCCAAATAACCAATGTAAAGGTTCGCATTTGATGTGCTGGTTGCTAACAATTTTATTATTTGAGTTGTAATTATTATTTTTATTTAATATTTCATTTTTAATCGATAATTAATTAATTGTAATCGTATTCATTCATGTAATAACATTTGAGTGGATAATAAGTAAGTGTTAAGAGTGAAAGTAATAATCGTCGGCTTTTGTTTTAATCTCATCAGGTACTGTTATGGAGAAGCATACAATTTTGATTTTTTTTAATCTATGTAGGTATTTAAATTAATTAAGTGAACTGCAATGAATCTAGGTCAGGGTTGTTGGCTAAAAGCGGTCTCTTTTCTCCCCCTTTCGTTACTCTCTCTCCCATCCATTTATTTATTAACTAGTTTGTTAATACTGACTGTTTAAGATTCATGAAGTGTAATTAGAGATAATGCATTTATGAATTTAAAAATATTTGGTTTGTTGTGTGAAAAAGAAGCAAGGAATTAATGATATTGTTCAAACTTTTATCAATCATCAGTTTATATAAAAATGTTATACTTATATATATTAAAAATTTTAAATTAAATCATAGATATTATAAAAATTTGAAGTTTTATTTATTTATATAGTAAAATATAAGATTTAAATTAAAAAACTCTGATCCCTGCACTTCTGGAGTGATGTATATTTTATTAGTTTATTACAAGTCTAATCTTGTTTTCTTCTTTATTTTTTAATTGACTCATTAAATTAATGATCTACTATATTATAAATTGTATAAGTTACTAAAATTCATTTTATAATTCGTTTTAATTATAATTTGGCGAGGTATAAGGCAAAGAAAGAAGAAATTTAAAGAAAATACTTGAATCTAATATTTAAAGTATAATTCTAAACTAAAATTAACATTTTTACTATCTCGCCAGAGATAGTATTGCGATCACGAAAATTTTCGATGTTTTTATACGTTTTGAATGTTCCTGAATCGTTTTCACTAAGGTTGAAAAAAATGTCTGTGTGTGTATATGTGTGTGTGTATGTATGTAACCAAGATTACGCAAAAACGGTTTGAGCTAGAATGATGAAATTTGGTACATGGGCATTATTCAAAATTTATAGTTTTCTGTCAACTTTTGAGAAATGTAGCTCAACCGGAAGAGGGTCATTACCTACAACGTTTTGATTTTTTTTCTTCTAAAGTGACCGTAAAAATAAAGATATATGTTTGATAATTTTTCACATGATTAATAATTGTATAAAACTGCTATATATAGAATTTCAGCTTGATGAAAGTACCAGAATTAAATTTTTAACATTGCAAATCTCACGCGCCAACACGTGGTGCCATCAACAAAGAGCCAAACATGCTCTGGTTTAATAAATATTATTTATTAATTTTAATTTATAATTTAATTAATTTAATTTTATTTAAATTAATATATGTTATTTAATCCAATTTAAATTTGCAAGATACTCGAGTGGAGACACTCCAGATTTTTAATTTTTATAAAATTAAAGATAAACTTATAATATAAACATTTAATAATCTTTAAATTAATTGTTGTGTTTGGGAGGTTTTGGTCTAAAACACACGAGATGACTAGTCTTACTGAGTGGTGAAGGGTGGGTAGCTGGTCGGAGAACTACGTCCATCATGCTATGTACTTTTGTGTGAGAGGCCTACGTTCAAAATGGGCCTAGTTCATCCGAAAACTAAAAATTAGAGACTAAAGAACAAAAGATTATACTATTGTAATTAATGTACTATATTATATAATGTATTATATTTTAACTCTTTTGTATGAACTATTTAAAGGCTTAAATAAATTAATTAATTGTAAATTTATTGATTTATTTTTTTGTTATATGCTCATTTCGCCATACTTAATATGTATTTAGAGGGTAAAGAAAAAATATCAAGTCCTCTACCTCATTAATATCAAGTTAAGGTACCTAAAGTTCAAAATTTGGATAGGAGACTCATCCTCTTGTCAAACATTGGAGTATATTCTATCCATAATTATTTGTATGAATTTGAGTTTTTTTATTAATATATTCAGTTTCAATCAAGCAGTTTATATTTTATTATTTTTTAAAAATACATAAGTATAATAATATTTTATAATGTGATGTATTTTAAATATTCCTATTTTTAAGTATTATATTTGGATTTATAGTAGTTAATAGTTAATTGTCAAATTTTAATTTATTTTATTTAATTGGATATTTTATTAAAATTCAAACAAATTTTAATGTTTTGTTTTTTTTTAATTTATAAATTTAATATTCTTTTTATCAATATAAAATAATACAAGAATGAAAAGATTATTTATTTATTTATTGATATTTTTATAAATTTATTCTTAAATTTCCAATATTTGTCGAAGAAAATCATATTTATTATATAAATAAATAAGTAATTAAATTTTGTCATTTATATTATTATTAACTTGACAATAAATTTTAGTTTAAATTTTAAACAAATATTTTAATATACTATCTCATTTCAATTAGTCAATTAGTAAACTATCACAATGTTTTTAAAGTTCCAAATTTTTTTTTTATTGAATTTTATTCAACAAAATAATAACTACATATATTTTGAACTTATACTCCAATGAATTCTTTCATTTATTTAAAAAAAAAAATCGTTGAACAATAAATTTACAATGGATTATTTTAGCTGGAAATTTCATTTGAAATAACAATCGATTGAACCAGCATTTTTCAGGTCAGAACATGCATCATTCCAAAATAATTAATATTAAAAATTCAAAACAAAAATGTTAATTTTTTACTATCACGCCAGAGATAATTTTCGATGTCGATATTTTCATGTTTTTATAGGTTTTGAAGATCCCTTAGTCATTTTCACTAAGGTTGAGAAAAATGTATGTATCTCTGTGTGTGTGTGTGTGTGTGTATGTATACAACATTACTCAAAAACGGTTTGAGCTAGATTAATGAACTTTGGTGCACGGGCATTATTCAAATTTCGTAGTTTTCTATCAACTTTTGAGAAATTTAGCTCATCCGAAAGAGGGTCATTACTTTCAACATTTTCATTTTTTTTCCTCTAAACTGACCGTAAAAATAAAGATATATGTTTGATAGTTTTTCACAAGATTAAAAATTGTATAAAACTGCTATATATAGAATTTCAACTTGATTGAATCACTGAAAGTACCGGAATTAATTTTTTAACACGACTGCAAATCACGCGTCAGTACGTGACGTGGTGCCATCAATAAAGAGCCAAACACGCGCTGGTTTAATAAATATTATTTATTAATTTTAATTTATAAATTAATTTAAATATAATATATATGTTATTTAATCCAATTCAAATTTCCGAGATAGTCGAGTGGAGACAATCCAGATTTTTTTTTGACATTATGAATATTTTGAATGGTATATTTTTTAGTTATTATTTGTTGTATTTCAGTAGACAAGTCATTCATCCTCTTCATATTATTTAATTTTCATTTTGTAATTACACAGGATGTTAAATTATAGAAACTTTTCTTTGTTATGCAATAGATGTTGAATAAATGGCAGCAGATGTTGTTGAGGGTTGAAATAAATCCGTAAATAAAGTGGGAAAAGAACAAGAACACCAACTGGAGAAGTGCAAAGAGGAAGGAGTGTGAGTAAAAGAGAGAGAGAGAGAAACCACTTGATGATTCTGGCTAGTAATAAATTTTTCTTAATTCGCAAAATGATAAGCAAAGGGATTTCCATTCACTCGCGAGGAGAGAGAGAGAGAGGAGGGAGAGAGGAATCTCGGTCCATTTGCAGAGGGTTATCTCTTGATATTCAGTGAGGGGTGACCTTCAAGGCACGATTCAAATCCTGGAGAAATTCCAGCTTGAGACATATATAGATATAAATCCACTGTTTATTTTTTTATTATCTTTAAAGGGTAAATATTCAATTCAGAATTATTTATGATAAACATAATTTTTCTTTTAAAATTCATAGTGAATATTAACAGATTAGAAAATGAATTGCTTGTGCCTTTTGCTAATATATTTATGGTGATTGAACGCTAGGCAGTCTGGTTGCTTTTTAGCTCAATTTTTGCAACGGTCAAGTTCTTTCAACAAATTATTTTTAGAATCAAGCAGCACTTAGTATAAAAAATATAGGTAACTATATATAAAAATATTAAATTCTTTTTAAACATAATTCTTAATCGTTAATCGTTTAATTATATTTCTTCTTTATAAGAAATATCTATTAAATTCTTAAATGTTAAATGTTAAGTGAAAAATTATACTTAATTTGGTGAGAATAAGTAAAGAAAAATTTATTTAATTTTAACCGGTTGTTTCCCAATCGGTCTCTCCGCAAATATATTTTTCGTATTCTGTTGAGAACACATGCTTCTGTGAAAGATCCGAGCTGCACTAATTCTATTACAAATCCATCTATTCCTTCCACATCAAATAAGTTTCCTATCTTCTTTTTTCTTTCTTTCATCTCTCTGGCAAGCATGCTTTTTCAAAATTATATACACATGTGCTGTCTAAATTCAAATATCTACGAGGTTGGTTCAAAAGAAAAGATGAATTTTGAATTATTTCGAAAAGTATTTATTTATTTATATCCATTTTGTCTTCTTCAAAGTGATTTCCCTCAGATATAATGCACTTATGCCGCCGCTTCTTCAAATGGACGAAGCACTTCTGAAATGCGCTTTTCGGTATGGCCATCAACTCCTTTTTCAATTCCAACTTGATCTCATTAATTGTGGCAAAACGCTTTCCTTTCGTTGGTCCCTTCAGATTTATAGAAAAAAGTTGTAGGAATCCAAATATGGTGAATACGGTGGTTGAGCCATGATTACAGGGTTGTTTTTGGCCAAAAAATCACGAACAAGCAATGATATGCGAGCTGGTGATGCAGAATCCATGATTTATTTTTCCACAATTCCGATTGTTTGAGCCATATTGCTTCATGCAAACGTTGCATAACTTCCTTGTAGTATTCCTTATTAACAGTACGACCTGTTGGCAAGAAATTGGTCTCAAAAAAATGTTTATAAGTGGTACAAGGGCTTTACAGAAGGTGCCAAGTTTGATCAAATTTGAAGGTTTTGCTCACTGTTTTCTTCGATTACAATGCCGTGGTGCACATCGTGAGTTCTTCCCAACAGTCAACATTTTAAGTGCGTTGGAGCACTTTATTCCATTTTTAACGCAAAATTTAATACAGATTCTTTGATCGATTTTTTTTTAAAGTAAAAAATCGAAGAACACAAAAAACGTGACTAACTTTTTCTGTTGTTAAAAACAAACTACTAATTCCAAGTGGCTGATAATGTTAACATATGAGAAACATATGTGTACCAACATAACAAAAAATATTTCGATAATCGAATGTACACAGCAAGCGAAAATTCAAATTTCATCTTTTCTTTTGACCAGACCTGGTATATGTATATGTTGGAAAGTGGTACCTTTACAGTTAAAATGTTGTTACCGCTAGTCTCTTTAACATTAATTGTGCTTATAATATAGATTTTATATTAAGTTTTATTTAATCATGATATTTGAAGAACTTATAAATAATATCTACTAATAAAATTAATTCAATTCTAAATTTAGGTATTTCAAATAACACAAGAATAATTTGCAAATTTTATAAATATAATGTTTATGGCTTAGTGATTTAGTCATTTTTCTATAAAACAATAAAATTAAATTTCCTTTCTGATTGTTGCTTGCAGCTGGCTCTAGTTTTCAATCCAAACCACTCTCATTTCTTACCCTCTTTTTTTCTTCCCCTATATTGGATGAATCACTCTTTCATTCATCCCAGCTTCTCTATACATTACTCATTCATTTCATTCATTGTAAAAGTTAATTATAACAATAAAAAATACTTGAGAACCGGAATATTTTTTCAAAATATTATATTATTCTTAATTATATTCCCAAATATATTTATATCATGAATGATTCTGATTTTTATATTTTTATAAATTTCCCCCAACTTTGATCTTATATCTAAAATCATTTTATATTTGTCCTATATAAAAAAAAGAATGTAATGTTTAATTTTGTATCAATTGATTTGATGAATTTAGAGAAAACAAAAATAAAAAAAAAAATAAAATAAAATAAACAACATTCCTTTTTTGATGAAACATTAGAAATGCAGGAAATGAAAGTCCTGTTGTTCCTTTACATATATTTTTTATTTGATTAAAATAAGTTAATAAAAAAAAAGAGGAATATAAAATTTCTACTGGAAAAGATTCTAATAGTAATATTTTTTTTTCCTTGAATGGGTATCTGTGGATCTCGGCAGAGATCTCATCCGTCGTCGCCTTCATCTCCATTCTCCGTTATTCGACACAGCAAATCTTGCGACGAGGTTTTACTTTGCGTTTCTTTCTGCATGTGTTTAGGGTCGCGCGAGGAGGGGGGAGGCGAGAGGATTGACTCTCTAATCAAATAAGAAGGCTGGCTTCATGAGATTTCCAAGAAAAATCCCCTTCCACCCACCATCACCCCTTGCATTCTTTTTCTTTCTTATACCCTCTCATTAGTTGTTTAAATGATTTCTTTCTTTTCCTTATTTCTAGCAATTCAGATTATGCTTCATTTAATAGAAAATGTCTCAGCGCGCTAAATAATTCATCCATTCCGTAGATAGATAATTTATTCAATTACTTTTTCCAAAAAAAGAATCTGATTTTACTATGTTTATACAATTTAAATAGAAGATTAAAATTAACTTATCAATATTAGTATTTTATTTCAAATATTTTTTCTTGATTTAAGGAATCTATTTTTGATTAGAGAGAATTATAATTTCTTAAATATATGAATGGAGGAGACCCTCAAGATTTAAAATCCCAGCTCCTAATCTATAACAATAATAATAAAAAATATTTTTATTATTATTATTATGGGGTTGGACCCTTAAAGATCGCACAAAGTTTTATCTATTTTTCATTCCCTTCTTAATTCTGAGGCTCCTAGTTTGCCAGGTTATTTTCATTTTCCCTCCGTGGATCTAATTATGTTCTTCGTACCGGTCTTCTTCTTTCCCTCTCTGGAAGCTCTTTCATCACTCAATCTTTTCCCTCGATAGATCTTTACGAAGGTATTGATATTAGAGTTGTTCTACGTTGTTTATCATGATATCATAAATTCAGAAGCCAAATGCTCGGTTGTCGCTTAGAGAGGGATAAAATCTTGTTGGTCTTATCACGAATCAAAGTTTTTTTTTTTGCTAATTATGAAGTCATTTTCCATGCGCAGGTTTATATAGAACCAGAGATTGTCAGTTTCTAAACTCGGGAGCAGTTTTTAATTTATTAATATAATAATTAGAAAATTTCCTATTCTCGATTGATATACTCAAGTACTTGCTTCCTTCTAATAATAATAATCAAATTTAATAATTTAATTTATTAATAGAAGATAGTGGCTCACCTTGGGACAGTTTTTTCATACTTTTTCTAATTTTTTTATATTGATGAATTATTTTCATAATTTTACCTAGTGTTTATGTAACTTTTGTCTACATTATTGAATAATCAATATCATATCCATTTTAGAAAATTTTAAAAAAATATTTAGTGTGCTTGTATGTGGTTATAGTGGTTCAGAACAGTTAAAAGTAAGTATGAAAAGTTGAATAAAAGAATTTCAATTTATTTGAAATTGTTTTTATTTTACAAGAAAATAAAATTATTTAAAGTGATAAGTTGGTTAGATATTAATTAAGCCCAATAGGTTCCTAAAAGAAGAAACCTTGGTTACGAAGATAAATAAGAAAATAATTTAAACATAATATATAATTTACTTTTTAAATTGAATCAAAATACATCTGACAATTTGAATGTGCTCCACTTTCTCTACATCTTCAAAACTAAGAGTTAATTTAAAATTTATGGCAAAAAATAAAGCTGTCTCGTGGTGTTTAGGACATTTATTGTGAACTACTCACCTCTACTATTTTTTTAAAGACTGTTTAAGATAATATAAATAATTAATTTATTCTCTAGTTTCTAAAGATCAAATCCTCAACAATTAAATGTAATTCTATTTTGATTATTTTTGTCAGAAAGCCCTTTGTATTTTATTTTTAAGAATCAAATGTCCTTCAAATTAATTATTTATTTTAATTTTGTTTTTTGCCTTTTATAATAAAGATTATAATTTACATGGAAATTCTCTTACATAACAATCCTGTAAACAAATATTGATAGATTCGCAGTTGTTATGCAACCAGCTCCTTTTGAACTAAGGATTTTCTTATAAATTAGTCTTTTTGTATTCATTTATGGTATAATTCATTTGAAGTTTTAGTAGTTTCAACAAAAATAGTCCAATTCTAAAATGAAACAGTTTCATTTTATTAATTATTTATAATTTTCGTTTCAATTTTACTAAATACTAACGCGATTTAAACATCAATTTAAATTAGTAAATTCTTGAAAATTTATCTTCAAATTAATTTATACAGTCATAATAAAATAAATAAATTAAAATATTTTTTTTATTCAAATTGTTATTATACTAAACAATAATAGGGTTGTTGTATTTATTAAATACTATTTTTATTTAGTTTTGTTCTTTTAAAAAATATATAATTTATTGAAAAAATGTATTTAAAATACTATAAGAAATTTGATAATTATTAAAAATTGAATATATTATCGGAACAAAAACAAAATGTAATATTTATATTGTACCGCATGAATCCATAATCCATAGATAAATATGTTTGACAAACCTCAAAATTAAAAACTGTTTCCTGCTGATTGAGAGATATTGTAAGTAATATTATAAATATAAATTATATTTATTAATAAAAATGGCTAAATGGTGTTGTATAATGCCAATTAATAATTATTTGTGTTCCTGCAGCTTCTACGTCACAGGAGTGGAAAATATTTTTTTTAATTTCATATAAATATTTAAAATTATGAGCAAAAATTTTTTTTCTGTTTTATTAATTTGTTTCAAAAATATATATATTCATTCATTTTCTTATATATTTTAAATTCATTTATTTTCTTAATACATACTAGTATTGAATATATATATATATATATTCTTATGTATATTTAGTTTAGTTATAGCAAGTTTTCAGCTGTGCTCATATCTTTTCAGAGCAGATTTCTCACAACACAAATTTAATAAAAATATTTTCTCTTAACAAGAATAATATTTGACTAACTTATATTATGATATTCTACAATATATGAATGGAGAGATTTTTAGAAAATTTTTTTCTAGTTTCATCCCACTTCAAAGAAAAGCAAAATAATCTAAATATCAATCTAGTAGTCACCATAAAATAGTTTATTCAATATAATTTTTATATAATAAAATAAAAACTTTTCATTATGTTTTAGATTAATTTATATGAATTTTGATATAAAATACACAAAGATAAACAAAAGCATTTTTTTAATTAATTAATTTAATTAATTAATCTTTAAAAAATTAATTAATAGAATATATAAATATATATATATATATATATGATTTTGTTTTTCTTTAAATTCATATCTAATTTACCCGATGAAACAAATAAAATTTTATTAATAAATAGTTTTCTAAAATCAAATCAAATTCAATGATATTACTATAGATTGAGATTGAGACTGTTTGACTTATCGTAGTTTTTATTCCAGACTGAAATCGTTGACGGAGGCGGAAGGTTTCCTTGGACAGTGGAGAGGCCTTGGACTCGAATCGGAAGCCTTGAGGCCTCCCCGTCGGCCTCCTAACTTTCAGGGTGAGACTCAAGTATTTCCCTTTTGATGATGAAAAACATATTCTCTTACACTATTCATTGTTTTATTTAAGTTCCCTTCATTATTGAAAATGTATTTACAATTCTTATTATATTTTATTATTTTTTTTTCATGATTGTGTTTAGAATCATTTTCTATATACGTTCAATTATATTTTTATTGTTTTAAAAACATATCATATTTATTTATTTATTTATTTGTAATAAGCGATTTTTAAATTTCATATATTTTTATTAACACGATAAATAAAAAATTCGAATTCAAGTTTAAAACGTAAATCTTCTTATGGCTACCTGAATCCAAAATTCATGGTTTAAATATTTGTAAGTGTGTTCACAGCATAACTTAAAAATCTGAATTGTCTCCACTCGACTATCTTGCAAATTTGAATTGGATTAAATAACACATATATTATATTTAAATTAAATTTAATTAATTATAAATTATAAATTAAAATTAATAAATAATATTTATTAAACCAGGGCATGTTTGGCTCTGTTAATGGCAGCACGTCAACTGCTGGTACGTGATTAGCAGTCAACGTGTTAAAAAATTAATTCCGGTACTTTCAGCGATCCAATCAAGTTGAAATTCTATATATAGCAGTTTTATACAATTTTTAATCTTGTGAAAAACTATCAAACATATATCTCTATTTTTACGGTCAGTTTAGAGGAACAAAAATGAAAACGTGGTAGTTAATGACCCACTTCCGGATGAGTTACATTTCTCAATATAGAATAGAAAAACTACAAATTTTGAATAATGCCTGTGTACCAAATTTCATTATTCTAGCTCAAACCGTTTTTGCGTAATCTTATTTACATATACACACATACACACACATTTTTCTCAACTTTAGTGAAAATGACTCAGGGACCTTCAAAACGTATAAAAACATCAAAATCTCGACATCAAAAATTTTAGTGATCGCAATACTATCTCTGGCGAGATAGTAAAAATGAAACTACACACAAAATCTAAATAAAAGTGCCAGTTTAATTTTATTTTTATTTTTTTGCTATTTACTCAAAAATTGCATATATTTTATTTTATAAATGTAAGAATAGTGGAAAAACCTTTATTAGTTAATAACAAAACTTAAATCTTTATTTTTTTTTTAAATTTTAAAAAATATTTAAAATTATTAATTTATTATATAACATAACATAACTAATGACAATTTTGTTTCCTCTCCTAACAAGTTTATGAATTTTTCTCGAAATTAAAAAAACAATACTTAGTTTGTTAGTTTTAAATTTAATTCTTCAAATTTGATCAGTACGCATTTGATAAGAGAAACAAATTGCAATCTCGCTGCGTTCAATTCAAATTCCAAAAGAGGCGATAATTTATTTAGATTAAAACAAACAAACAACCACCAAGACACTTCATCACCAATAAAAATCCTGCACCGTATTTAAGGTAATTAGAACGTCTCCTCGGGCCATTCCGTAAATGGAATGTTACTCCTTCACCTCCTTCTTTCCTAACCCTCCCCCTCTTTCTAACTCCCACTACCTCGTACATTCTCTTTCCCATCCATCGAGACAAGCAGCGATTAGATAAACGGCTATCAACCCATTAGAGGTCATTGGGCACGACCCATCGAAGGTTCATTTTGATTCGTTTACCATTGGTTTTAAATTTTTTTTTTTTTAATTTTCAAAATATACCTCATTAATTTAAGAAAAATGAAAAATTTGAGAAAAAGATTCCTAGACGACATTTATACATATAAATAATGTTAGTATCTTTTGTTGAAATAATTTTTTTTAAGTTTAAAATTAAATTAAAGATAACATCAACATCAACAGAAAAATTAATTCATTTAAGTTTAACAAGAGTTCTTATTAATTTAATTGTAAGTATAATTTTTTACTAAAAATTAATTTTTATAATATTTTATAATAAGTTGACCTGTGGCCAGGTCCTAACCGACCGACGGTTTGAAGTAAATTAATTTCCAGCTACAGAAACAATTTCAAATAATTTTAATATATCTATTAATGTAATAAAAAAACAGATATGGACATAACATAAATATTTTTAATTTTATTTTATTTGTAATATATATGTAAGACCAGGCTGTGACGTCATGAATGGCTGGATGACGTCATATAATTTTAAATCAAGAAAAAACTAATAAATATGATTTTCCCGAGGATAAAACCAATACAAAGTGCATGATTCGTGGTGATATATAAAAAAATCTCCTCATGTGAAATTTGGTGTGAAAATAACCCTTCCCTTCCTATCGTCGATCGCTAATACTACCACTTCCGGTTTCCGGATTTGCACCAAAAGTTGATCAATTCATCCCACTGATGCATTAAGTAAATATACCAAATTTCATCAAAATCGGTTGAGCCGTTCAGGCTGTACACATCTATACGGACGGACGGACGGACGGACAGACATCATGCTAAAAAATTAAATTTTCTGTTAAGAAAATGCTTGATTCGTGGAGATATGTAAAAATCTCCACATGTGAAATTTGGTGTGAAAACAATACCTCCCTTACTATCGTCGGTCGGTAAAAAAGAACCCACTTTAATTTAAAAACGAATTCAAATTTTACTGTAATGAAATATAAAGATAAAATTCGTTTAATATTGAGAATAATCTTTCCTTCTCAAATAAAAAGAAATTGATATTTTACTAAATACATTATATATTGTTATTTTATTTTTTTTAAGTTGAGTCTGACACAATGGAATCGGTCAGGATTCAGTAATTTGCTATTTGCCAGGCTGTGCCCCGGCGAAGAAGCTGAAACTCTCCCTGTAGTATCATAATTGCTTGGAGAAAAATGAAATTTATCTTGTACGTTGGATGATTTCTTTAAGGCACAAATGACCGTAGTAGCTGAAGTGCCTCGTTCTTCAAATAATAATAATAATAATAATAGTACATTTTTTTATTTCATTAATAATGTTTAATTTATTTTATTAATATTAATATTAGAAATAAATAAATTTGCTAATTTAATAATTTTAACATTTAAAGTGGATATTAAATAATTATCAATTTTTAAAATTATCTAAATATTATTTTTACATTTTAGATTAAGATTTGTTCTTGATTCCTAAATTTTTTTATTTGTTATTCTAATTAAATAAAATTAATAAAAACTTTTTAATAATAGTTGGAAAATTACTAATTAATTAAATTTTGCTCTACAAAAACTATTTTCTGACTACAATTCTATAATTTATAAATTTTAAAATAATATATTCTAATATTTTCTAATTTTTATTTTATGTCACGTCTTTCATGAAATTATAATTTTGGTATTATTAATGACAATTTACATGTAATTTGATCTTAAAGTAATGCAAGTTATCATATCATATAATTTACATCATTAACCTGAATATATTTATTTTATTTTACTAATAAGACTTTATATAGAAATAATTAATCAACCATCATATTATAATCTTTTTAATTTATTTCCCATTTATTTTTTTATATCCCTCTTGCTATAATTTTAACTCTTGATTAATTTTATCTACCTAATTTAATAGTATAATGTTCTAAATAAACATTAAAATTATTTATATTATTGTCTTTGAACAAACACTATTTATGTTAATAATTTATTTATTATTTAAAATAAAATAGAAAAAAAATTCTTTGAAATATCTTTTAAATTTAAAATATACAATATTTGTTAATTTTCTTTTCTCATTTATTCTAATAAAACTATTGATGAAAATTATTTACTATTTTTAGTGGATTTTAATTTATTTAAATAAAAATCTTTTTACCGTCCGACGATAGTAAGGAAGGTATTGTTTTCACACCAAATTTCACATGTGGAGATTTTTACATATCTCCACGAATCATGCATTTTCTAAACAGAAAAAAGTATTTTTAGCATGATGTCTGTCCGTCCGTCTGTCCGTCCGTATAGATGTGTATAGCCTGAACGGCTCAACCGATTTTGATGAAATTTGGTATATTTACTTAATGCATCAGTGGGATGAATTGATCAACTTTTGGTGCAATTCCGGAAACCGGAAGTGGTAGTATTAGCGATCGACGATAGGAAGGAAAGGGTTATTTTCACACCAAAGGAGATTTTTTTATATATCACCACGAATCATGCATTTTGTATTGGCTTTATCCTCGAAAAAAATCATATTTATTAGTTTTTTCTTGATTTAAAATTATATGACGTCATCCAGCCATGCATGACGTCACAGCCTGGTCTTGCATATATATTATAAATAAAATAAAATTAAAAATGTTTATATTTATTATTTATGTATCCATATCTGTTTTTTATTACATTAATAGATATATGAAAATTATTTGAAATTGTTTCTGTAGCTGGAAATTAATTTATTTCAAACCGTCGGTCGGTTCGGACCTGGCCACAGGTCAACTTATTTAATATATTTTTACTTTTGTTATTTATTTATTCTTTATTGGATTAATGGTTTTTAAGTTTATATATTTTTTTTAAACAAATTTGAATTAAATAAATTAAATAAATTGATTAATGAGGTGATCATAAAAACTTATAAATTAATATCATTCATTTATTTTTATATTTATTAATAATTCAAATATAAAAAACGATTTTATATTGGGATACTAAACGTTTAATATTTAATTTTTCTTATAAATTGAACTTGATTAATGTATAATTAAAAGTAAGGAATAAAATCTTTAAAATCTTTAAAGTTTATATATTCAATTTAATTGATTTTTACCGACCGACGATAGTAAGGGAGGTATTGTTTTCACACCAAATTTCACAAGTGGAGATTTTTACATATCTCCACGAATCATTCAATTTGTTAACAGAAAAAAAGTACTTTTAGCATGATGTCTGTCCGTCAGTCCGTCCGTATAGACGTGTACAGGTTGAAGGGCTCAACGGATTTTGATAAACTTGGGTAAATTTATTTAATGCATCAGTACCATGAATTCATCACCTTTTGGTATATATCCGTAAATCGGAGGTGGTTTACAAAGTATTAATTCTATATTCATTGTCCAAAAATATTTCACCTAAAATATAGTAGTAATTAATAATTGAGTAATTAAACTAAAAATAAAAAAAGATAGCTATTAATATAATTTAGACATTTTAATTCAAGTTTTAAAAATATTTTTTTTAATACTTTATAAGTCTATATAAATATATTGTTGTTTGGAAATTAATTTATTTCAAGTCGTCGGTCGATTCTGTGCCTGGCCACAGCTCATATTTTTATAAGGTTATTAGTTAGATCAGAAAACTAAAAAATAATTCCTAATATATATATATATAATTATGACGATAGCTTGAGATGAAAAGGTAGGATAGGGAGAGAATAAAAAAGAGTGGTATGTTTCGTTAGTAAATAGATTGATGGCGATTATTCAAACGAAGGTTGTCCTTCCGGCTCAATTAAGATTGGCCGGAAATGAGATTGTGGCCTCTATGCATCCATCCAATGGAGAGAGGGGCCCTTGTTAAGCCGATCGGGATCTGCTGTCTCTCTGTTACTCATCCCCTTTTCTCTCTCTTTCCCTCTCTACCTATGACCAAATGTGCGAGCTACGCTACGGGCTGATCATCATCATCATCATCATCATGTGGGTGTGATTGATGAAAATCCCTCCAGGAGATAAGAGCCATCTAATGTCCATCCTGTAGGATTAGCATCCTAAACCCTGCCAATTAGAATTTAAAATAAAATAAAAAAAAAATTTGAGAATAAAAAAACAAAAAACAAAATTTTGCAAACACCAGTTGCTCGGTCTTTCAAAAATATAACAATATGCTTTCTTTATCCTCATTTTTGGATATTTTACATTCTATTTTTTTACAAAATCAAAAGTATTTGAATTATTTTGATAAAATTATAATACTCATTTAAAATTATCTTAATTATACTAATCAGTTATTATAATAAAAAACATCTAAGAATTGTCGAATATATTTAAAAAAATGTGGTTTGAAAAGGAAACAAAATAATTTGAGCAACTTTTATTAATCGTATTATTATATATTATATTTTAGATTTTACATTTTTGGTTTATGAGGGAGATACAGATAACAAATTAACTTTTATTTTACTTGAAGAATAAGAAATTATTATTTGCAGTATACACAGCTTTCCAAGCACTCACAATATATATATACACGTAATTAGAGATACTATTTTTACCGACCGACGATAGTAAGGGAAGTAATGTTTTCACACCAAATTTCACATGTGGAGATTTTTAAATATCTTCACGAATCATGCATTTTCTTAACAGAAAAAAAGTATTTTTAGCATGATGTCTGTCCGTCCGTCCGTATAGATGTGTACAGCTTGAACGGCTCAACGGATTTTGATGAAATTTGGTATATTTACTTAATGCATCAGTATGATGAATTGATCAACATTTGGTGCAAATCCGGAACCCAGAAGTGGTAGTATTAGCGATCGACGATAGGAAGGGAAGGGTTATTTTCACACAATAAATTTCAGATGAGGAGATTTTTTACATATCACCACGAATCATGCACTTTGTATTGGTTTTATCATCTTTATTAGTTTTTTCTTAATTTAAAATTATATGACGTCATCCAGCCATTCATGACCTCACAGCCTGGTCTTATTATAAATAAAATAAAATTAAAAATATTTATGTTCTATACATTATCTGTTTTTTTATTACATTAATAGATATATTAGAATTATTTGAAATTGTTTCTGTAGCTGGAAATAAATTTACTTAAAACCGTCAGTCGGTTCGGACCTGGCCACAGGTCAACTTATTTAGTTTTGACTTCTATGCATTTACACAGTTAGGGTCATAAAATCAAGAAGGTTGCAATGAGCATGACACATGGCAAGAATGGGAGAGGAAACATTGGCGAAAAATTTGTGGGGAAATCGGGAAACCAAGATAGCGATGAGCAGACAATGTAGGAAGGGTCGTAAGACAAATTGGACAAAGAAGTTGGATGGGTGTAGCATGAGATAGAAATGTTTAGAGAAATGTGATTGCTGCAGCCAAGAACTTTTGAATTCAGCAGACCTCAAGAGATAAATAGAAAGATTTTTTAGTCTTTTTAAAAAAAATATCCATCCAGAAAATTTTTATGATTTTTTATTATTTCTGAAATTATTTTTTTTTCTTTTTAATTCAATTAAAATATCAATATATATCTGTTATATAGGTACATATTTATTTGTTCTTTCCATTTCGTAAATTAATTTCAAAGATTTTCAATCAATATAAAATTACAATTCTTCTAGTTGATTTATTGGAAAACAAAGAGTAATTTAAGAAGTAATTAATTACATTTTAACAATTTTAATTAGGATAAATGTATGCATTAAGCATTTCCTGAGTGTGTGCCGTTCTCATTCTAATTGATAACGAGCAAATTCAAATGACGATTCGGTAAGAAATTGATTGCTGGATGGAAAAGATAGGATATCGAAATCCAAGGGCAAGGGGAAGGTTCAGGGTGTTTGCCCTTTCGGTGGCCGCTTTTCATGATTGACTTGAGACACGCTCCGTCACTGAAGACATCGGATGCGAGAGCGGGGGTAGCGCAAGGGGTGTCTTGTCGTCATTCTCGTACATTCTCTATACCTGTTGATGCCCCCCTGGGGGGGGGGGGTGTCCTCCCCTGAGGGATTTCACTTGAGAACGCAAGCAAAGGCAAAACCTCCACTCTTATCACAACATGATGGAGACGCACGCACATCACTGCCAACAGGTGTGTGTCTCCTCCTACACATCCACCCTTCTCTCCCTTTCATACAGCTTATTTATATACAAATCACACTTTGGATTATAAACAAATTATTTCATTAAATGGGATTATCTATTGGAAGTCAGTGCAGTTGAAGGGATTGCTCTTTTTTCAAGAATTATTTACTTTTACGAAAAGTAAGAAAATATACAAGTGGCAAAAATAATTATACTTTCTTATTAATTATAAATAAATAAATAAATAAATATATATATATAACAAGAAAATTTATACATATATTCGAGGCCAGGTGAATAAGTCCGTTACTTTTTGAATTTTCTGTCTCCTAAATGAAATGGCAACACTGCTCCTGTCAGCAGGTAACTACCAACTGACCCCTGTCGAAATATGAAAAACCTTGATCTTTTACTTTTTGTTTGACATCCATTAATAGCAGACTATTTTGAGAAGAAAATGCAAAAAAGTGAATTTCCATGAAAATCCATGACTTGGGATACGAATTGCTCCTTCATCCGCCCTATTCTCCAGATTTAGCCCCGAGAGACTATTTCTTGATTCCAAACTTCTGCGGAAAGAGGTTTAACTCCAACGATGTAATCATCTCACAAACAAATCTATTTTGATGTCCTCGACAAATTTTATTTTTCGGAAGGGATAAAAAAAATTGGAGAAACGTTGGATGAAGTGTATAGAGCTCAAAGGATTTCACTCAAAAAGTCACGGACTTATTGACCTGCCCTCGTATACTCTCTAAATTTATATATGTTATTTTAGTCTTATTATTACGTTCTAAATGATATTTTAAATTTATTTTTATTTTTTAAAAATATGATACAATTTTTTATATAATCAAATTCAATTACATTTGTAATTTATGTAAAATATGTTAAGAGATTAAGATTCCATCTGTCCTGATTCGGAACGTTGGTGGTAACAACTAACATACAAATTTTCCAATCTTAAATTACTTTGACGATGAAGGACTTATATAACAAATAAAACAAAATAACTTCATCTTCTGCTTTTTAGAATTCTCTTGTAAGAAGATAACATCTTTATTAAATAATACTTGATTAGAAAATTTTCGTATCAAATTATCGTTACTGCAATCAGGGACATAGCCAAAATCATAACTTTATCCAAAATTTTAAGAAAATTGTATATAAAAGAAAGTGTATTGACATTTGAAGTTAATTTCGTTTCATTTTTATCACTTTATAATATTATTATTGATTCTTTGAGGGCAGCTGCCCTCTGCCTTCCGCTAGGTATAGACATGATATAATACTTTTTTTAAATTTTGGAAAAAGACCACTAATAATTAATATAAAAAAAATTCCTTTCGTTCACATTATTTATTAATAAAAGTATATATTTATTAATTTTCTTTCTTTTATACCATACAGTGTAAAATTATTTCGTATATTTTTTTCTGTTGTGAATTTTTCAATAACTTAAAAAATGTTATAAGAATAAGTAAATATTTTTATAATATATATTTTCAATAATTTAATAAAAATTAATTAAATTTTGATCTTTATGTTAAGTAATCGAGATTTGGAACTACGCTGATAGATGATATTTGAATTTTCAAATCTAGACATCTTGATTATACCAATCATCAATATATATAATTTCCTGTATGAAATGTCTGTAACATTATGAAGTTGGTTACAAATTTAGAATTTTACAATTTACAATTTTTATAGAATTTAAAATAAAAAAAAATTTGAAATACAAATTGAAACATTCTAACTTTTAATATTAATATTATTTTTACCGACCGACTATAGTAAGGGAGGTATTGTTTTCACACCAAATTTCACATGTGGAGATTTTTACATATCTCCACGAATCATGCATTTTCTTAACAGAAAAAAGTATTTTTAACATGATGTCTGTCCGTCCGTCTGTATAGATGTGTACAGCCTGAACGGCTGAACGGATTTTGATGAAATTAGGTATATTTACTTAATGCATCAGTGGGATGAATTGATCAACTTTTGGTGCAAATCCGGAAACCGAAAGTGGTAGTATTAGCGATCGACGATAGGATGGGAAGGGTTATTTCGCACCAAATTTCACATGAGGAGATTTTTTTACATATCACCACGAATGTATTGGTTTTATCCTCGGGAAAAATCATCTTCATTATGTTTTTCTTAATTTAAAATTATATGACGTCACCCAGCCCTTCATGACGTCACAGCCTCCGTATTATGATCACGGGCAAGGCCGGCTACTTCAGCTATATATTATAAATAAAATAAAATTAAAAATATTTATGTTATATGCCTATCTGTTTTTTATTAGATTAATAGATATATTAAAATTATTTGAAATTGTTTCTGTAGCTGGAAATTAATTTATTTCAAACCGTCGGTCGGTTCGGACCTGGCCACAGGTCAACTTATTTATCATAAAAGAGAATTTATTAAACATAATAAATATAAAAAGAAACCAATCAAATATATTAATTTGTTATAACTTCATTTTTTTTAATTTTGTTTTGTTATTTTTAAATATTGAAAACAAAAATATTACGACGATTTAAATAAATTTATTAAATTTATATTTAAATATTGTGTTGTTTTGTAAATATTTGAAACAAAATTGTCTATAAATTATTATTATTAATCAATCTCGTGAGGCTAGAAGCCGCCTGTCCCTCTAAGAGGTGTTTTATCCTGGGGACGGCTAATTTATAATTTTTTTGCTTTTTTTTAATAAATCTATCCATTATATATCGATGATCTTAGATTTTATTAAATTAAAAGGATAAAAATTAAATAGAAATACACTATATTGGAAATTTTTATAATTTTTATTTTATAATTTTATTTCTCGTCCTTTTTTAAAATTCTATGTATAGTTGTTGTTTCAGATGCACTTCTATTGCGTTTTCTTTTCAGACATTAATGAATATTTTGTTTTTCTTTTTTTTCTTAGTTTATTCAACCGTTCCGAATTAAAGAGAGAGAAAAAAAGAAGCTTCACGGTCAAGTGATTAAGGCTCAAGTTCAGAGGGAGAAGGAAGGAAATATAAATAAATAGATAAGTAGGAAAGAGAGAAGGAAAAGGGTGATCGCCTAAGCATGACTACACTATCACCAATATATACATACATATACATTCCTCTCCTCCCTCCTCAAGAGACATATACACATGGTGAGGAGATATCTAATATATAATACTGTCGGTCTTTTACTCGATCTATTAAAGAGAGCGCGCGCGTAAGAGTAAAAAGAATAAGTAGGGGTGGGGGTGAAGGAGGAGTGTGACCTCATTCCCCCTTAGGGACTGTACGCCTGGCGCAAGGGCCAACTCACCGAGGGGGGATTTAGGTCACGGGCTTCTCTCCTCCCCCACACCGTTTCAAGGTAGCAAACACCAGAATACGAAATGAACAAGTCACAGCACTGGAATTTACACACAAAGAGGGAATCGAGAAAATCAAATTCAGAGAAGAATAGCGACGAGGAATGGTGAGAAAAGGGGGGAGGGGGAGGAGAAACCCTTGCTGATTAGGAATTCATTGGGAATTGATGAATGTCTATTTAAACTATCAACTCAAAGTTAATCCAATATCTATTATAATTAATTATTTATAATGTATATAATCAATAAATAATATTAATTAAAGAAAATAGAATTTATATATCCTACATATCGTCAACGCATTAGTCGGTATGTCACTTCAAGATATCTGGGATTAACATTTAATTTTAAAATCGTATACAGACAATCATTCAAAATCCATTAATTAATTAGTAATTAATTATTAATTTAAGAACTGTTTGGTTTTTAAATATATTTTCAAAATTTATAGAGAATCAGAATAGAGAGACTCTTGTTCGAATATTTTTTTTTATTTTAATTTACTTCATAAATAGTGAATAATTTCGTTAACCTACATTCTCGAAATTCGGGATCAAGTCCCGGCCCTGGCAAGGGGATTTCTTTAGCTGGGGTATGTGGGACTGAGTTAACTCAGCTTCCCGGATCATAATTGGGAAGCTACTTGAAAAAAGTAGCGCCTCCGATCAAGATAAAGGTTGATAGACCCGTTCTACAAATCATAGAACACCTAATTTATATAACTGACTTGAAGTCGCTGTACTTGATTTTCACATAAAAAATATTATATTATAATTTTTAGTGAATTTCATAGAACTAAAACTCTGACCCTCTTGTTCAATAATTCTATTGATAAATATTATAATATAATAGTTTTCAATTAATTACTTGATATATATATCAAATCCATTTAAGATCTAACTACAGAAATAAGGATAAAGTTTTCTAATTTTTTTTTTTTAAACAAAAACATAATTTTTAATTCTATATAAAAAAAATCTGGAGTATCTCCACTCGACTATCTCGCAATTTGAATTGGATTAAATAACATATATTATATTTAAATTAAATTTAATTAAATATAAATTACAAATTAAAATTAATAAATAATATTTATTAAACCAGCGCGTGTTTGGCTCTTTGTTGATGGCACCATGTTACGTGCTGGCGCGTGATTGGCAGTCAACGTGTTAAAAAATTTAGAAAATGAGCATTTTTAAACATGTGAAAAACTATTTTTATTTTTATGGTCAATTTAGTGGAAAAAAAATGAAAAGGTGGTATGTAATGGTCCTCTTCCGAATGAGCTACATTTCTCAAAAGTTGATAGAAAACTACGAATTTTGAATAATACCCATGTATCAAATTTCATTATTCTAGCTCTAACAGCTTTTGCGTAATCTTGTCTACATAGTCACATACATTTAATTTCAGCGATTCAATCAAGTTGAAATTCTATATATATATCAGTTTTATACAATTTTTAATCTTGTGAAAAACTATCAAACATATATCTTTATTTTTATGGTCAGTTTAGAGGAAAAAAAATGAAGTAGTAGGTAATGACCCACTTCCGGATATATAGAATAGAAAACTACGAATTTTGAATAATGCCCGTGTACCAAATTTCATTATTCTAGCTCAAACCGTTTTTGCGTAATCTTATTCACATACACACACATACACAGATATTTTTCTCTACCTTAGTGAAAATGACTCAGGGACCTTCAAAACGTATAAAAACATCTCGAAAATCTCGATATCGAAAATTTTCGTGATAGCAATAATAATAGCAATAACAATAAATGAAAATTAATGTCTTGATTTTGTTTAAATTGGTATTTAATTTCCGGTGCAAATGTCATTACACTATTATTTATTATTAAAATAAACATATTGAAAAGAAAATATTATTTTATTATTTCATTTCAACTATTTATCTGTTCGTTTATCTTTTTCTAATTGAAAATTAAAAATAAATTATTGATTTTTAAATTATATTATTTTTATACTTTATAAAATATTAAAAAATTTAAACTATCAAAGGTAAATCTACGTCTATTTAAAGAGAGAATTAAATATTCATGTTTTTCCTGGGACAAGAATAACTTTTATAGATTTTAAGAAGTTCGAGAAAACAACTTTTATTTGTTTATTTTAATTAATTAATATTTACAATTTGAAAAGAAAGAGAAGAGTGTGAGTGGAGGGGGGGGGTCAAAACGTCGTCTATCTGATGAAACATTCATTTAATTTCCGATCCGATACCCCCCACCCCCAGGGTGGGGACCCTGCTGATCCTGAAAACAGAAACAACAGCATCCAAAACAGCACGCAGTTTATTAGCGTGAGGGATTTTGAATAAAATTAGCTTTCGAAGTGAAAAATAATCGATAATGCAATGCAATTTGCATTAAATGAACTCTTTCTCTCTCTCTCTCTCTCCATTTTCAGAGAGTTTTAAAATTAATTAAAGCTCTAGCCTCCATTGTAATATACTTTGCAGTGAGAGATTTAATTTATGGAAACCCACCCTGCGGCCCCGACCACCTTTCCGACTGTTTCTCTCCCTTAACTATGCATAGAAGAAAAGGTCAAGTATCTAGCTATTTATAGCTATCAAATATAGCTACGCAAGAGGGAGGGCGAGAATATCAACCTGGAAAAACAGGTGTACAGGTGGGTATCGCGATCTATCTAACATTGACTAATAATAAGTAAAAAGATATATTAAGGAAAGAAAAGAACATATCTAAAAAAAAAATAGAATGAATGAAATTTTTCATTGATTGTATTTGTATTAATAGAGAGGGTAGCAACCTTAAAGATTATTGGTGCATATTTAAGAAGGTAATAAAAATATTGAATAAGAGCATTTTATTTGTGTTCTTGTTCATGCCAATAACAAAAAATTATTTTCTTATCATTTTTTTATTATAAATCAATTATTAAATTTTATGTTTTTTCAAATTCATAAAATAAAGAATTTATATGACGGTAAGAAAATTTTAAAGTGCATAAATAATTAATAAATTTATAAATTATTAATTAAAATTGATGACTTTTATTGGAAAATTTTTCAAGACAAAAAAAAAAAAAAAATTGGTTGAGTGATCATCAAGAACTAAAATTTAGAAAATTTATGGTTAGGACAGAAAAAGAACTTTTTAAAAAATCAATTTTTACTGTGTAATTTATTAGATGAATATTTTGAATCTCATTGGTCATCATTTTTATTTATTTTCATTAACATGAAAATGATAAAATCAATGTAAATATATATTTCATTTATTATTTATTAAATTAATTAATATTAATATTAATTCTTGAATGATTTTTCTTCCTTCCTTCATCCTTTTACTGTGAAATTATTTTATTATATGAGATTTATTTGAATGTAAAATATATATGGAATCTTTCTATGATTTTAATTTATTTTTAATTTTTATTGGATATATCAAATTTTTGTTATATATTTTAATAATTTTAAAATTTTATTTATATATATATATATATATATATAATTTTTCCCTTTCTCTTTGAATAAAATATTTATTTTAAAGTAAATTACTTTAATAAGTCTATTTCTTTCAGTAATTTTCTGTGATTTTTCTATAACGTTTGTTTACATTCACTTTATCCGAAGACGAATGAATTGAAATCTTGAATGTTGACACATTTCATTTCATTTTTAATTTCGAATTTTTTTTTAACATCCAATATAATTTGATTAGTTTTAATAGAATAAATGGGAATTTTTATAAAAGACAACGAAATAAAAAAATAATTTCTATAAAAATATGATTTATATTTTCTACTATATACTATAGTATATATATTATAATATAAATTTATTTATAATTTATATATAAATTCTTTTATTGTCTATGCTCAGTAAGTTCTTGCTCTATAATTAGTTTCTTGAAAGCTACCTTAAAAATATTATTCAGGGTTTAATTTAATATAATAATTTAAAATTTTAAATTATAAATTATAATATCAGTGCTCCGCAACCGGTGTGCCGCGGCATACTGGTGTGCCTTAAAGGAGATACAGGTGTGCCGCCGCGATCAAATGAAACTTTTAGAAATCCGCATAATTTTATATGTAAGTTTATTTCTATTAGTGTCATTTTTCTGAGATTATAAATACAAGCGCTTGTCACCTTTATAACACACTCGCGTAGACAAACGTATTAAATTAATTTCTACATACAAACCTACATATATATATATTTCAGCTTTTGATGTGCCGCAAAATTCTAGAAACAATTTTTGTGTGCCGTAGGTAAGAAAAGGTTGTGGAGCACTGATTTATATATTTCTTTTAACCAAAGAACAGTCACTGCCACTGACTCACTCCTAACTTTAGTATTTATTTGTTCTTGAGTGAATCGTCTTCGACTGATTGCTTTTTAAAAAGATTTTGAAACTTGTGATTTTGAATTCCTGGAAAAATTAACTCATTATTAAAAAAAAATATAATAATAGATAATTTCAAAATATCTTTTCACAACCGTTTACCGGTATAAAAATTAAATTAAATAAATATTGGTTGGAATAGATTTTTCTTTTATTAAAGCAATGAATGGATGAAATCATTTTCACTGAAATACAATCAATATTCCCTTGCAAATGATTTATATAGTGTTTCATTTAATGATAAACTCAACGGAGGGGAAGTTATTTACCATTTACTTATTAAAAAGATTGATATTGCTACATATTTAAATAAATTTTAGAAAATTTATTATTTACATATTTATGATACAATATGTCGTTTAGGTATACATACTTTCAAAGTTTAAATTTTAAAATTTATCAAAATGGGAATAGGATAAAAAAAAGTAATATAAGTTTATTAATTAAAAGCAATTTTTTTAAATTAAAATAGAATAAAATAAATTGAAACCAATTTTCAAAATGTGAATGAATTCATTGGATCGGATATGCAAATCAGAAATAGCCAAATGAATTGAATAGGGAAACCAAACAATGAACTATCTTTGCTTCTTTATTATACATTTACATAGCAATATATTTACAATAAATACGTCCATATCGAATTCAAAGGATGATAAAAGAGTGTGAGAGAAGGGGAAGTAATCATATATTAATAATTCTTTCATTTCCATATATAACAATTCAAAATACATATATTTTAATGTGAAATTGAAAAATAAATTCTTGTTTAATCAATAATTTTATTATAAAAAATAAAACTAAATACAAAAAAGATTAAGTTCAAGTTTTAGTTATGGTTTATTTAATCAAACGAGGGAGTGATTGTGCAGGAATAACAGGATACTAAACTAACAAATAAAGTTATTCACCCATTCAAATGCTAGAGAAGAATTTACAAGCTTAAATTTAAAATATATTGTATTTAGGTATTATAAATTATTATAGGCATTTGTGAAATGACATTAGAACTATTATTGTTTTGAAATATTTATTTATTAATATTATTAATAATATTAATAAATTTTTCAAAAATATTGATACAATAATATTGCATAATGTTAACCTGTTATTTATACTATATTCATTTATATTTTATGCTTAAAATCTTAATACAATTTTAAAAGAAATAATGAGGATAAATTAAAAATAGGCTATTGAATGTTTTTTTTACCGACCGACGATAGTAAGGGAGGTATTGTTTTCACACCAAATTTCACATGTGGAGATTTTTACATATCTCCACGAATCATGCATTTTCTTAACAGAAAAAAATATTTTTAGCATGATGTCTTTCCGTCCGTCCGTCTGTCCGTCCGTATAGATGTGTACAGCCTGAACGGCTCAACCGATTTTGATGAAATTTGGTATATTTACTTAATGCATCAGTGGGATGAATTGATCAACTTTTGGTGCAAATCCGGAAACCGGAAGTGGTAGTATTAGCGATCGACGATAGGAAGGGAAGGGTTATTTTCACACCAAATTTCACATGAGGAGATTTTTTACATATCACCACGAATGTATTGGTTTTATCCTCGGGAAAAATCATCTTCATTATGTTTTTCTTAATTTAAAATTATATGACGTCACCCAGCCCTTGATGACATCACAGCCTCGGGTAACGCCGGCAACGCCGGCTACTTCAGCTATATATTATAAATAAAATAAAATTAAAAATATTTATGTTATATGCCTATCTGTTTTTTATTAGATTAATAGATATATTAAAATTATTTGAAATTGTTTCTGTAGCTGGAAATTAATTTATTTCAAACCGTCGG